>OU753583.1:1660358-2010406 GCA_916701695.1 Agrochola macilenta | reverse complement strand
GACCGTAGGACATAACGCTATGAAAATAACTAAAATAGACTAAACGAGCTGTATCGAACGTCAGTGTATTGTCTTACTTTCCTGACGGCGTAGGCGGCGGAACTGAGCCTTCCCGCTAGGCTCGATATATGTGGGCCCCACTGAAGTTTGGCGTCTACTGTTATGCCCAGAAAAACTGCCGAATATCGGATTCAAGCACCTCTTTATCTAAGACGATGTTGGGACCTAGATTTCTAACATTAGGTAGGGCGAACTTTACACATTTCGTTTTCTTAGCATTGAGAACTAGGTTATTTGTCGTAAACCAATCTGTAACCATTGAGAGTGCACTGTTTACATCGTCAAAATCTTGTCTATTCCTGTCTACTTTAAAAATAAGAGAGGTATCATCTGCAAACAGTACAACTTCACAGATACCCTTTAAATAGAATGGTAAGTCATTGATATACACTAAGAACAAGAATGGACCCAGTATTGAGCCTTGAGGTACACCTAACTGAACTGGTAGCCCGGAAGATTTCACACCATCAACATCTACACATTGGGACCTATTATGTAAATACGAATTTATAACGTTGAGAGCTTCGTTTAGCACACCATAATGACGCAGTTTACGCAAAAGCGTGTCATGGTGCACGCAATCAAAGGCTTTGGAGAGATCACAGAAAACCCCAATAGCATTTTGCGAGTTCTCCCATGCGTTAAATATGTGTTTCAGCAGAGCAACACCCGCATCTGTAGTCGAACGACCTTTTGTAAAGCCATATTGTTCATTATGAAGGAGGCTATTTAAATTAAAATGTTTTAGCAACTGCTTGAGTATTAACTTTTTAAATATTTTGCTAAATGCTGGTAAAATAGAAATAGGCCTGAAATTGCCAACGTCATTTTTATTACCTGATTTAAATAATGGTATGATTTTACTATTTTTCATGAGGTCAGGAAAAGTTCCTAAATCAACACATTTATTAAAAGTAACAGCTAGATAGGGGGCTACGATGTCTATTATATTACTTAAAAGTTTAATGGAGATGCCCCAGTAATCACCCGTGTTTTTAGACTTGAGTGTGTTAAAAACATTAACTACATCGCGAGGCGTTACATGTTCGAAGCTAAATAAGGTACTACATTTAGGCACACTACTATGCAAAATGTTTTCAGCTTTAGACGGGGACGAATTCAAGGAGCGAGTCGTAGTTATAGGTATGTTGGCAAAAAACTCATTAAATGCCTCGGCTACGTCGGCTGCTGTATTAACTAATTTATCGTCTACCATAATCTCAAGTTGTTTTTCATGTCTAACCGACTTACCCGTTTCATTGTTAATAATTTTCCAAGTGGTTTTTACTTTATTATTAGATTTTTTAATTGTATCGCTTAAAAATTTAGATTTAGCAAAAGCACAAATATTTTTGAATAATTTTGAATACTTTTTGACATACTCTAGGAAAGGAGTATCAAACCTGTATTTTTTCAAACCATATAACTCGTATAGTGTCGCTCTACTTTTATAAATACCTGGAGTAGCCCATTGATTAAAGCCAACGGAGGTGCCATTAATGTTAATGGTTTTGGTCTTAAAAATAGATTGGTACTCTTTTTGCACAACATCAAAAAGGGCTCCATAAATTTCATTAGGATTCTGGTGTTCTACTATAGATGGTGTAATTCTATGAGCTATATTGTTTTTAAACTTGATGCAACGAGTAGCTTTATAAGGCCTGCATTCTATTTTATGAGGCTTTTTATTTAATGGCATAGGGAAGCTAGCCAATAAACCACAGTGGTCAGACGTTAAGTCACTTAAAACTATTTTATTTTTGGCATCATAATCACTAAAAATATTATCGAGACAAGTCGACGAAGATGCCGTGATCCTAGTAGGTTCAAAAAACAAGTTAATTAAATTATAAGACCTGAACAGATTGAGAAGTCTAATACTCAATGGAGTAACCTCTAAAATATTAATGTTGAAATCGCCACATAAAATCATAAATAATTAGCACTATGACCACCTCCAAGGATATTACGGTTAAACATGCCGTTTAGGAGATAATTCGATTTTTCATACTAGCTTCATACAAATTTTTCGTAAAAAAAATATATTTCCTTCGTTTTTGGGCAGAATTAACTCGGGTGTCATTTTTGTACATAGTAATGATCAGCAGAAGTCATTTCCAGCAAAAAAAATAACATTTAAGAAATCGAGATCCTATGTCTTCTACAGCCGATTTTCGATCCACCGTGCGCCGCCGCGTGCGCCCCTCGCGCCCTGGCCACGCGACTCATCTCCATGGCGACGCTTGCACATTGACTACATGACTATAAATCAACATGTATACTTGATTGTCGTAGATTCATATAGCAAGTGGTTGGAGTGTTTACATATGAGTTGCGGTACTTCAAGTCGGGCGCTTATAACAAAATTAAAGGAATTGTTTTCTAGGTTCGGTATACCGAGTGTCATAGTTTCCGATAATGATGTAAAAATAAAGTCGAATGAATTTAAACATTTTTGTGAAATGAACGGTATCAGATTTTTAACGTCCCCTATTTATCACCCTTCCAGTAACGGACAGGCCGAAAATTCTGTAAAAACATGCAAGAAGATGATCAAATGTATTATTAGCGATAACAGTCCGCAAAATGTAATTAACGAAAAACTATTAGGATTTTTATTTGATTACCGCACATCACCTCATTGTACAACGGGCGAATGCCCAGCAAAGCTTATGTTTGGTCAAAATATAACATCTAGGCTGGACTTGTTACTGGAAAATAGTCATAACAATGAAACCATTATATACCTACAATTTAATTTCAACACTTTATTAGTGGCTTTTGTATACATGATAATTATTCAGATTTGTTACAGTTGTAATACCAATCATGTCATTTCGTTTAAAATAGGTTTTTATTTTTATTAATTTATTCATATTTTATATACTTAGATTATTTTTTTCTATTTTGTGAATGTGAGAACACTGTAGGTTTAGTGGACTGTAGATTTATTGACCATCTTCTATCTTGTTAAGTACCTGGTACTTGTTGAAAGACCTACACTGTCCTCCCATACCTACTAATACCTACTGTTATTTAAAAATATTGTAAAAAACAATTATTTTTAAAAGAGTAACCGTGGAGTTTCTTGCCGGCTCTTCTCCATAGGAAACGACCAATTGGAACCGTGCTAGCTAGTACTAGTACCTAGCTTCTGACGTTTCATAAGTGCCCATGTAGGTTTATGTGAAATAAAATATTTTGATTTGATTTTGATTTGATTGAAACTAATAACGATAATTTAAAAACTAAAAGAACATTAATCATAGGTGATAGGGTATGGTTAAAATGGTACGTAGCTAGGAAAGAGATATGGGTTTTAGTTAAAATAATTAAAATAATAGGTAATCGCATGTACGAAATATTAGTTAAGGATTTTAATGTAAACTGTAGGAGGCATATTGATCAGATAAGAAAATATACAGGTGCAACCGTTAAGGCAACGAACGGCGCACGTGCTGATGTCGTGAGCCCCACGCAGTCAGCGCCGTCGCGCGCGCGCTCCCCGCCGCTGGCGGCAGAGGCGCAGCCGCCACAAACATTACCTTCAGTTATTGAAACGCAGGCTATAGAAGGCGAGAGAAATTATATAGGGGAGGAGGATGAGTGGGCTGAGGCTCAAAGTGAAGTCGATGCTAACGATCATAATAATGCTGAGACTAATCAAGACGTAGCCAAGGGTCGCGGCGATCGTTCTCTTGAACCACAGCCTACAAGACCGACTCGTAGTTGTAGACGTAAGATTAATTATAAGGTTTGAATTGTAATTGTATCGCACACCACGCATTTGAATATCTAGATTTAGTATATAAAGAAACACACATAAAACGGTACGCGTTAAATGTGATTATAGTTTGATGATAACGAATGATGTGGGTGCGACGAGCCGAGGGTCGGTTTCTTGTTATTTGTAGTAATGTAAGGCAAATTGTTATTTCTGCCTTCTTAATTAAGTTCTTTACTTTTAAAAATAGTGTCGGAGGAGTGAGGTGTACGTGTATGTGTGTGTGCGTGCCTGCACCATTACTATTATGTTGTGTCGCTAGACAGTAATAAACTAGCATCCAATTGCAACGGTGGTTTCATTCGGTACTGACAGATCAGTTCGAAAAGACATGCCAAAGCCAACCATAAATATTTAGATACCTACGATCCAACCCGCCCAAATTCATTTATCATTTATTTAGACTGTAACAATTTATACGGTTACAGCATGTGTCAATCCCTGCCCTATTCCGGTTTTAGATTTATGAATAGACAAGAAATAGATTTTTTACAAGCGAATTTGACAGACATCGGTGATACTGCGGAAAACGGTTACATTCTTGAAGTTGATTTAATATATCCGGAAATTATTTAATATAAACGGATATGCACATTGAACATAATGACTTTCCATTTTGTCCAGAAAAATGCATACCACCTGGTGGTAAAAATAAAAAACTAATAACGAATTTATTTGATAAATATCACTATGTAATTCATTACGTTCATTAAAAAAAATGCTTACAATACGGTTTAATATTGAGAAGGATCCATCGCGTTATTATGTTTAAGCAAAGTTGTTTTTTAAAGCGATATATTGATATTAACACTCAGTTACGTCAAAAAGCAGAGTCAACGTTTGAACAAGATTTTTTCAAATTATTAAACAAAAGTATTTTTGGAAAAACCTTAGAAAATAATGAAAATCGAAAAGACGTTAAGTTAGCAAACAAGTGGTGTGACTCAAACAATAAAACAAAAAAGAGTAATTGTGCTGAGAAATTGATAGCCAGTCCATATTTTCACAGCGCCTCTGTATTTTCTGATGATCTAGTAGCAATACAAATGAAGCCTATGCGTGTTATACTTAATAAACCAATATACATAGGGTTCACAGTATTAGAATTATCTAAAACGCATATATCATGAAACCTTTTTATGGTAATTGAATTGAATTGTGCTATACTGACACAGATAGTCTAATCTATGATGTACAGAGTAATAAACGTTTATAAAGATTTCAAGCTCAATTTTTAAAAATATTTCGATACCTCTCATTATGACTTAAACAATGAATTTGATTTGCCTATTATTAATAAGAAGATTCCAGGACTGTTTAAAAAAAAAAAAAAAAAAAACCACCACCACTGTAGGCCACTGTCGGGTTCCCAGATAACGGCGGGAGGGGTTCACATCGGTGTCGAGTCGACGATGAAGTACCTGGGACTCGTCCTCGACAGCCGGTGGAACTTCGTGGAGCACTTCCGACGTTTGGCACCCTAACTGCAGAGGGCTGGGGCTGCTTTGAAGCGGCTTCTGCCCAATCTAGGGGGTCCAAACGCCTCCTGCCGGAGGCTCTACGCGGGGATCGTGCGGTCCATGGCCCTTTACGGGGCACCGGTGTGGGCGCGTTCATTAAGGCTGCGACCAGTTCAGCGATTGAACGCGTCCCAAAGGGTCATGGCCATTAGGCTGGTCAGAGGATACCGCACGGTTTCCCGTAAGGCGGCGAGCCTTCTTGCCGAACTACCGCCATGGGATCTGGAGGCAAAAGTTCTCGCGCACATGTGGGTGTGTCGCGAGGAGGCGAAACGCCGGGGCGTAACTCCGCTGCCGCGAGAAATCACATTCGCGAGAACAGAGCTCCGGCGGGATCTCATGCCGGCATGGAGAGTGCGATTGTCGCAACCCAGCGCAGGGAACGCCACAATTGCAGCGATAAGTCCCCTCTTTGAGGAGTGGATAGAGAGGCGTCACGGCGTCCTCACCTTCCGCCTGACGCAGGTCCTCACCGGACACGGTTGTTTCGGGAGGTTCCTGTTCAGGATAAAGCGGGAGGAAACGCCCGGGTGTCACCATTGTATGGATCGCCCGGAGGACACGGTGGAGCATACGGTGGAGGTCTGCCCGGCTTGGGCAGGGCACCGCCGTGTCCTCACGGAGGCGATCGGCGGCGGCGATGTCTCGCGTCCGTCCCTGGTTCAGGCCATGGTCCGGAGCGAGAGTGCATGGGAGGCCGTCATCTCCTTCTGCGAAGCAGTTATGCTCGCGAAGGAGGAGGCGGAGCGCGCGAGGGAGATTCAAGCTGCACGCCCTCGCGCCCCTAGTCGCCGCAGGAGACGCCCCGGGCGTCGGGAGTCACGAGCCGACTTCCGGCCACCGTAGGCGCGGGTTTGCGGACGGTGAGCAATGGGCAGCTCGCCATCCGATAAGTACCAGGCCCGGGTCGACGGCGCGTTGTGTCCCACGCGCGCCTCAAAGAGATTCCAGCACCAACTGACGTGGTCCGTAAGGACCAATGCCTGCTGGGGTTGCGGGTTTGTCCGAAAGGGATATCGCGGCCGCGGCACAGGCAACGGAAGGAACACGGGTGGGTTTTAGTCAGTAAAAGTCTGACACGCCCTCTCGCTCTGCCCAGAGCGGGAGAAGTCATTAGATGATTTCCCACCCTCAAAAAAAAAAAAAAAAGGACTTTAAAAAAAGCTGTTAAAGCTCGTTATGTAGGTTACCCTGGTTATATTAAATAAAACACTCTTAAGTAGATACACATTTTTTATTAACTTTTCAACACAATTATAATTAAAATAAATTAAAAACAGATATATTATTGTCCACATACCATTTTCTAATACACACCGTATTATTTAATACACAATTCATTTTATGGTTCACACAATAAAAATTAGTTTCATTTTTACAGTACTTTTTGTTTATGTCAGTAAATTAGGGCATCCCTTCTCACCTATGTCGATCACTTCACAACTTGCACATAACTCTTTAATCCATTTAATCTTTTCCAAAACCTTTGTGATATTTTTTTTATTTTCTAAATATGGTACGATAACGTGTTGAAACTCTCTGTAGTCTATGAAGCCTTCACTCCAGAAGATTCCTCGATTTCTTTCTAACCATCGCACTTCTTCTTTTGTTAAGTAATAAAACGAATACGGCGGTTTAATCAAGAACGTTTGTGTATGATTCTGACTGACGATGGCTACTTCTTTCACAATAAAATTATTAAATAAATCTTTAAATCCTTGGAGTTCATAAATACACCTCGAAAATAAGGAATATTATTTCCATACTCTAAAATGTCAAAGTTAGTTAAGGCTCGTTTGGGTAGCCGACATCTTAGTTTTTTTTATTTGATACAAAAATTCCAAGTCCATTTTTATGCGGTCTAAGGTGTAAGCCTTTGCCAATGCAAAGAGCTTCCATTTTTTCATTGTGTCTCTTCGATTCAGTCAACAGCGTTTTAGCTATCTTGAATTCATTTATTGTTTTGGCAATACCAGCTGCACCGCCTGCTAAAAAAATCCGCCTGCTAAATTATTGGCGGCTCCCGCCGCCGATAATCCAGCAAAAATAGGAATCAAAGGTAATACCCCACCAGTTTTTGGTATAGGAATAATCCGAGGAAGTTTAATGGATGAATCATCAGCTAAATCTATTGCCATTTTTTTACATTTTGGTTTAAATTTTTTCATGTGTCTTTTTGTTTTACTAATAACATTTTTAAATTTATTTTTTAACCCTTACCCCGACGATGTAACTTTCCGAGAATATTTTTTGTTGCTTTTTTTTAGGCCAGAGCCAGTTTTAATTTTTGTAAACATTGGCACGCTTAGTAAGCAAAGGACTAAGCGTGCCATGATTTTTTCGCATACACTCTCATCCGACGCAACTATTCGCTCTTTTAGCCTTTTTAACAAAATTAAATCAGCTTTGCGACGATCTTTTAAGTTTGATTTATTTATTTATTTATTTATTGTTAATTAAAACGGTAATAGCAATTACATTAATTAACATAGAGATTGTTGTAAACAAAAACAAAAAACAAAAATATTTCAAATACTAAAAAATAATGGAGGACACCCCAGCATACTTTCTCTCACAAAACATCAGACATACACGCATAGATCACATTCAGGATTGGTTGTCAGGAGGGCGCCCTCCTTTTTTTTTTTTTTTTTTTTTGTTTTTTTTTTTTTTTTTTTTTTGGGTGGGAAATCATCAAATGACTCCTCCCGCTCTGGGCGGAGCGAGAGGGAGTGTCAGACTTTTACTGACTAAAACCCACCCGTGTTCCTTCCGTTGCCTGTGTGCCGGGGCCGCGATATCCCTTTCGGACAAACTCGCAACCCTGGCAGGCATTGGCCCTTACGGACCCCGTCAGTTGGTGCTGACATCTCTTTGAGGCGCGCGTGGAACACAACGCGCCGTCGACCCGGGCCTGGTCCTAATCGGACGGCGAGCTACCCATTGCCCACCGTCCGCAAGCCCGCGCCTACGGTGGCCGGAAGTCGGCTCGCGACTCCCGACGCCCGGGGCGTCTCCTGCGGCGGCTAGGGGCGCGAGGGCGCGCATCTTGCATTTCCCTCGCGCGCTCCGCCTCCTCCTTCGCGAGCATTACTGCTTCGCAGAAGGAAGTGACGGCTTCCCATGCACTCTCGCTCCGGACCATGGCCTGAACTAGGGCCGGACGCGAGAGATCGCCGCTGCCGATCGCCTCCGTGAGGACACGGCGGTGCCCGGCCCAAGCCGGGCAGACCTCCACCGTATGCTCCACCGTGTCCTCCGGGCGATCCACACAATGGTAACACCCGGGCGTTTCCTCCCGCTTTATCCTGAACAGGAACCTCCCGAAACAACCGTGTCCGGTGAGGACCTTCGTCAGGCGGAAGGTGAGGACGCCATGGCGCCTGTCTAGCCACTCCTCAAAGAGGGGCCTTACCGCCGCAATTGTGGCGTGGCCAGCGCTGGGTTGCGAAAATCGCACTCTCCATGCCGCCATGAGATCCCGCCGGAGCTCTGTCCGCTGTGCCGTGATTTCTCGCGGCAGCGGAGTTACACCCCGGCGTTTCGCCTCCTCGCGTAACTCCCACATGTGCGCGAGGACTTTTGCTTCCAGATCCCATAGCGGTAGTCCGGCAAGGAGGCTCGCCGCCTCACGGGAGACCGTGCGGTATCCTCTGACCAGCCTAATGGCCATGACCCTTTGGGACGCGTTCAATCGCTGGGCTGGTCGCAGCCTTAATGAACGCGCCCACACCGGTGCCTCGTAAAGGGCCATGGACCGCACGATCCCCGCGTAGAGCCTCCGGCAGGAGGCGTTTGGACCCCCTAGATTGGGCAGACCCCCTAGAAGCCGCTTCAAAGCAGCCCCATCCCTCTGCAGTTTGGGAGCCAAACGTCGAAAGTGCTCCACGAAGTTCCACCGGCTGTCGAGGACGAGTCCCAGGTACTTCATCGTCGACTCGACACCGATGTGAACCCCTCCCGCCGTTATCTGGGAACCCGACAGTGGCGCGTTCCGAGGACCATAGAAACACATGGCCTCGGACTTGTGCAAGGCCACCTCGAGTCCCAGTTGCCGGATCCTATCGACGATTGTCGCAACCCAACGTGTCGCTAGTTCGGCCGCCGCCTCATGCGACCTCCCCTGCACCAGGACCAGCGTGTCGTCAGCGTAGCAGACTACGCTGACGCCGCTAGGGAGGTCGACGCGCAGCACCCAGTCGTAGCCGATGTCCCACAGTTGCGGCCCCAGGACTGATCCCTGCGGGACACCGCACGACATCTCTCGCCGGTTCCACTCTCCGTGGTGACCGGGGTAGATGACGGCCCTGTCCGTCAAATAGGCCTCGACCACTCGACAGAGGTAGGTCGGCATCCGGTGATACCGGAGTGCCTCCCTAATGCAACTCCAGGGCAGGGTATTGAACGCATTGGCGATGTCAAGAGACACCGCCAAGACCACCCCAACCCGGGCAACAGCATCCCCCGTCGTGAGGGCTCGAACGCGCATGATGGCATCCACCGTAGAGCGCTCCTTGCGGAAACCAAACTGGCTGTCCGCCAATCCCGGCCCCACTCGCACCAGCTGCCCGACAAGGCGGTCTGTAATTACTCTTTCAAAGAGCTTGCCCACCTCGTCGAGCAGCACGATGGGCCGGTAAGCGGACGGAGAGTCCGCCGGGCGCCCCGGCTTCTTGATGAGGACCAGTTTCCCCGTCTTCCAACGAAGTGGGAACTGGCCCCTCTCCAAGCATGCGCTAAAGAGCCCTCGAAGTTGAGGCCCGAGAGCCTCTAAGGCCAGAACCCAGGCTTTTCCAGGTAAGCCGTTGGGTCCTGGGGCGGTATTTTTGGCATTCAGCCTACGTACCGCCACTCTCAAATCTACCCCGGTCACCTCCGGAGATTCGTCGTCGTCGTCGTTTCCTGTGTGGTCCGCATCGGGCACCGCAGGAGGCGGAGCCATGGGCGGGGGAGTATGTTCCCTTCGCGAAGGGAACAGAGCGCTCACCACGTCCTCCACGAGCTGGGGCCGGAGACTCTGCGTCAGCGGGGGAGCCCATGGGCGGAGCTTGTCTCGCACCCATTTATATGGGCGTCCCCATGGGTCTCTGTTCAGAGTCTCCAGCGACTCCTCGCGGGCCAGTCCTCTGGCCCGCTCGATCTCCGCTCGGAGGGCGGTCTTCGCCGCTCTGTACCCGGCGTACAGCTCCGCCTCAATGGCTTCCGTATCCGGCGGGCGGATACGAAGCTTGCGGTGCCTGGCGTACAAGTGGCGCGCAGCAACGCACGCCACGCGTAAAGCGATCATCTCACGCGACCACCAGTACACCTGGCGCTGAGCACGTCTGGGCTGGACCCGGGGCATTGCCACGTCACATATTTCGGACATGGCCTCCCGGAACCACTCCGCCTCGTCGTTGATGTCGGCAGGCCTGTCCGGTGATAACACCCAGGCCTGCACGACCGAGCCTTCCAGGAGGAGCACCCGGTCCAGCTGCTTCAGCGCCCACCGCGGACCACTCGGGGTCTGTCTGACCGGCGTGCCCGAGGTCTGGGCGGAGACGTCAAACCGGATGTACCGGTGATCGGAATAGGTCTCCACCCCCTCCATGACGCGCCAGTCAAAAATGTTCACCACTGACTCGCCCCGCATCCGCACGCACGTGGAGACAGAACCCCGGTTTAGGACGACCAGGCCCGACTCCAGAGCCCAGTCCTCCACCATCCTGCCCCGTGTGTCCGTTAACCGGGAACCCCAAGCCACGTTCTTGGCATTGAAGTCCCCGAAGACGATCACGGGGAGGGGATGGTACCCGACGACGACGACTCTCAACTCCCCAAGGGAGTTGTGGAACTCGGCGAGAGTTCGGTTCGGGGAAAAGTACGCTCCTACCACGACAATCTCCCCGAACCGTGCTGCTACGCAGCCCCGTCCCTTCTTGACGGCCTCGAGGGACGGGGTACCGGCGGCGGCCGACGAAATAATGGCCACTGAGCCGCTCAGGTCCTCCACCCAGTAATCCCTGGGCGGGACAAAGTACGGCTCAGCAACCACGGCGATGTTAATCGACCACTGCGCCATGCTCTGGAGCAACAGATCCTGAGCTGCGGCGCAGTGGTTGATGTTCGCCTGGAGGAGGCGTAATGGACCTATTGGCAGTCCATTTTAGCCCCCCCCCTGAGCCCCGCGTGAGGGCCCGGCCACGGCGGCAACGGCCGCGGCGGCGACTACGGTGGTGGTGGAGGACTTGCTCCTGGTTTTGGCGGGTTGGGCGCAGGCCTTACTCCCAATCCGGTGCTCGGCAGGCTTGCCAGCTGCCGCACATACGGCGCAATGCGGCGTGGCTTGACACGAGCCGGCCTTGTGACCGGGCTGACCGCAGCGATAGCAGTGATCAAAATTAAAAATTAAAAATTCAAAAGTCATTTATTCAAACTAGGCTGAGAATCAGCACTTTTCGAACGTCAAAATTACATAAGACAGACCCCAAAACGCCCACCCTTCACCACTTCCTAGTGCATTAGCTGGGAAGAAGAAGTGGCGCAACAAACTCCCCAGCAGCACAGCTGTCTGTTCAGTTAGAAGAACAAAAAAAAAGATTCTATATAATAGTATTCAAAATCGCTGCGGGCCACCTCCGAGGTGCATTTAGCTCCCACGTGGTTGCCCACATGGCAGCGGAAGCACCTCAGAGGTCTGAGTTCGAGCAGTTTGACCTGCGCGGATACCCAGCCCACGAATAGCCTTTGGCCCTCCCCGGCGATTTTCCTGGCCGCCGACACGAGGCAGCTCACCGTTACGGCTCGCATCCCCGTGAAGCCAGGACGGATGGTGCCCGCCCTAATCTGCTCGGCAGAGCACCCCCCAGTCCTGACGACAGCGGCCACCACCTGTTCCTCCGCCACTGAGTCGTCCAGGCCCGAGATGCGCATATCCACGCACTTGGTAGGCCTGGACACTCGGGCCTCGTCCGCATTTAAGGACGCCCTGAGCTTTTCAGCCAGGGCGTCAGCGGCCGGGCCACTGGCCACTCCGGGGAGCTCTAGCATCCGGGCGCCAGTCGCAGTGACCCTAACCCGGATGCCCTGAGTGGCGCCGATCTCTTCTAGATCCACCGCCGCCCCAACCTTGGAGAGCACGTCGCGGTAGGACACGCCCATCTTTTCCGCTTCCGGTTGTAGTGTAATCCCTGTCCTGGTCAGTGGCCGCGGGTATGACCTTGTCCTTCGAGGACTGCAGCTTCTTCAAGGCCACACTCCTAATCGCGGCTGCTACGACCTCCGCAAACCTGGCCGCTCGCTCCGAATCGGAGCCCCCAGCGGCAACTTTGGCGGCCTCGTCGGTCGCCACTCCTCCCCTGGCACGGTTCGCAGCGGCACCAGCCTGTGCCTTCGTGCCCTTTAGAGGGACGGTGACCCCTTCCAGCTCTTCGCTTGAGGCCCCGGGCCCGGCTTGTCTCCTCCCTTGTGAATAGGTTTAATAAGAGCTATCTTCAACGCTAGTGGAAATGTACCAGTAGCAAAGGCCAGGTTGCAGATGTAAGTGGGAGTGTTAGCAACTTAATGTAGCGCTTTAAAATTTTACCTGATATCTGATCTACCCCAACAGCCGCACCCTCTCTCAAGTCCATCACGAGGAGTTCCACCTCCTTTTCATCAGTAGGAAGCAAGACAATTGAGTTTGGTGATGCGGGAATAGAGGTTCGGCTGCAATTCGATAAATCGTTGTTACCAATAATTTCTTCCGCCAGATTCTGTCCAACACCCGTAAAAAAATTGTTAGCATCATCGACACTGCTTTTAGGATTATCAGTTTTGATCAGAGCCGAGGAATGATCTGTTTTTTTTTTTGTTAGTACTACAGATACTTTGAATCACATCCCACAGCTTTTTACTGTTATTTTTTGAATTTTCAATTTCCTGTTTCTCATATATTCTCTTCTGTTTCTTTAGGATAGCGTTGCAAAAGTTTCGGTATCTCTTGTATGTTAAATTAAGTACTTCATCGTTAGGTTTCCTTTTAAGCTTTTTGTGCAGATTGTCTCTATTACGCATACATCGTAATAAACCAGTAGTTAATGGTTTGTTTATCCTTTTCCTATTAGACACTTTAAACACATGTGAGTTATCCTGAATAGCCTTGTCCAATAAGGAAATGAGTTGATCGGTAGCTGCATTGGCATTACCACAGTCAAGTATCGGTTTAAAGTTAGTTTCATTAATAGTGTGGTCTAATCCGGTATAATTAATACGCCTCATCGTTAAAGAAGGCGCGTAGCGTTTTGTGAGTAGGTTAATAACAATGCCAACACTTTCGTGATCAGTGACTGAAGATTCCGCAATAAAGCAGGTGGCTTCCAATTTAGTTTTAATCATAATATGATCCAGACAATTGTAGCCATGAGTGGGTATGGTATGAGCGGGAAGTATACAATGACTAGCCAAGACATTGAGGTATTCGAAGGAGTGCTTATTATTGACCTTGCTCCACTCATATATAGCATCAATATCCCTTTGTAGGAGGATACAATCCGCGACATTATCAATTTGAACTACTAGTTTTAGGTCATCGGCGTAGAGCAAGCATTTTGCGACCTTAATCTTATTTATAAGATCATTGATCATGATAAGGAAAAGCAGTGGACCAAGCACCAATCCCTGACTCACACCTGAGGGGGTATTATAAGGTTCAGATTCAAAGCAGCCATGCCTAACCAAAGTGCCTGCCACCTCGCAGATAGTCCGCAATAAAATTCTGAAATTCTGACGAGAAACCTGATGCCTCCAATTTCATCAAGAGCACGTCATTGTCAACCCTGTCGAACGCTTTTTGGAAATCGAAATAGAGGACATCCACTTGCCCCCACAGTCCAATACCCTAGAAATGTAATCAACGTGAGTCATCAGATTCGAATTGACTGAGCGGCCCTGGCGAAAGCCATGCAGGGCGTCAGATAGAAACGCATTTATGCGTTTATAAATGTGCGTGTGGAGTATGAGCTCGAAAAGCTTCGCAAGAGTTGGCAGGACAGCAATAGGCCTGTGTTCTCCCACAGATGATTTGTCACCAGTCTTTGGAAATAACACGCGAGATTTTCCATTGCTCCGGGTATACACCGGACTGAAGGGCTAGATTAAAAATATGGCAGAGAGGAGTTGCCAAGATATCATGGCATCCCTTGAGGATAAAAGCAGGGATGGAGTCAGGGCCGATCGAGCTATGAGGTTTAAGTTTAGCAATACCTGTAACTACGTCCTGTGGGGTCAAAAGGAGGATAGGAATATTATTTCCTGAGTAGTAGGTCGGCCTGAGATTTTTCGGGTTTAATTCAGAAGAATTAGGTAAGAAAACGGTAGAAAAGTACTGAGCAAACGCTTCCGCAGCTCTGATACCCGAGTAAGCTATACCATTGTGCACACCGTTAGGCTCGAAACCACCCTTCGATCGCAGGCTCGAGACATGGTGCCAGAACTGTCGTGGATTACTTCCTATAGTACTACAATATGATTTATAGGCCTCTTGAGTTCTGATTTTCAACTGCGAACGTAGAACACTAAATTGACCATAAATAATGTTACAGCGAGAAAGTTTCCATTTGTGATGCAATTTGTTTTTACACTGAGTGTCGTTGACTAAATCTCGTGTAAACCAATCTGGATATCGTCTGTTGCCTGAAATTTTTGTCTTTTTGTTTGAGATACATGAATCAAAGAGGTCATAGAGTATGGTATAAAGCTGACTAGTAGCCGAGCGTGCATTCCGACAGTCCAGCAGGTCCTGCCAAGGGGCGGCACGAATTTGATCATTTAAGTGTACTTAGTCTCCTTTGGTAAAGTTCCAGTCTCTACTTCGGTCAATGTTGCTAGGGTATAATATTTCATTAACCTGATGTTTTGACATTATAAAAGCAATATCTAAAGGAGGATGATATAGGTCGATAGGGACTACCTCCGAGCCCACGACATACTCGCAGTTTACTTCGGAACCCTCCTGAACCAACACAACATCTAACTTACTCCCATGCAAATTCAGCACTTCATTCATCTTTACCAGATTACAAAATTTAAAAAAATAACAGCAGTAATTTAACATTCACTGACGCACTTTTCAAGTTAAGGTCTCCTAGGATCATAACTCTTCCACACAAATTTGAAATAACACTCTCAACCTACAAAACCACGTCATTTAGTCTTCGTCAGTGGCAGAGGGCTTGATGTAAACAACACACACATACATATTTCGGCCGTTCTTTTGGATCCTCGCCCACAGGTCTTCACCGCAATCCGTTTTTAGGTCATATTGCCTGCTCATGGTAACGCCCTCCCGTGCAGCTAGCAACACACCGCCCCCCAGAGTCACTCTATCTTTACGCAAGATGCGCCAATCTCCATCTGTCAATTCTGAGTCTTCCACTGAATTATCTAGGTTTGTTTCTGTGACAGCTACGAAGTCATGCTCAGATAATAACAAGCTTGACCTCCATGTAGGTAATTTCGTTTTGAGCCCACAGACATTTTGGTACAATACACGTACGCAGTTGTTACGATTACTGAGGATGGGCAGGCAGGTAGGAAGAATGTTAGTGGGATAATTGTTCACTACCTCGGGCACGAAAGTTGTGGCGCCATGGTTTTACACAAATATCCTCTGCCCAATTATGAACCGCAGATACTTGATCGGCTAGATCGGCGGCTTTCGAGGGCACCCCCAACTTAAAAGATGCATAGTTGCCACGGGATTTAAGCACTTCAACTGTTCAGATATCCGTTCCACATATGGTAATTAGGTGCTCACGTACCTGGCTATTAGTGGTGCCCTGCTTTACGTAGAAGAGATGCAAGTATCTCCATCGTTCAGAAGCCTCTAACTTAGTGGTGCCAGGCGCAGCTGTCCCCCGCACAACATTACCAAGCAAACGACGCGAACGCCTGTGTTGAACTTCAACCCAGCCGCCGTTGATGATTCGTGCCAGGCAATATCGTGTTCTTTGCAATATTCGTCTAATTTATTAATACCTTTATCTCCACGTGTAAGCCTTTTAATTAATTTTGTACCAGGACCACAATAATTGCATCCTGGTAAATGTAATTCAAATGGTAAATTGTTAATAAGCCAATTGAGAAGACTACTCTCTCCAATACACATCATACGACTAATGAATCTGAATTGAGCGCTATAATAAATACTTATCTACACGCTTCATCAATGACTTTGTTGGTGATTTAATGTTATTTTTATTTATAATAATATATTCGATTTATCAATCCAACTGTTTTCAGTAGAAGACAAACCTAACCATTTGAATAAAAATCTGTTTCCTTTTCTTCTAAGAACTTTCTCGACTAGATATACATTGTGATGTTTTGTATAATAGTTTAGAATCAGATTTAATAGTTTTTCTGTTAATTCTTGTTTTTTTATGTGTGCAACATTAATGTGCCTTAAAAATGTTTATGACGTGTGGTAAGACACGTTTTTTCTTCGTCTTAGCAAAAATTAGTTGAGTGAGTTTTTTTCTTTTTATTTAAATAAAAGTGAAATCCAAGTTTTAAATTTCTCTCTTTGTTTTATTCCGAACAAAGAAGTGGTCCTTCGTGCTTCAGTGTGCGTAGTTCTGCGAATAATAGTGTTTTAGTCGTGACTAGTGTGCACGAGCTGACTAGCGCAGGGTGCGTCTATGTCCTATTGCCCCGGCGCAACCTCACCCTGACAATATTTAGGGTGATTATTCCAGTTTTACCTCAATAATCGCGAAACATCGCCAGATTGGTGCGATTTTGGAGCTGGAATTTGGATCAACAAGTTCAGCACATCGAAGATATTATTCCGGTTTCACTTCAATAATCGTGAAACATCGCCAAATTGGTGCGATTTTGGAGCTGGAATTTGGATCAACAAGTTCAAATTCATCAACATTTTTGTGGATGTGGGTAGATTTCTCTCCGCTCTGGTATGTACGTGAATATATTCTAGCAATTTTACGCGTCATCATCGCATTCATTCGTCGTGAAGTTGGCTCTTGGTCTACGCTTCCTATCAAGTGTCACTGTCATACATTGTGCTCAACATGTTTAAGATTACATACTGACAATGTCTGTAAGTACAAATTTAAATGTAAAGTTTGTAAAGAATCTCACAATACACTTTTACATGAAAGTAAGAAAGAGGCCGCAGTCTCAATATGCTCACATAGTGACATTTCAAATTGTAATGTTTTACTACCTACTGTTAAGGTTAAAGTCACTGATAAATATGGTCATGGCATATCGACGGGTACAAAGTAAAAAGAGTCATCTACAAAACAGCAACTTTTCAGGAGAACGCATAATAGGAAAAAATGCTCCCATTTTGTCAATTTTAAACCAAATTTATTGAAATTTTCATCATTGCTTCATTATTTAATAATATGCATATTTAATTTTTCCTAATTATGTTTAATTTACGAGATATTGTAGTTGTCTGCATCTACATTGCGCTTAAAAATATGACAACTGTGTTAACTACCACTTGGTCGTTTCTACGTGTAAGAAAATATAATTTAATTATAAGTCAATTAATATAGCTAACAATAAGAATTAACATAGGTAGGTACTCATAAACATAACAAACTATACTAATTTACAAAAGTAAATTGAGACATCTACATCACAATCGCAAAGTAGAAACAGCTATATGGCAGATAGCCGTTTATGCGTCGTTTCGTAACAAAAAATATCAATGTTAACCTATTTTCATAATTACAACAAATAAATATGATTTAACATCAAAATAACAATAACATTAAACTTGTATTATAAAAAATACGTACCAGAACTAGTTTCACAGTTGTTATCGATAAGTTGTAATAGATCTTCTCGGTTCATAATAGCGCATTGTCGTCTCGTTTTGCCCAAATTCACCAATAAGTTACGTCTTTCCATGTCTATCGTGTTGACCTCAAACTGTTTACTAATATGATAAATGATAAATGATTTTATTTCTGTAAGTGGGTTTGGATAAAACACTTTTACACGTCAATCATATTTTTTAAACTAGATGAGGTCGACGTTTCCTATCTGACTACTCCGAGAAGAAAGGCCGAAACAAACTCAGATGTCACAGTCTCTTTTAAAGTCCAGACATAATCTTGGTCAGATCATGTGAAGATCATGTAGATTGGTGTCTGAGATGGTCTTTTGAGGAAAGAACCACACAGATTAAGAAGACCTGTCCAGTCAGTGCACGCATTTGTCAGTGACCGTGCAGCTCAACTCAGGGTTTAAGAAGCTCAACGATTTGACGAACAATACCAAAGAAAGGACGTTTGGGTAGGCCGCATAAATTACTCAAGCTGCCAGACCGTGATAAAAACTAAATAATAAAATTAAAGGAATGACCCACATAGTCTTCACATTCACAATGATTAAAACAATATAATACTTTAAAAAGTAAATATTCATGTCATTGTATTTATAAAATTCATTAATGTCAATGTGTATATAAAACCCAGAAATAGTCATGGTCAGATCATTTAAGGACCATGTAGATTTGTGTCTCGAATGGTCTTTTGAGGAAAGAATTATACAGATTTGAGTGGACCTGTCTAGTCAGTGCACGCATTTGTCAGTAATCGTGTAACTCAACTCAGAACTTAAGGAGTTCAACGACTCGACGAACAATACCAAAGAAAGGACATTTGGGTAGGCCACATAAAGTACTCAAACTGCCAGATTATCATTAACAATAACTGAGAAAAAAAATAAAAAATTATATGATCCACATAGTCATCACGTTCACAGTAATATAAAAAAATATGAATATATGTATTATACTTAACAAAGTAAATATTCTTATAGTGGTACAAATGATTGAAAAAAAAATTAAAAACAAAATTTCTGACTGTAAAAAAAAAAAAAAAATGGAGTAGCTTAATCCCAGGCCTTTTTGTCCTCAACGTAATCTTTAATGGTATAAAACGCTTTCTGGCACAACTTACGTTTAATGAATGATTTGAATTTATTAAGGCTTAGATCTTGTACGTGGCTTGGAAGTTTATTATAAAAGCGTATACATTGACATCTGAACGAGTAACCTATTTTCTTGAGCCTTGTTGTAGGTACTACAAATTTGTGTTTGTTCCTAGTGTTTATCTTATGGATATCACTGTATTTTTTATACAATTTTATATTTTATGGCTGTATAAAAGATTTTCAAAAATATACTGAGACGGCACAGTCATTACATTAATTTCCTTAAATTTCTCTCTGAGAGAGTGTCTCGGGCTTAATTTATAAATTGATCGAACGGCTCTTTTCTGCAAAACAAAGATAGTTTGAATGTCGGCGGCATTTCCCCACAGCAAAATACCGTACGACATTACACTATGAAAACAGCTAAAGTACACTAAACGGGCTGTCTCTATGTCAGTTAAATTACGAATTTTCCTAACAGCAAAAGCTGCGGAGCTTAGCTTTTTTGACAATTTATCTATATGTGGGCCCCACTGAAGCTTAGCATCCAAAGTTAAGCCTAAGAATACTGTGCTATCTTCAGGATTCAATTCTTCGCCCTTTATCAACACCTTAGTTTTCACCTGTCTAACGTGTGGTAGGGTAAACTTAATACATTTGGTTTTTTTTTCATTAAGAAGTAAATTGTTAACATTGAACCAGTGAACTACTTTTGAGATCGCGCTATTTACGTCGTCAGTAACCAGCTGCTGACGTTTAAGTTTAAACAAAAGTGAAGTATCATCCGCAAACAACACTATATCATGGTTATCCTTTATGAGGTAAATACAAGTCATTAATATAAATAAGAAACAAAAAAGGACCAAGAATCGAGCCCCGTGAGACTCCCATTGTTACTTTAGATCCAGGAGATCTTTGTCCATTTACGTCAACGCTCTGAATCCTATTACTCAAGTATGAAGAAAGAAGATCCAGAGCGGTGTTCCGGATCCCGTAGTGGCGGAGTTTCCTGATTAACGTTTCATGAAGAACGCAATCAAATGCCTTGGACAAATCACAAAAGATGCCCAAGGCATCGCATTTATCTTCCCATGCATTATAAATATGTCCTAAAAGTTCAACACCGGCAGTCAGCAGCAACATCAGTAGAAGAACGACCCCTTGTAAAACCGAACTGTTTGCTATGTAATAATTTATGTTTATTAAAAAATCTTTGCAATTGCTCTAAAATTAATTTCTCAAATATTTTACTAAAGGTAGGTAGTACTGAAATGGGTCTATAATTTGTGGGGTCTGATGTACTACCTGATTCAAACAAAGGTATTATTTTACTATTTTTCATAAGGTAAGGAAACTCCCCACAGTCGATACAATTATTAAAGATAAGAGCTAAACTAGGTGCTACAATGTCAATAATAGACTTCGCAACTTCTACAGAATTACCCCACAGATCTGCAGTCTTTTTTACATTTAAAGTGTGAAAGGTTTTAATGATGTCTCTACAGGTAATATGTTCAAAAAGAAATTCCGAATCGCAAACATTAACATTTTCCTTTAGCAAAGACTCAGCAACAGAAGGTGATGAGTTTAGAGATTTTGTAGTTGAAATGGGAATATCCGAAAATAAATTTTCAAAGGCCACTGCGACTTGTGAATCTGATTTTATGATGTTATCATTAATAGATAGGCTGTAATCAATATTTCGGTTACCAGACCTTCTCGTTTCGCTATTTATAATATTCCAAGTCGTTTTTATTACATTACTACTGTTTTTAATCTTCAACCTCAAATAACGCGACTTGGCTATACAACAATTTTTTTTAATAATTTTGAATAATTTCTAACATATAAATTAAATTCAGCCGTGTTTACATAAGTCCGTTCATTGTACAGCTCATAAAGCCGTGTTCTACTTTTATGAATACCAATGGTAGCCCAATCACTGAAAGATGCATTACTATTAACCGAGATAATCTTGGGAATAAAGGTGGAATTAAATTGTTTACAGTAAATATTAAAAAAATCATCTTATAGATAATTAGGATCAGCATGAATTGACAAAAGTGGTAATTTATTAACTAGTTTATCTTTAAAAGCTTCCAAGCGGCTTGCAGTTTTGGGGTTAACAGTGATATCCTTTTTAGCCACTTTGTTGTTTTGGTTTGGGATAGTAATCTTCTGCCCGCAATGATCAGAATCTAGTAAATTTATAATTTCTTTGTGGCTTGGTATAACATCTGTATAAATATTATCTAGGCATGTGGCACTAGTAGGGGTTATTCTTGTAGGCTCCAAAAATAGGTTTACAAGATTGTAGGACTGAAACAGACTTATTATTTTAGTGCAAGAATCTGAGTTTTCCAATAAATTAACATTAAAATCACCACAAGTGATAATGGATTTGTTCGAGTTACAAATCTTGTGTAACACCTCATCCATTACCTTTTCAAAGCAGTCATACAATCCTGAAGGTGGTCTGTATATACTTAATACAATAAACTGCTCCAATTCTATACAGGCTATTTCAACTGTCCGCTCAACAGATAGGTTCACAATATCCTTACGGTCTTTAAATTTAAGCTGTTTACTAACTAAAATTAATGAGCCACCATGTATAGCAGTAACTCTGCTGAATGAACTACCAACCTGGTGATTATTAAAATTGAACAATAACTGGTGGTTTTTAAGCCAATGAACTCAAACTCAAACTCAAAGCATTTATTTCAAATAAACCAATTACAGGTACTTTTGAATTGTCAAGAGGTCGGTCAGTCAGAAATATGAAGCTAGTTGCCCATTCCAACGTGTAGTAGGTTCCTATGGAGAAGAACGGGCAAGAAACTCCACGGACACTCTTTTAAATCAGAATATTTTTACAAAAAATTGGTTACATCATTCATGTTGTAATTATACATGTGAGAACAATGTAGAAGGACGTGCACATTAAAAGCGTCCGTAATAAAAAACAATTCAAAAATTTAAATAAGCCGTAGCAGCTAAGAGATGACCAGTCCCCACTGACGGCGCCCGTTCACGAACATGACGCATGAATCAGCACCATTTAGCTCAACCATTTTGAAGGGAACTTAATGATCCAACACACACGCCACCACCAGCGAGACATTTGAGTGAGCATGACATACTCTCAGCCGCCAGGGCACATTCAAGTCAATCAAAGACGTACCCAGTAAATGGTAGCTGTAAAGTATGTACATAGTGCTCACACATGTGCTATGCAATTATATAATACTAAAAGACTGAATTTATACAATCTAATGATAGTTTTACAATCTTCAGCAGCTCCAACAATATTTTTGAATGCTAATCAATTAGTTTATGCGCCCTTGTGGAGCTGGACCAGCGTTGAGCCAAGCATTTTTGTCATCGATGTAATCCCCCAACTTGTAATATGCTTGGCTGCATAGTGTGCGTTTTATACAAGATTTAAATTTTGTTTCATTCAGTTGGAGTATGTGGGGAGGTATTTTATTGTAACATTTCAAACAGTACCCCATGAAGGATGAGTCTACTTTAGCTAGTCTGAAACCCGGTTGAATTAATTGGTCCCTATTTCTAGTCCTATAATTATGTCTATAACCTCTTTTACTGAAAAGATTTTTCCTAACGTACATGATGTTTTCATAGACATATTGACAAGGTACCGTCATGATGTTAATATCTTTAAACAGTTCCCTTAGAGAATCGCGTCTGCGGAGGCCATATATTGCTCTGATGGCTCTTTTCTGCAGAATAAAAATAGACTCGATATCTGCAGCCCGTCCCCATAGTAAAATACCGTAAGACATGATACTATGAAAGTAACTGAAATAGACTAGCCTCGCGGTACCTACATCAGTAAATTGACGGATTTTTCTCACAGCATATGCTGCTGAACTTAGGCGTCCTGCAAGAGATGTTAAATGAGGACCCCATTGCAGCCTTGAGTCGAGCGTGATCCCCAAGAAAACAGTTTTATCGACGAATTCTAATTTCTCCCTATTCAATACTATGTCACAATCACTACTTTTAACATTCGGTAAAGCAAATCTAATGCATTTAGTTTTATTCCCATTTAATACTAAATTATTAGCAGTGAACCAATTTTGGACCTGCAGTAGGGCGTTATTTACGTCGTCAAGATTTGATGCACGTCTATTTATCTTAAAAATTAGAGAAGTATCGTCAGCAAATAACACCATTTGTGGTTGGGTTTTTAATAAATGGGGTAGATCATTTACATATACTAAAAAGAGGAAAGGACCCAATATCGAGCCTTGTGGGACACCCATTTTTACTTTTAGACCGAGTGAATTGACCCCATTAATTTGAACTTGCTGTTGTCTATCATTTAAATACGATTTTACCAAACTGAGCGCAAGTTTACCTAGTCCGTAATGCTCAAGTTTCAAGAGTAAGGTCTCATGATTTACGCAGTCAAATGCTTTTGAGAGGTCACAAAAAATTCCTATGGCATCTTGGGCCTCCTCCCACGCTGTAAATATGTGTTTTAATAAGGTGACACCGGCGTCAGTCGTACAACGTCCTTTGGTGAACCCATATTGCTGATCGTGTAAAATTTGGTTAGTGTTATAATGATTAAGCATTTGATTGAGCATTACCTTTTCGAACACCTTGCTGAATACCGGCAGCACGGATACTGGTCTATAATTGTTGGTGTCTTTACTGTCCCCAGATTTAAAAAGGGGTATAACCTTACTGTATTTCATTAAATCCGGGAAGACTCCTTGATCCACGCACAAATTAAATATTAAAGCTAAGTATGGTGCTATAGTCTCGATTATGGATGTACAAACTTTGATAGATAGTCCCCATAGATCTTCGGTCAATTTGATTTTAATTTGCCGAAAAGCTTTTATAACTATCATAGGGTTTATATGTTTAAATTGAAATTGAAATTCAACCGGGCAGCCTGGAACATTTGCTTTTAATAAATCTATTGAGACATCGGGTGAGGAATTTAAAGCTTCCGTCGTTTTATATGGTATATTAGTAAAAAAACTTACAAATTCTTGAGCTACTTCTAAGTTAGAGCTTATGACACCACGTGAAGTCTCCAATGTGAACTCGGTTTTTCGTATTTTTTTCCTATTAGTTTCATTATTTATAACTTTCCAAACATGCTCAGAGTGCTCACAATGCTCAGTTGTACAAAGAATATGAATACTGTTAAAATTCATAAATAATTCTACTTCTAAATATTTGTTCATAAATCCTTGAATATTTTGATGCACCAGGTTAATACTATTTACTGATTTGAAACTTTTATTTTGCAATTCTCATTATGTACACTATTGCAAGAGGTGGCCTCTATTGTCTTAATTTCTAATTTAAATTATTATCAATGTCAATTTTTGATACCAAATTATTGTCTGAATTATTTAACATGTCACAGCCAGGGACCGAAAACCTTTATAAATTACGGTACCGGTATCGAAGAATTTTGGTTACTTCTACGACTAAGGTTACCGATATCTGAGTAACCAAGAAGAAAAAACATGTTACCTCTATTTAAGTTACCGTTTTAACACCGCTAACCTGAAAATGGCCTTGATTACGACTTCCGAAAAATAAATAGAATATCGCAATGCCGACAATTTGTTGGCATTAGAAAATACGGAGATCGTCGCACACTGGATCGAAAATCGCGTTTAGAAGTCTTAGAGCCGCTAAGTTTTAATTGTTGTTTTTTTTTTACTTTAAATCATTTCTATTATGTATTTATTTAAATATGTCACATGAATTAATTTGACTTGAAAACCGAGGACTTATAATTTTTTTACGAAAAATATTTATGGAGCAGGTATGAAAAATCAGGATATCTCTGGAACGGCAAAATTTCCCATCATATTTTTACAGTGGGTTATAGAATTTTACCATGTATCACTGTCGCAGGCAAAGTGTATGATTCGTCATTATACAAACAGCGCCGTCCGTTTACAAACGCTGGCGGTTTTGCAAAATGCCTAAGCCGAATTGGCAATTCGTTCAATTGTTATAATTTCGACGTTGATTGTTATTGTAGCGCGACCATCATTAGACATAGGTTGGACTAATCACACTTTATTCCAGTAATCAGGTACCTACTATGTTACCGTAAAATTGTGAGAACCGTTAGTTTATAATTTATGGGTATTGTGTCCGTTAGATTATAAGCAATCGAAAAATGAACTGGGTGAAATAGGTTAGGGTAGGTTAGTTTTTTTTGGTTTGGTTTAGAACTGTGAACAACCGCGCGCGAGCCGAGTGATCAAAGCGGAAGGTGAGCGCTACGTCCCACTTGCTCGTAGCTAGACAGGCTATTTAATATTAGCGCAAGATGCGTAACGTCGCACGCAAGTTTGATTCCAGTTCACAATTTATCGGTGTCATTTCCGTTAGATTATAAACTATAAAAAAATAATGCGTTTTATTGTAAATATTTTGTTGCAGTTCAAAATTTTCGACAATTTTGTACCAATAATATTCCGCGCCCTCCGAGCACCAGATTCCATGGACACCTTACGTTTTTCACGTGCTGGAAAACTAAAACTTGCCGCGGCATTTTGTAAACGGCGTAATTCAAACACCGTTTACGCCGTCCATAAAATGTTGTGGCATATTATAAAATGACTAGGCAATTTACATTTTGCCTTTGGCATTTTTCAAAACCGCCAGTGTTTGTAAACGGACGGCGCCATTTGTAAAATGACGAATCATACAATCTGCCTGCGACATTACTATGGTCAAATATGTCACATGAATTAATTTGACTGGAAAACTGGGGACTAATAAATTTTTTAAGAAAAATATTTATGTTCCGCGGTTGGGATGAATTTAAATTTATTATAATGGTATCGTATTACCCAGTTACTGGGTTGTGGAGGTCAGATAGGCAGTCGCTCCATGTAAAATACTGGTATTCAGCTGCATCCGGTTAGACTGGAAGCCGACCCCAACATAGTTGGGAAAAGGCTAGGCAGATTGATTGGTTGGGATGAATTTATATCAAGAACATTTGGACATCATTCAAGTTTCGAACATTTTGTACCCAAAAATAAAGTGCAGGCCAGAAAAAAATAACTTTTTCTTATGGAAAATAACACCCTCAACATTTTTTACTATGACAATGAGAGTATACAATTAACCCTTCCGCTGCTATTTAAGTTTGAAAATACTAAAAGTCATATTTTGACTTAAAATGTTTCGAGCATTACATTAATGTTTAAAACGAGAAACAACCTAGGTACCTACCTCTTCATCATCATTATTTCAGCCGGAAGACTTCCACGGCTGGACATAGGCCTCCCTCAAACATCGCCATTTCGACTGGCTCTGGGATTCTTGCGGTCTTCACCAAGTCATCTGCTTGGTGAAAACCGTAGGAACCTCCACCTTGTGGGAGGCCTTTCAACGCTTCGTCTTCCGGTACGCGGTTGCCACTCTGAACCTTTCGGCCCCATGCCCATCGCCCATCTGTTCTGCGATCTCTTCATTTCTGATTCGATCACGTCGTCAGGGAAACTCCAAGCATAGCCCTCTCCATTGCCCTGTGGGCGACTTTCGGCCTTCTAATGAGGCTCATTGTGAGTGACCACGTTTCAGCTCCATAGGTCACTGGCAACACGCACTGGTCACGACTGCAGTATGTAAGATGAGAAGATATTGCGTAGCTTTCCGAACACTGTCCAGCCGAGTTGGATTCGACGATTGACCTCTTTCTTGACATTGGACCTACCTAACTGGACAGTTTGTCCAGTTAGGTAGGTCCAATGTTGTCCAGTGTTAAATCTGGCACCGTTGAAGAGACTGCAGTACAGCCCAAGTCTCGATCGAATCGAAGGCTTTCTTGTAGTCCACAAACGCTAAGCAGAGAAGCAGGCTCTTCGATCTTCTGTATAACCTGCGGCAGCGTATGTATGTGGTCTACGGTGCTAAAGCCTTTGCAGAATCCGGCTTATTCGGGAGGCTAGAAGTCGTCAAACCTGCAAGCGAGACGGTTCGTGATGACTCTTGAAAACAGCTTTTTGACATGGCTCAGTAGTGAGATCCTGTGAGGCCCTATAATTCTTAAGCAGGGCGGGCATTGCCGCCCTTTTTAAAGAAAAGTATCACCACACCTCTGTCCGCCTGTGTCTGCCTGTGTTTTTTTACTCTCGAGTATGACGGAACCAAACACTTCAACTTCTGGGGGGCTTAAGAAGCCGTTATTTTTTTAATACTTATCATACCATAATATACCTAACGCCCAATGCTCATGTCCATTTCTACAAAAGGTTAAATGTTTGCGTCTTTAAACAAATGTCCAAAATATTGTACTCTACCTACTTTCATACTAAATAGCAGCCAGGGGGTTAATTGTAGATTTTCGTTGTACTATTAAAAAATGTTCAAGATGCTATTTCCCATTAGAAAAAAGTATTTATTTTTCTGGCCGGCACTTTAATTTTTGGGTACGAAATGAATGATGTCCTTTAACATGTTTTTGCAACTGCAAATGTAAGTTGATTATTACTCGTTAACTTGTCTAGCGAAGCCTGTTACCGTCAAAATAATTTGTCGGTTATATAAAAAAGAAACAGCTGTTCCTTACATTTTGACTGCGTAGCTGCGCTGCACTTTCCTATGAAACAGCAGTTTTTTTTAAAAATAACTGACGAAATTTTTCATCGCAGGGGTGTTCAGAATCATGTACTGAATCCATGGTAACAGTTTTCTCGTCGATGTCCCTGACACCCCTGTACATACTTTTGCCGTGTGTAATATTGTTCACATATCCAAAACCAACCATTTACCGGACTGGGGGACACACTTGACTCTAACAAAAATTACCAATTTAAAGCTTAATATTTCGCAAATGGATCCCTGAATCCAATGGTTCTGACACACTTACAATATTTTTGAACGACCTTTCCAACGATATCCCACGCCATGGGATAGACCCAAAAAAAAACATCCCCACTTTTTTTTTTTTTACGTACCTACGTATAGGGAGGAACTTATCCTAAAAAAAATATTTTATGATTTTATTTTTACCACTTTGTTGGCGTTATTAATATGATATACCCATGCCAAATTACAGCTTTCTGGTACTAAGAGTCTCTGAGCTAAGCCGTGGACATACTCCCTCTGTCTGTTGACTTCAGACCGTAAAAACGACACTTAAAACTTAGCACCTCTAAGTCTTCTAAACGTGATTTTCGATCCAGTTTGCGCCGTGCTTTACTGTTTACAATTATAAATATATTGAAAGACACGCTGCCGTGCCTTGCCAGCTAGGGCCGTGATTGGTCGGCGTTCGCCGGCGCGCGGGTAGACTCGACTTTTTAATACACACACAGGCGATGCGCGCCCATTGACTAATGCTGACGGCACGTGTAAGATAGAGGTAATATCTATTTTGGTAACCGGTATTACTACCGGTTGTCCTCAATTGTAGAATTAAGGTTACTTTTAAAAATACCGGTAAAGTGAATAACTGTTGTAACCGAAAAAATACCGGTATTGACCATACTGGTTTCGGTCCCTGGTCACAGCATTGCTCAATAGAAGCAATTTGTTTAGCCAAATTCTTGGCTGTAATAGAAAAGTAATATGATAGCGACACAGCTATCTGTCTTTTAAAATACTTTGAAAGATAGTACCTACTTATCTACGAAAAATCTATCTTTTGTCAAATAAAAGTGATTACCAACATAATTGTTAGTCAATTAAATAAAATAAATTAATATTCTATGTCAAATTATGTAATGTCTTATTCATTTCTGATCTAAAATTGTTTTCTTCCTGTGGCAAACTTTGGCTGTATGGGAATGTGAACATTACAATTTTTCTTAAACTAAGGTTGCACAATGATCTATAATTTTGGAGTAATTCCCCTTTGTTCACATTACCCCTATTACCAACAAATATTAATAATATAGTATCCTGGTTAAAATTACATTTTATAACTTTGTTTCATTATGTCAAATAAAGAACAACCAGGCATACAGTAGTTCATTATTGAGTGTCCTGGATATTTATTTGTCAACAAGTGGCCTAGATCCTTTCCAATTTCATCACAAAATAAAACTATTTCTTTATTTACACTCTGTTTAGGCAAATAGTTAGTAATTCTTAATGGCAACCTAGCACTAGACTACGGTATGGTGGTATCACATATTGTCAATGAATGGGCCTGTGTGGGTTCAATAGATGGTGGTTGACATTGTTCACATTTGTTAGTTTGTGAGCTTACCAGCTCATTATGTTTCGTGTGTTGGTCCGAGACGTCGTTTGCAATTTTTAACTTGTAGTAGCGTTATCGCGTCGCCATTATCCACGTATTTCACAGTTATTTCAGAAAAAAGACTTTTTCTGAACGTTTTGCAACTGAACGCACCCTTTGCTTGCTTGCGTTGCGTTGTCTGTCTGTGTCACCTGTCATGTCATTAACGTTTTCGTGCGCGCCAAAGAACCACGATATAAATCTTCAGAAATTAAAATGGGTAAGGATAAACGAAGAGACAGGGATTATGACGATGTTTTGTATAAACAAATAAAGAAACTAAAGAAATTCCTGAAGAAAAGACGCAGAACAGCAGGTGAGTAAATAGTGAAACATGTCTAGGTACCAACACGAACAAGAAAATTTTCTAACCGCCAACGGTTTATAATCTGGTGTTGTAATTGAAATCTAAAGCAAATATCTTGAGAATTTGTTCCGTGCGGTGAACTTACCATCCGTGAGACTTAATTCTTGATAATTTTAAAAACGTATGAGAATATACTCGTGTACAAATACTGACGTACTGAAATGGTTTATTCCAAGCTGAAACATAATATGAGAATATTTCGTATACATTGTTATTGCTCAGTAAATGACAAAAATTTAATTTTTTTCAGAACATTCGCCTGAAAATTGGCAGGCACAAACAAACGACATAATCACTGTACCAGAACAAATTGCGGAACCAGTTTTAGAACAAACGATCGAGCCTGGGGCCGAACACATGGAAGTTGAACCAGTACTCGAGCCCTCAAATAAAACTGAGCCAGACAAAATTATTGATGAAGTCTTGGGAGATGACCCCACTAAAACAAATAAATACGGGGCCAACATTCACAAAGATATAGCATCCCGCTGGGAACACATCACTAAGGAAGGCCTACAAAAAGACACCAAATCAGATCTTTTAAAGAAAGCTCTCATCCCGGAAAATTTGAAATTTTTAGAAGCCCCGGTAAAAAATCCGGAAATAGTAGCAGTCATATCTGACACTGTACTTAAAAGGGACAATACATTAGCTGCTCAACAAAACTTGTTGGGTCAAGCCACTGCCTGCATAGCAGAAGTCCTTAATAATATGCTAAAAGATAACAGTAACATCGAACACACAAAAACAATAAGCAATGCAGGCCGCATGCTGTGTGAACTGTTCCACATGCACAGCAGTGCCAGACGTTCCCTAATACAATTTGCACTAAACAAAGAAACAAAATCCATTGTACAACATACTAAAATTGGAACACAGCTGTTTGGTGACAACCTTGGTGAGGCTTTAAGAGCAGGAAAAGTCATTACAAAAACTGGCTCAGAAATAAGGTATTCAAAACCTCCACCTAACAAGCCACACTCAAATCAAAACCAGTCTTTAAACTACCGGGGCCCGCCTCGCAAACCACAGCAACAGCAACCACCACAACCGAGTGCGGGCAAAGCAACCAACACCAAACAAGGCAACAAACATGTTCCGCGGGGCCCTCCACCGCAGAGGACACAGCGCTACAGGAGATAGAGGTACAGTGTGCTGGAAGACTTCCTTATTTTTATGATAATTGGTGTTCTATTACCAATGATAAAACTGTTTTATCCTGGATTAAGGGGTACCATATTCCATTATCTGGCTTAACCTTTCAATCCAACAAATCACTAAACATAAAGGTGTCAAATTCACATGAAAAAGACACTCAAAATGCAATATCACACCTATTAACAATTTTTTTCAATTGGTGCAATCACAGAATGTCAACCACTTAGCAGCCAATTCTTGTCTCCTATATTTCTAACACCAAAACCCAATGGGGATTTCAGATTTATACTCAATTTAAAAACATTTAACAAATTTGTGACTACATCACACTTTAAGCTTGAAGACATTATAACTGCTGTGAAACTGATATCACCCCATTACTTTATGGCTAAGATTGATCTAAAAGATGCATACTTTGCAATAAATATAGACAACAACTTAAGACAATTTTTAAGATTTATATGGCAGGGGAAAATATATGAATTCAAAGTATTACCTTTCGGCCTTAACACAGCACCCTATGTTTTTACAAAAATAATGAAACCCGTCATAGAACACCTTCGTTTTATTGGAATTCTATGTACTATTTATTTAGATGATGCACTTCTCATTTCTAAGTCATACCATGACCTAATTAAAATAATTGATATCACAATCAATCTACTAGAATCTTTAGGATTCATAATAAATTATGACAAAAGTGTACTGACACCTTCACATACATGCCAGTTCCTAGGTTTTGTCCTCAATTCATCAGATATGACAATAGAACTACCACAAGAGAAACGCCTAAGAATTAAAATGGAGATAGTTCAATTTTCAAAATTAAAGTGCTGCAAAATAAGACAATTCGCACATTTTCTCGGCCTCCTTACATCTGCATGTGCGGCTATTAAGTATGGGTGGTTAAACACTAAGTTATTCGAGAGAGCAAAATACCTTAATCTAATTAACAATGACAATTATAACAAAGTAATTTCCCTACAAAAATCTCTTCAACCAGACTTTAATTGGTGGTTAGAACACATTGATAACTCGAGTAATCACATCCGATCAGACTCATACACTAAAGAAATCTTTAGGTAGATCTTCAGGTGCCTCCTTAACGGGCTGGGGCGCTGCTTGCAGCTCTCATTCTCTGGGTGGCAATTGGTCCCAAACAGAATGCGAGAAACATATAAATTATTTGGAATTACCTGCAGCTTTTATGGGTCTGAAAGCTTATGCTACACACTGTTCCAACTGTCAAATTCTTCTAAGAATTGATAACACCACCGCCATCTCATACATCAACCGCATGGGTGGTGTCCAATATCCTCATCTAAATGAAATTACTCGAAACATATGGCAATGGTGTGAAGCAAGAAATATTTATTTATTTGCATCCTAAATACAATCCAAAGATAATTTTATAGCTGATAAAGAATCAAGAAGAGATCACTCTAATATAGAATTCGAACTAGCTGATTATGCTTTCAAACAGATAGTATCATTACTGGGTCAACCAGAGGTAGACCTTTTCGCGACAAACGAAAATAAAAAAATGTGAAACTTACGTCTCATGGAAAAGCGATCCTAACGCTATTTCAATAGATGCTTTTACAATACCATGGACCAAATATTTTTTCTATGCCTTCCCTCCATTCTCATTATTACTCAAAACTAAAAGATAGAAAATGAAAATGCTAGAGGTATTTTAGTCGCTCCCTACTGGCCAACACAGCCCTGGTACCCTATGTTTGTAAATCTTCTTGATTCTGAACCAGTTTTCTTTTCACCTAACAGATTGTTACTCACATCAATCAACAGCCAGCCACACCCACTATATCGCAATCTTACCCTGGTGGCAGGGATCTTATGCGGCAAGCACTGATATCCCGGGGAGCCCCAGGAATATCAACCGAAATTATGATTTCTTCAATTGCAGATAACACTTTTACTCAATATAATACTTGTTTTAAACAATGGTGGGAACATTGCATATATAAAAATATTAATCCTCTGTCTGCAACACCATCAGATGTTATAAATTTTCTGACAATACTTTACAACAAGGGTTTAAAGTATGGCAGCCTTAACTCATGCCGCTCGGCATTATCTCTTTTGCTAGGACCTCAAATTTGATCCCATGAATTGGTCAAACGATTTTTAAAAGGTGTGTCTAAACTAAAACCAAATGCTCCTAGATATAATATCACATGGGATCCCACAATTGTAATAAATCACCTTAGCACATGTTTTCCCAATGTACAAATATCTCAAAAAATGCTAGGGAAAAAAGTGGTTACCCTAATAGCTTTAATAACAGCACATAGAGTACAAACCCTTAGTCTAGTTAAACTGGAAAACATCATTTATCAGAATAGTAAAATCATAATTAAAATTACAGATTCTGTTAAGACAACCAGAGAGGGCACACCTCAGCCTGTACTAGTGATCCCATTCTTCTTGAACAAGCCTGAGATTTGCCCGGCTCAAGCACTTTTAGATTACATAAAAGTGACAGAAAGAGTCGGGCCCTTGGAAACAGGTAAATTATTTATTAGTTTTAGAAAACCTTATTCTGCTGTTGGATCAGAGTCAATTAGTCGTTGGATTAAGGAAACCATGACTGTGTGAGTAATAATAATAATAATTTATTTAGCAAAAAGAAGAAATACAATGCATGTTACGTTATTATGGTATTACGTGTGTGCTCAATTTTGTGAATAATGACCCATATGCTAGGAAAATCCTGTGTTATAGGGGCCATCCATTCGTCCGGTAAGATTAATTTTCAAAATTAGGGAAGCTAAAACGTGTAACAGTGGCAATAGTTTGTGAGTAAGCGCGTGTGATGTGGTGTAATGGGAAAAATGTATGAGTGTGTGGTGTCTGATGTGTGTATAAGTGTGTGATATGTGATGTGTGTTGAGTGTGTGATGTGTGTCGTGTGTGTGTAGAAGGGGAGGATGATTTGGGGTGTCTGTGTAAGCGTTCGTAATACTAATAATTATTTATTTTATTTATAAAGGGGTTTCATCAGTGCTTCTGTTTCATCATAATCTAGGGTGAGGAGGAATTCTGTAGTTATTTTTTTACATGTGTGTGTGTTTAGTGTATGTATATTATGTTGTTGATGTATTTTATTGTATATGTCGCCGCGAAGACATCAACCTGTAAAGATTATAACATAATCCTATTGTTGTCACAAGCATTAATCAAGGTATCAGTTCCTTTGAGATCAGACGCCATCTATTGCCAAACTTGTGAACTCAGTCCTGTGGGTAGGCGATATCACTGATAGTGAAATTATTAAACTAATTTCGATGTTAGAGCCAAAACTATAGTTGGAATTAAAAGGGAAGATTTAATTAATGATTTTTGGGTTTTTAGTAATATTGATAAGTGGTCGTTTCATGGTAAATTTTGTTTATGGCAAAGCGCTACCTAATGTCACGAAGATGGCGCGATTTGCGAATATTATGATCAATAACTTAATTTAATAATTTAATACAAGAACTAAATCAGTTTCAATAATAGAAAACCAACTATAAAGTAATAAGATTATTTTACACTGCAATTTACTAATGAATACCTGTTGTTTGATTAAATTCCTTGAATCACAGGAAGTGTTGTCAAAAGTAGTAAAGAATGAAGGTGTAAAAAGTAATGAAGGTTCTAATTTAACTTTAATTCTGAATGACCTTTGTATTTGTGAATATTAGCATTGTTTAATTATAAAACAATTAACTGATAAGCATTTTTGCATTATTTATAAGTTTTACTGAACTAACTAAGTAATAAGATTTTGTATTGGAATACGCGATATATCCGCTGACTGAAAAAATGGTCACAGAGACACAAAAAAATGGCGCGTGGGAGATGAGATGTAAAAGTGTTTATCCTCTGTAACATAATGTTTTGATTTAAAAAGAGTGTCTTGCCCGTTCTTCTCTATCAGTACCTACTTCGTTTTGGAATGGGCGACTAGCTTCACCAACTAACTTAAACTGAATCACTCCTTGATATGTGGCAAAGTGATAACTCAAAAGTGTAAACGTTATAATTGAAATAAATGCTTTGAGTTTGAGTTTAGAATTGTGTGTGATTCAAAACCAACTACCTATATCTACCATCAACGAAGAATTACACCGGAGACTAGTCGGATACGGCACAGAGTAGATACCCCGTCGTGTCATATATATTGTATATATTTACGAATGTAGTTTTTGTATGTGTTGTGGGACAAGCCGGTTTGGGTCTTCTTCTTACTGTCGGACTGTTATTTACGTTGTATGGAAGAGTGGCGAGTTTTCGCATGACTGCGCGTAATATGTATAGTTGCCGAACCGTTGGTGTTTTAAAGTCCCTGTAAAGTTGCCGCGTTGGGAATCTAAAGCATCTTTTTAGAATGACTTTAATTACGGCTCTCTGGGCTCGCTCCACCTGTATAATGTCGGTCTTGGCGGCTCCTCCCCAGGCAGTGATGCAATAGCTCAGTACTGATTCGGCTAGTACCGAGTAAACAATCTTAAGGATTTCGCTGTTAGCCCTTAGCTTCTTAAATAGAAAAATAAGTTTTCGTATTCGTGCGGACACTGTTTGTAAGTGTGTTTTCCAGGATAGACAGGCATCTAATTGGAGGCCGAGATATTGTACCACTGGTGCTCTAGTTACAACGGGGCATGTGCAAAGGGGGAGAGGGTTGGAACATTTGTGGGCTTTAATATGTAGTGAACCGTCTTGTGGTAGGGTAGAACGTTTTGAGCCAAAGGTGATAAAATTAGTTTTCGCAACGTTTAGTGTGAGTTTGTTTTACTCTAGCCATAACATCACTTCACCGAGTCCCTTTTCGGCTGTCTGTTTAGCTGAGGCCCAATCACGGCCATATGATAGAATTGCCGTGTCATCCGCATAGGCTATTATTTTTGTGGATGGAAGGGATAGCTGACAGAGTTCGTTGACGTAGATCAGAAAAAGCAAGCAGGACTGAGCAAACTTCCTTGTGGGACTCCGACAATCACAGGATTTGCTTCGCTAACGTACTCCCCTATCCTAACGCACTGCATTCTATCAGTGAGAAAGTTTTTAAACAAGTCTTATTTGTATTATAGTGAATTCTGTCCCTATTACGTATGCATCTCAAAAGACCTGTAGTCATCCAAGGCTTTATAATTTTTTGTTTGCATGGGATTGTTCTACAAATAGTATTTTTAATTAATATGGGGGAGATTATATTTAGTAATTCATTGGTGGCTTGGTTGGGCTCATTTATTGTATCTAAAACAGAGAAGTTACAGTTTTCGATATCAGAGATAGCGCCTGAAAGATTAAGGAAAGATGTATAAACTTTATTGTTAATAGGTTTGGGTTTGTTATTTTCCAAATTTAGCAAGACTGCAAAGTGGTCGGTTATCGTTGATTTTAATATTAAAGTAGTCGCTTTGTGGTTGGTTTTTAAAGGAATATGATCTATACAGTTATGCAGACGAGTAGGAAGAAGGTAGGCTGGGAGAAATCCGTGAGACGCAGTCATGTTAAGGTACTGTAGAGAGCGTGGGTCATTGTTATCAGGACTGATATTGATGTTTACATCTCCGATAATTGTGGTGTGATTGTGATTTTTAAAGTCAAGAATAACATTATTTAGATGGTCTAGGAATGGGTCAATGTTTCTTTGTGATGGTGGTCTATACAATAAGGCAATGATAGTTAGGTTGCTTTCTATGGAGCAGGTTAGGCAACTGGCGTCAGGGAAAGTCGGTTCAGTTGTAGTGTGACGTAGATTACTCCTAACATATAAGACTAAGCCATCGTTTTGGTTAATTAAATTTTGGGTTTGGTGCGATGAGATGCGAGATTTTTTTCCATTTTTTTTAAGCCAGCATTCAAATAGCACAATTACGTCGCATGATATTTTCATTGTGACTCGGAGATATCTTTATTAATTTTTAGTGATACGTACTTCTGATATAAAGGTGTAAAACATTTAGTGCATTTGACGTGTGTAAAAAATCTTTGCAGCGGTCTGGTTGACATGTGTATAATAATATATTTTATTTATTCAGACAACTAAAGATCCATTAGATAATTACATTTATATTGTTAGTGTGAACTTAAAAAAAAAAACTATGTTAGTACCTAATAACTAAGAGAGACTTAGTCCTCTGGGTGAGACTCCACACCAGTGGGCTGTCTATCTTATTGGCTATTACATTCAGGATGCTGTTACTGCTCCCACGCAATCTACTTAGTAGTGAGGCTGTCTTTTTGCGCCAGGTGGCATCAAAGCCGTCTGTACGCGACTCAGCAAACATTGTTGACGCACTGCAGAAGCGTGGCAGCCGTAACAGCGCCCTGTAGGCATTATTAAATTGTATGCGCAGAGAATTGTAAGCCCTTTGGGTATATCTGAACCACAGGCTCGCTGAGTACAGAGATGTGCAATACGCTTTAAATAAAGTTACTTTCACCGCGTCTGCACAACGAGCGAACCTGCGGGCCAGCATGTTCGCCCGGACTGACAATGCCCTGCGCTCCCTCTCCATGTCTGTATCATCTCCAAGATTTTCTGTCACCACATGCCCAAGATATTTGACTTTGTATACTCGTCTAAGAGGAATACCATTGAGTAACACTGGTGGAACAACAGTTGGGCACTTTGTACCCGCCTTGAAGATCATACACTCCGATTTTGTTACATTATAACTTAGACCGTGTGTGGCAGCATATTTTTCACATACGGCAAGCAACTTCCGCAATGCACAAATCGAGGGAGCCAGCAGCACCATATCATCGGCATAGCTAAGGTTGTTTACACTGACACCATCTACGTAGCACCCTACGGGCATTTGACTGAGTTCCTCGATCAGCGCATTAACGTAAAGGTTAAAAAGCAAGGGTGAGCTCAACCCCCCCTGCCTCACTCCGCATTCCACCCTGTATTCACTCGACAATTCCCCCGCCCACTTCACATTATTTTTCTGATGAAGGTACCAATGCCTAAAAAGTGATGTCAACTCTGACGGTAGGCCCGTTTCCTTTAGTTTCTGCCATAACATATCATAAGATACTAGGTCAAATGCTTTCGTGAGGTCTAAAAAGCAAGCATAAACCGGGGTTTGTCTGTCAGTGTAATATTTCACAGTGTGCTTAAGGCTAAGAATAGCAGTCTCAGCCGACAAGCCAGGACGAAAGCCGAACTGAGCGTCATGTAACTTAACATGCTTGTTCAAATATGAGTTAAGCACACTGTCAAATACCTTCGCTACAATCGTGGCTAGCGAAATGGGTCTATAATTAGATTTTTCAGACACATCCCCCGTTTTACTCTTGGCAATCGGTACCACCAGAGTTTTCATCAGGGCAGGGGGTAGGTGTGAGTGATTTATGCACAAATTAAATAACATTGCAAGTACTCTAGGAAGGTGGAAACCAGCATACTTGAGGTGTTCCACGCTGAGAGCGTCATATCCCGGTGATTTTCCTCCCTTCATACCCCTAATAGCACGATCAATATCCCTAGCAAGAATTAAAATTGAAATATTCGTCCCCTGCGTCTCAGCATCGAACCGTCCGCATGCTGGTCCTAAAGGTGACTTTACTACAAATTGTTCCTTAAAAACATTAGCAATGTCTTCAGGGCTAGAAACACCGCTGACACTCACTGGGATGCCAGGTCTAGTATTTAATTTATTTGTACACTTCCAAAAAAATTTAAAATCCTTATTCCTGTAGTGTGTCGCCATCAAGTCCATTTTTATCTGTTCTTGATGGTTTTGACACCACTTCAGCTTACCTTTAAACATTTTACGCGCCTCAATCATGTCTCTGAACAATGGCCCACTAGCTGGTTTACCGTAGCTTACCCATGTATTAAATGTCCGCCTGGCACCCGAGTAAGACTCGCTCACGTGCTTATTCCACCCTGCTAATAACCTTCCATGTTTGCCTTTCTTCATCATACAGGTAGTATTCGCAGCCTTTCGTAACACATCAATCAGATCATCATATAACTTATTGACAATAAACTTATGGGAATCATTGTGACAGATTTTTCCACAACAACTCTGAAATTCATGTGGGAAATCTATAGTTTTTAAATGTGTATTACATATGTTTGTGTACTTGTCTATCTGCTCCGGGCTCCTATCACCCCATTTAACTTTATTACATGGTGTGCTCTTCAATGAGATTTTTTGTGTAATAACATTAAAATTACATGTCACAACTAACGGATAGTGGTCTGACCAATACACATCATACTTTACATATATATCTACAACACACGGCCACGAAGCCCTTGTGACAATACAGTGGTCTAGCCATCTACGACACCCGTGTGCCTCACTAATGAAAGTGAAAGTATCGGACGATAAACACAGTTTATTAGTGTCCGCACATATCCAATCCTGTTCCGCAGAGAATTCCAAAAGTTCAGTGTAAAAACGCTCACCTGGATGTGCATTTATGTCTCCGAGAATGAAAACAGATTCAACACTGCTTTCCTCAATAATAGCACTAATCGCACTTAGGCAGTCTGTGAACTCAGGCACGTTCTCAGCACAGTCCGTAGGCATGTAAACACTGACAACCAGCACGGGCCGATCGTTTGTAGAAATACGAATAGCCGTTATGCGCGGGTTTGCACACTGTACCACTGACACAAACTGGAATACAGATTTACGCCATAAGAGCGCCACCCCTCCAAAGGGTCTACCCTTGAGGATACCCACACTGGTGTCCACCGCAGAGGTCCCAGTGCTGCCAAAGTCTTCGTGAATGTTCGCCAGGTAAGACAGTTCACAGGGCAGCAGCCACGTCTCCTGTAAGGCAATGATGTCTGCAAAACCGCATAACTGTTTTATACCGTCCACAGACCGTTTTATATTTTTGCAGTTAAATGTTACCATAGTAGCATTATACATTATCAGTCAAAATATTTCTTTTCTTCTCATCATAAACCTGTTTGTACGGCATAAAGCGACGACATGTCACGACGACGTGACGTTGACGTTCATAAGTGCCTTTTATGTGCCTAATTGAAATAAATTGTTTTGACTTTGACACACCGTCTGGCCAGATCTCATCGTTTAGGAAAGCATCTAATTTATGCTTCGTAACTGTCATGTATGACGTATACGACGTATGATGTATGATGTGACGTATGTGTGTGTATGACGTAGATACTTCAATACGATCTAAGTCGATAGATATGTTATTTAAAGCAGCCATTTATTAGACACATGGTAACAAAGTGTGTATAGGGGTTCGATATTAATTTGAGTATAGGTTTGGATATTAATGAGTCAGACGTATAGATTATTGTGCAGCCATTCCGGTTATGTGAACGAAAGTAGGTTATATCGGTATATGGAATACATACCGACAAAACAGACCGTTGAATGATAGGTGTTTTTATTATATTATTATGCTTAATCAGTGTGGTGGTAGCATTAGTATTATTGTTGTGTAATGTCTGTGTGCTAGTGGTGTATAAGTTGTTGTGTTGAGTATATGATGGATGGGTAGTTAGAAATGTACTTAAGTGTTTGAAATTTTCTGTAAATGTATAGTGTAAGTAAAAATATACATACAAACAGGTGACACAGACAACGCAACGCAAGCAAGCAAAGGGTGCGTTCAGTTGCAAAACGTTCAGAAAAAGTATTTTTTCTGAAATAACTGTGAAATACGTGGTACGTGGATAATGGCGACGCGATAACGCTACTACAAGTTAAAAATTGAAAGCGACGTCTTGGACCAACACTTTCACATAATTAACATCGAACTTCACTCACAGGTAAGTTCGTTTGATTTGTAATTCATTGCCAATACATATTCCCTCATTTGGTTTTCAGAGGCTGTATAACACTTTTACACACACTTTATCACATAACAAACCAAAACAAACAAAATTATTCGTGCCGGCCGGCGAAGTACATGTCATCTGACTGATGACGAAATGTCATCTGACTGATGACGAAATGTGACTGACCGCTGGCCCCCCGCGCGTCCCACGTATAATCGGCCAGCGGTAGTTATCCGCATCTACATCGTGCAATTTCACAAAACATATTTTTGTTTTTGCTATGCTGTAGAACAACAACACAAAAATCTCAAAATTGCAGTTGACTTTTTTTACTGCACCGTCGATATTTGTACGGGCCTTGCTCGACAGTGGGAGCCAGGCTTCCTTTATAACTAACTCTTTATTGAAAAGGTTATCAATTGTTCCTACTTTGAAATCTACTAATATTATTGGTATTGGTAATAAAACCACATATATAAATCAGGTTGTTAAGCTACCCGTAAATTCAACTGTATATAATAATATTATACTTAATGTCAATTGCTTTGTAGTTGATACGATTACAGCAGAGCCGCAGAAAATATTTGACATTTCTAAATTGTCCATTTCAGAAAATATTAATTTATCAGATAAAGAATTTAACATCCCTACTGAAATTTCTATATTAATAGGACTGATATTTATTTTGATTCCTTGTTTAAGTGGTTGTTTCAAAATATTGGATGGTCTTGTATTGCAAAATACTGTCTTTGGTTATGTAGTTGCTGGTAAATCCTGCATAAGCAGTAAACATGTATGTTCAAATCTGGTTTCAAATTTTGCAATCTTTGATGAAAGAAAATTAGAAAATGTTATGGAAAATTTTTTGTTGACTGAGAAAGTGTCTGAGCTTCCATTGAAAAAAGTAACAGATGATTTTTTTTTTTTTTTTAATATTTTCAAATTGTTAATAACACATTCCATGTAGACATGCCGCTTATTTTTCCTAAAAATGAGATACAGCTGGGAGACTCTTTCTCAGTCGCCCTGCAAAGGTTTTTCAGTTTGGAAAAAAACTGAAACAAAATCCAATATTATTGGAAGAATACAAAAAAATCATAGAACAATATGTAGCACTAGGGCACGCCAAGGAAGTTGATATAAATTCTTATGATCTTAATAATGGTTCTGTTTACTTTTTAGCACATCATGCCGTATTTAACCAAGATAGTAAGACTACAAAGTTACGAGTGGTTTTTGATGGAAGTATGAAATCCAAAAATAAAACTTCGTTGAATGACGTCATGCTTAATGGGCCTTTTTTTTTTTTTTTTTTTGGGTGGGAAATCATCAAATGACTCCTCCCGCTCTGGGCGGAGCGAGAGGGAGTGTCAGACTTTTACTGACTAAAACCCACCCGTGTTCCTTCCGTTGCCTGTGTGCCGGGGCCGCGATATCCCTTTCGGACAAACTCGCAACCCTGGCAGGCATTGGCCCTTACGGACCCCGTCGGTTGGTGCTGACATCTCTTTGAGGCGCGCTTGGAACACAACGCGCCGTCGACCCGGGCCTGGTCCTAATCGGACGGCGAGCTACCCATTGCCCACCGTCCGCAAGCCCGCGCCTACGGTGGCCGGAAGTCGGCTCGCGACTCCCGACGCCCGAGGCGTCTCCTGCGGCGACTAGGGGCGCAAGGGCGCGCATCTTGCATTTCCCTCGCGCGCTCCGCCTCCTCCTTCGCGAGCATTACTGCTTCGCAGAAGGAAGTGACGGCTTCCCATGCACTCTCGCTCCGGACCATGGCCTGAACCAGGGCCGGACGCGAGAGATCGCCGCTGCCGATCGCCTCCGTGAGGACACGGCGGTGCCCCGCCCAAGCCGGGCAGACCTCCACCGTATGCTCCACCGTGTCCTCCGGGCGATCCACACAATGGTAACACCCGGGCGTTTCCTCCCGCTTTATCCTGAACAGGAACCTCCCGAAACAACCGTGTCCGGTGAGGACCTGCGTCAGGCGGAAGGTGAGGACGCCGTGGCGCCTCTCTAGCCACTCCTCAAAGAGGGGCCTTACCGCCGCAAAGAGGGGCCTTACCGCACAAACCTTACCGCCTGTGGTACAAAGTGAACTCTTTGAGAACTAGCTGTTGCCCGCGGCTTCGCCCGCGTGGATGTCGAAAAATATCCGACGGGAACGTACTACCTGGATTAAAAATTAACCTATAGGTTAATCCAGGTTATAAACTATCTGTGTGCCAAATATCATCCAAATCCGTTCATCCGTTTTTATGCAAACCGGAACATACATACAAACAAACAGACCAAAATTCTAAAAACTATGTTTTTGGCATCAGACTCGAATATTCAATGTAAGATTTGACTTCGTTACTATTTTATTTTACTTCGTCTGCGTAGAGTATAAATTCTTTTTTTCTAGATAATTATGAATTATTATAACAATAACAATATAGAGCTTTGTTCATGGCTAATTGTCCTCCACTATGTGTGATATTTGAGGAATACTGTCAAGAAATACCTACTGTATAGGACCGGTATCTACCTAAATCCTTCACAGTATTTCTCTATGTACAATGTTTTTAACTAATTTGGAAGGGGGCACTAAAACAACCAGGCTAGTTAGAGAGCTAACACGTGAGTAAGCCACATAAAACTGGCCGACCGAGAAACAGTCTTGCCGCAAATCAACTCCAGCAAATTTCAGAGTTGGTCCCTGTGACTTATTAATAGTCATCGCGAAACAAACCTTGATTGGGAACTGCAATCTTTTAAATTCAAACGGAAGGCCATTTGGTATCAATGGTATACGCGGCACGAAGACTGTTTCTCCTCTGGCAGATCCAGTTAGTATTTTGGCCTCAATAACATTGCATAGATGTTCCCTATAATATGTGTGGTCAGTCTGTAGGGTACAAATTATCACGCTATTTGCTATGAGGGATGAGCAGTATCGTATCGTATTCTGTTCGTATCCTTACTATCCTAATCTATATCTATACTGATTCTCTCGGAGAAGGGGATGGTAGGGGTTCTCCGCGGGAGGGGCCCGTGGCTAAATAATAACAGCCGCACAGGTCGATCGATCAGGTTAAGCTACACTTGCCGCAGTTGGTCTGTGGATGGGTCACCATCTTTACATATAAAGATCCGTCCGTGGCTCGGAAAGCACGTTAAGCCGTTGGTCCCGGCTGTCATTCGTGGACCTTTGACAGTCGTTACGGGAAGTCCGAAAGTCTGACAGCCATTCTTACCAAGGGGTATTGTATTACCCAGTAACTGCGTTGTGGAGGTCAGATAGGCAGTCGCTCCATGTAAAATACTGTAAAGTTAGAAACAGTACACGTGTTCTTATATAATTTTAACTTGAATACAAAGTTCAGCAAATGAACAAATTTTTCAAACTTTTTCACTCAAAATTTTTTTTGGTTGGGAAATTATCAAATAACTTCTTCCACTCTGGGCGAAGTGGGAGGGCGTGTCAGACTCTTACTGACTAAAACCCGCCGTATTCCTTCAGTTGCCTGTACGTTGCCAGGGGCCACGGTATCCCTTTCGGACTTTCCCGCGACCCCGGCAGGCATCGGTCCTAGCGCACCCCTTCCATTGTGCTGACATCTCTTTGAGGTGCCTCGCGCGTGGAACACAACGCGCCCTCGACCCGGGCCTGGTCCTTATTGGACGGCGAGCTACCCATTGCTCACCGTCCGCAAGCCCGCGACTACGGTGGCCGGGAATCGGCCTGCGATTCCCGACACCCAGCGCGTCTCCTGCGGCAGCTAGAAGGCGTGAGGGCGCGACATTTGCCTCTCCGCCATTCGCTCCATCTCCTCCTTCGTGAGCATTACTGCTTCGCAGAAGGAGGTGACGGCTTGCCACGCCCTCTCGCTCCTTACCATGGCCTGGACCAGGGCCGGACGGGAGAGATCACTGTCACCGATCGCTTCCACAAGGACACGGCGGTGCCCCGCCCAAGCCGGGCAGACCTCCACCGTATGCTCCACCGTGTCCTCCGGGCGATCCACACAGTGGTGACACCCGGGCGTTTCCTCCCGCCTTGTGCCGAACAGGAACCTCCCGAAACACCCGTGTCCGGTAGGACCTGTGTCAGGCGGAAGGTGAGGACTCTAGCCACTCCTCAAAGAGGGGGCTTATTTGAAGATCCTAACTTCAAAACTGACGGACTTTCATACAAACTTCCATCCCCTATTTTACCCTTTTAGGGGTGGAATTCTCAAAAATCCTTTCTTAGTGGATACTTACTGTTTACAAAGAACACACCCTCCAAGTTTCATGTCTCTAAGACCAGCGGTTTGGGCTGTGTGTTGATATATCACCCAGTCAGTCAGTCAGTCAGTTTACCATTTTATATATACAGGGTGGATTTTTGAGATGGGGCAGTAAGGACAACTACCTTAACCGTTGTCGCTAGAAGAGAAAACGGTCTTAAAAGACTGTCCTTAACTTTTTGAGACATTTTAATCTGCATTCACAGATTTTGGAAAAAAAATACGGTCAGCTAGAAAATGGGCAGTTGTCACAAAAAGTTTTTTTGATGCCAATCGATCCTGTTTCTTGTATGGATCAAAAAACTCTTGAAGACTAACTGAGGTTTGAGTACTAGAAAAATCATAAATCGCAAAAAACTTTTCCCATACATTTCGTAAGAAAGAAACTCCAACATAGTACTTTATTATGATAGATAGACTAGCCAAACAGAAACAAAACATTTGAACTTCGAACGAATACGCGTTTTAATTTTATTTACTATAAGAACAAGAACAGTTTGTTGCTTGTGATGTCCGACGTTCTGAGAAAAAAACCAGCCAAGTGCGTATCGGACCACGCATAATGAAGGGTTCCGTAGTTGGGATGAATTTATCGCAAAAACAAACTTGTAATATTGTAGTTGAAAAACTTGTTCTCCCATACATCGATATACGTCACGGTAAATTCTCTGCAAGTGTAAGTTTGTAAACGAATTATTTTTTGTGTGGCTAATTACAAATTACCGATTTTCGGACTTTTTTCCTTGCCAAATTTCATCATTCTAGGGAAGTAACCGGTTTTGATTTATTTGCGAGTATAAAAATAATTATGTCGTGTAAATGTATTTTTTATTGCGTTGACTTAGAAGCTTGATTTTTTAGAGGTTCAAGGAACCACAGATCAACGTATTTGATGTTATTTCAACTTGATACCTACCTCCACGCGTTCCTGGGAAAAAGGGTCGTGACAGACTGACGGCTGGACAACGAAGTGATCCTAAAAGGGTTCCGTTTTTGCCTTTAGGTACTTAGGTTTTTACCTACCTACCTACCCTAGGTAGGTAGGTAAAAATGACCTCAAACTATTTAGAACTTTCAGACTTGTTTGGAAAATGTTAAAAATAAGACGTCTTCTACAAAAGACAGAAATTGAAAAAAATATTGCAACAAAAAAAAACTGGCCAAGTGCGTGTCGGACCACGCACAATGAAGGGTTCCGTAGTTAGGGCGCGTTTGCAAATTGGACAAAATTATGCTGTTTTTCAGTACATTTTGTGACAAAACTAAACTGAATCAAATATAACTAATAACTACCACAGATAGGATGGTTCTTCATCTTCAAATTATTGCAACTTTTTTGTTCAAAATAATAGTTTTCATACTGTAAAAACGATCTTCCGTTGCCATTTTCCACAAAATTAACGATACCGGGTTGAGTTTAGGTACATGTTTTGTTCTAGTATCAATATATTTAAAGATTTCTAAAAATACTATTAGTAGGCAGACATATTTAATTGTAAAACTTTGGAAAAAAAATATATTTTAAAATGTCACAAATAGCCGCAAAACAAAATAAAAACCAAAACTAACTTTTTCAAATATTTTACTATTACGGGTGAATCTTAGTCGATTGCATTAAGGGTTATTTTATTTTTGGTCTGTTTTAATTCATTTCACAAATATTTCGAAAGAAACCTCAGTCCGCCCTTGGTCGCTATCATGAGTGGACGGTGGTGGTGGGTGGTGGTGGGTGGTGGTGGTTTTGCGTGTTTGCAGCGTCTCGTGTGGAAAAAGATCGCTGTACAAATACTAAATATTTGATAAACCAAATTTGATACTTGCTATGGTAAGATAATTTTGTATTCACAGATTTTAATTACCATTATAACTTTATCCTCACAGATTTTTACAGTTTATAAATGCCTATTCGACTGGGACTTGATCGTGACCTGGAGGTGTACTTCGGTGATTGCTACTGGAACTCCTCGACGAGTAGAACTAGGTGTGCCAAGCTTGGGCTCGTTTTGTTAGTTATGATGAGACCAAAATATTTGTGTGAGTATGTGACGAAAGTGCTCTTAGCTCCATATTTCTCACCTGTCTTGGGTCAATCAATTCCAGGAGGAGACAATTAGACCTAACTTAAAGTCATGTCTACAGGCACGAATTATTTTACGAGAGCTTTTCCCAAATATCTCGGCATCTAAAACCACAATTCAGTTTTGAAAGTTACACAATATGCACTTTATTATAAACAAGATAAACGAGTAGTATTCATACTTACTAATAGAAGCATTTAGCGAAGCACACCTTCAAGTCACTCTATCAAGTCCGGAGGTAAGGTCTCATCATAACTAACAAAACGAGTCCAAACTCGGCAGACCTAGTTCTACTCGTCGAGGCGTTCCAGTAGCAGTGACCGAAATACACCTTCAGGTCACTCCATCAAGTCCGGAGGTAAGGTCTCATCATAACTAACAAAATGAGCCAAAACTCGGCACACCTAATTGTACTCGTCGAGAAGTTTCAGTAGCAGTCACCGAAGTACGCCTTCAGGTCACTCCATCAATTCCGGAGGTGAGGTTTCATCATAATTAACTAAACGAGCCCAAACTCGGCACAGCTAGTTCTACTCGTCGAGGCGTTCCAGTAGCAGTCACCCAAATACACTTTCAGGTCACTCCATCAAGTCCGGAGGTAAGGTCTCATCATAACTAACAAAAAGAGCCCAAACTCCCGACCCCTAGTTCTACTCATCGAGAAGTTCCAGTAGCAGTGTCCGAAGTACACCTTCAGTTCACTCCATCAAGTCCGGAGGTTAGTAAAAATTAAAAGAACAGTACGAAATATATTTTGGTGGCACAAAAAATATTTCGGTAAAAAAAAAAAAACCGGCCAAGTGCGTGTCGGACCACGCACAATGAAGGGTTCCGCAGTTAGGGCGCGTTTGCAAATTGGACAAAATTATGCTGTTTTTCAGTACATTTTGTGACAAAACTAAACCGAATCAAATATAACTAATAACTACCACATATAGGATGGTTCTTCATCTTCAAATTCACAAATTCACAAACTAACAAAACGAGTCCAAACTCGGCAGACCTAGTTCTACTCGTCGAGGCGTTCCAGTAGCAGTCACCGAAATACACCTTCAGGTCACTCCATCAAGTCCGGAGGTAAGGTCTCATCATAACTAACAAAACGAGCCACAGGGGTCAGTCTTAGGACCTCTCCTCTGGAACGTCGGCTATGATTGGCTCCTGCGGGGAACTCTCCTCCGAGGCACGAGAGTCGTCTGCTACGCGGATGACACTCTCCTCACCGCCCGGGAGGAGAGTTTCAGAGAGGCGGCCAACCTGGCCTCGGCGGGCAGATCCTTGGTCGCGGGGCGGATCCGCCGCCTTGGTTTAACGGTGGCGCTGCGCAAGACCGAGGCCGTGTTCTTCCACGGCCCTCGGCAGCGCCACCCACCACCTGACGCCCACATCTTCGTGGAGGGCGTCAGAATTGAGGTGAAGGCCCAGATGAAATATTTGGGCCTTGTACTCGACAGCAGGTGGCGCTTCGGCCCGCATTTCAGCGGGCTGTCATCGCGCCTGCTGAAGGCCGCGGGAGCTCTCTCGTGGCTGCTTCCCAACTTGGGGGGGCCCAGTGCGCGATGCCGGCAACTTTACGCCGGCATCTTGAGGAGCATGGCCCTCTATGGGGCTCCTATCTGGAAGGAGTCCCTCCTCATAAGGGAGAACGCCGCGGCCTTGCGAGCACCTCAAAGGGCCATAGCCCAGCGAGCGGCGCGGGCCTACCGCACGGTGGGCTATGCGGCAGCATGCGCTCTGGCCAGCACCCCTCCTTGGGAACTCGAGGCGTGGGTGCTCGCCAGAGTGTATGAATGGACGGCGGAGCGAAGGGCGAGGGGCGTTCGCTCAGCCCCGGAAGAGCGGGAGGCCGTCCGGCGGGAGGCGAGGGACGCCATCGTCGTCCATTGGCCGGGGGACCTCGCCACCGCAGCCTTCGGCCGCCTAACCCTCGACGCGATTGGGCCAGTCCTGCGAGACTGGCTCGAGTGTCCGCACGGGTTCCTCTCCTTCCGTCTCGTGCAGGTGCTGTCCGGACACGGTTGCTTCGGATCGTACCTGCACTGAATCGGACGGGAGGAGACGCCGTCCTGCCGCGACTGTGGCGCGGCGGAGGACGTGGCACAGCACACTCTAGAGGTGTGCCCGTCGTGGTCCGAGCCGCGCCGCAGTCTCGTCGCGGTGATTGGACCGGACCTCTCGCTCCCCGGCCTGGTTAACGCCATGCTGAGGGACGAGGGGTCCTGGGCGGCAGTCGCCTCCTTCTGCGAACACGTCATGTCCCAGAAGGAGGCGGCGGAGCGCACTCGGGAGGACGATCCTGCCGAGGCGCCGCTCCGAAGGCGGAGGAGGGGTCGAAGAAGACGTCAGTATGATAGTCATCTCCTCCCAGGTGGAGGCCAGCAGGCAACGGGTGCGGGGGGCACCCTTGCCTGTATTGCACAGACCTCCACCAGTTCCGGACGGGAATGGCCAGGTGTTACTAGGACAGGGAGTCCCACATACCTCGACTCGTCCCCCACGAGCCGGAAATGCATAAAGCATTTCTCAGCGGGAAAAAAAAAAAAAAAAAAAAAAGGTTAGGTTAGGACCTCAAGCGGCAGGTTGCCGCCCAGAGTGCTGCTCCCGCGGCAGCCGGCTCCTCTTCCATCGGGGCGCCCTGCAGACTCGCCGTCCGCGTACCGGCCCATAGTGCTGCTTGACGAAGTGGGCAAGCTGTTTGAGCGGATAATCGCAGCCCGCCTCGTCGGCCACTTGTGCAGAGAGGGGCCGGACCTGGACGACAGCCAGTTCGGGTTTCGGCATGGGCGCTCCACGATCCACGCTGTGTCGCGGGTTAGAGTCCTGACGGAGGAAGCGGTGTCCCGGGGCGGGGTGATGTTGGCGGTGTCCTTGGACATTTCCAACGCCTTCAACACCCTGCCCTGGAGTTGTATTCGGGAGGCACTGCGGTATCATGGGGTGCCTCCCTACCTCCGCCACATCGTTGGGGCTTATCTGTCGGAGAGGTGTGTCACCTACATGGGACGTGATGGCGGAAACCAGCGCCGCATGTCGTGCGCTGTTCCACAGGGCTCGGTTTTAGGCCCGCTCCTGTGGAACATCGGGTACGACTGGGTGCTGAGGGGCGAGCTCGGTGCCGGGGTAGACCTGACGTGTTATGCGGACGACACGCTGGTCACTGCCCGGGGGAGCTCGCACAGGGAGGCAGCGTTGCTGGTGACGGCTGCGGTCTCACAGGTGGTGGGCCGCATACGTCGCCTAGGCCTGGAGGTGGCCCTCAGCAAGTCGGAGGCTATGGTGTTTCATGGCCCCCGGCGGGCGCCGTCACCCAGCTCACACATCGTGGTCGGGGGGGCTCGGATCGCTGTCGAGTCCACCATGAAGTACCTAGGATTGGTGCTCGACAGCCGGTGGGACTTCGGGCCCCACTTCCGACGGCTGGCGCCCAAGTTGCTGGGCGCCGCTGGGGCGCTGTCAACGCTGCTTCCCAATTTGGGGGGCCCGAGCGCCGCTTGTAAGCGGCTCTACGTGGGGATCGTGCGATCGATGGCCCTTTATGGGGCCCCGATCTGGGCTACTGACCTGACGGCCGGTAGCATCGCCGTAATGCGCAAGCCGCAGAGGCCGATGGCCGTCAGAGTCATCAGAGGGTATCGCACGATCTCCTACGAGGCGGCTTGTACACTGGCCGGATCCCCGCCCTGGGACCTAGAGGCGAAAGTACTCGCGTCATCGTATCGGTGGCGCGAGGAAGCGAGGGCGCGGGGCGAGCGACCGATGCAGCGACACATGAAGCTGCATCGGTCTCAGCTTCGCGAGGTCCTGGTGGCGGAATGGCGGGACAGGCTTTCACGCCCTACCGCCGGCCTCGACATCGTCGAGGCGGTCCGGCCGGTGCTCGACCGCTGGCTCGGGAGGAGGCACGGCTCCCTGTCGTTTTGGGTGAAGCAGGTGCTCTCGGGGCATGGTTGCTTCGGGAAGTACCTGTGTCGCATAAACAGGGAGCCGGACGCCCGGTGTCACCACTGCGTCGACTGCCGGGAGGACACGGCGCGGCATACGCTGGCAGAGTGTGCCGCTTGGGAGGAGCCACGCCGTGCCCTCATCTCAGAAGTAGGCAGTGACTTGTCGCTGCCGGCCGTAGTGAATGCGATGGTCGGCAGCGGCGAGTCCTGGGACGCGGTGGTTTCCTACTGCGAGACAGTCGTCTCGCAGAAGGAGGCTGCGGAAAGGGAGAGGGAGATCTCGTCCACTCACCCGGCCCGCAGCAGGCGCACTGGGCGTCGGCGGAGGGCGGATAACGCCCTCTTCCAGCCCCCCTTAAATGGGTCCAGGGGTGACGGACTCGAGGACGTCCGTCGCACCCCACACATCAGGACCCGAGGTGGCGGCGCGTAGTGTTCCACGCGCGCCCCTCTGAGACGTCGCAGGGGGAGTCAAACACCTCACTCCCCCCCCTGACCCGCGAGGAGGCCCGCAGTGGCGGGCCGGCACCAGCCGGGGGTTGCGGAAGATTTCAAGTTCCCGCGACCCCCGACGTAGGTGTGAGTTGGAACACCGGGGTGGTTTTTAGTCAGCAAGAGTCTGACAGACCCCTCCGCCCGCCCCAGGGCGGAGGACATCCATGAGGATTTTCCACCCCGGAAAAAAAAAAAAAAAAGGTTAGGTTAGGTTAGAACTGTGACCAAACAACGCGCGAAGGCGAGCGAACGCAGCGAGCGTGCCGCGGCAGCGGCCGCCGATTTCCTCTTTTGCAAAGCAAGCATGTGTGACAGTACCTAAAATACCCTAGGCTGATAAAATTTTCGTTTTTCCTAATTGTGTTAATATTAGTGTTAGGGTCGGTTCCCCCGTATGGGAAGAACTGTGCCCCTCCTTTCCGCACAGTTCTGTAGGACTCGTCCCAGTGTTGTATTATCTATATATTAACACTAAGAATTTAAACAATAAAACCAATTTAGATAATAACAAACAGAATACCAATAATAGTAATGTAAATGAAAAATATTTACATGCCATGAATACAAATAATTCAGTTCCAGATGCGAAACTGCCATATTGTCCTAGATGTCGTAATAATTCGCATGGCCTCAGGGATTGTCAGAATAAAGAAATTTTGTGTTTTAAGTGTGGTCACAAAGATGTCAAGATTGTCCGAATTGTAACAAAGATCAGAAACCAAAAAAACTAGTTACGCAGGATTGTTTCAATTCATCTTCGATAGAAGGTCGCTTTAATAAAGAAGATTGGGATAATTGGTTGAAAACAATTCATTTATTTTTCAACAGTTACAAAATTTCTACAATTCTACAAACTAAGCCTTTAGGTGATTCGCGACCATATTTAAATATTAAGATCAACGAAATTGCAGCATCTGGCCTCCTGGATTCCGGGTCAGCTGTTACAATATTAGGTAATTATGCACATAACACGTTACTTAGTCGTGGCCTTAAGCTATGTACAGATGATACACCTTCGATAATAGCTGCTGGTGGTCAGACACTTAAGAGTATTGGCTATATTAATGTTCCAGTGCATTTAGAGGAACAATTTCGCATAATTAAGTGTTATGTAGTTCCGGAAATTCAATCATCGCTTATTCTGGGTATTGACTTCTGGCGCGCCTTTCATTTGTGTCCGAAATATTTAGGTTCTGTTAATTTGTCAGCTAATCCATTAATAGATTTAAATAGTAATAATCATCAAACTTTTATTCATTCTTATGATAGTTTAGACGAGTCTCAACGCGCTATTGCTGATAACGTTGTTGAGCAATTTAGGGACATTTCATTTGAGCGTAAAGGCTTAGGCCGTACGCACGTTTTAACCCATCGCATCGATACTGGCGATTCTCCCCCTGTTCGACAAAGATATTATAGGCTGTCTCCTGAGGAACAGAGAATCCTTGTCGAACAGGTGGATGAGATGTTGAATCTAGATGTGGTGGAGCACTGCGAAAGCGCCTGGCAGTCTCCGGTACTCCTCGTTACTAAGAAGAATGGCCAGCCTCGTTTTTGTCTTGATAGCAGGAAGTTGAATTCGGTCACAAAACGAGATGCCTACAACTTGCCATACATAGCCGAAATTTTGGATAATCTGCGCGACGCCCGTTTTCTAACTAGTCTTGATTTATCCAAAGCCTTCTGGCAAATTCCAATTGCAGAGGAGGATAGAGATAAGACGGCCTTCTACATCCCAGGTCGAGGCACTCTTAGATTTAAGACCACAGCCTTTGGCTTGACAAATGCTCCCGCTACGCAACAGCGCCTTGTAGATAAGTTACTAGGTAACGTAGATCATCGTATATTCGCATATTTAGATGATATTATTATTGTTAGCAATAGTTTTGATGAGCATGCGTCCCTCCTACTTCGCGTTTTAGACCAATTGCGTAAGGCAGGTTTAACCGTCAACTTGGAAAAATGTGAGTTTTTTCGAAGTCAACTTAAATACTTAGGTTATGTGGTTGATGCGAATGGGTTGCGAACAGATCCAGAAAAGGTTGAAGCCATTCTAAACTACGCAACTCCTACTAATCGCAAGGAGTTAAAGCGATTTCTAGGCACAGCTACATGGTATCGTAGGTTCGTTCCCAATTTTAGCACAATTGCAGGGCCACTCAACAAGCTGACTTCGAATAAAAAGAATACTCCACCTTTCAAGTGGACTGATGAGGCAGAAGTCGCTTTTAAAAAACTAAAATAATGTTTAGTTTCCGCGCCTGTTCTTTCTTGCCCTGATTACAATCTCCCTTTCGAGGTGCATACGGATGCGAGTAACTATGGGATTATGCTCACTCAAGCTATAAACGGAAAAGAGCACCCCATAGCTTACATGAGCAAATCATTAACGGCGGCAGAAAAGAACTACGGCATAACGGAGCGGGAGACGCTGGCAGTTCTCGTGGCATTGGAGCATTGGCGTTGTTATTTGGAAAATGGGAAAACTTTCACAGTTTACACAGACCATAGTGCGTTGAAATGGTTTCTTTCATTAAATAACCCTACGGGAAGACTCGCACGTTGGGGTGTGCGTTTGTCTTCGTTCAATTTTGACATGAAGCACCGTCGAGGTGTCGACAATGTTATCCCTGATGCGTTGTCTAGAGCAGTTCCTGTTTCTGCGGTGGTCACTTCTAATTCATTCGAAACTTCCAGTGATGATTGGTATAAGAACATCTGTAATAACTGTGTCACAAAGCCTGAAAATTTTCCCAATTACCAAATTAAAGATGGCAGTCTTTTCCGCCTTAGTAAGAATAAGTGCTTGCTTACCAATGAATTTTCTTGGAAGGAAGTCGTTCCATCTGAGATTAGGGATAAGGTTATTGCAGATAACCATAATGAACCAACTGCAGGTCATTTGGGCATCTTTAAGACTTATAGGCGCATTGCACTTAGTTATTACTGGCCGGGCATGCATCGAGATGTAGCAAAATACGTTAGTTCTTGTAGTACTTGTCTTCAGTACAAAACTCAGAACCATGCTACTCTTGGTGAAATGGGACGCCCAAAGCAATGTTCTCGTCCATACCAAATGATATCCATCGACTTAATGGGACCTCTTCCTGTCACACGGAAACAAAATAGTTACATACTAGTAGTAACCTGTTGCTTTTCCAAATTTTGTCATATTTTCCCAATTAAAAAAGCAACTTCTCAGATTATTGTTAAAATTTTGGAAGAACACATTTTCTTGGTTCACGGTGTTCCTCAAAGTATTTTCCTAGATAATGGCACTCAGTTTATTAGCGGCCATACTCAGGATTTATTCAAGAAATATAAAATACCGAACGTTTTCTTTTCATCAATGGGAACATCGGCTTTGCATACCTTTTGAATGGTTCATAAGTTATTCTTTTAAGTTTCAAGCATAATTCTAGTTTTCTATTTGGTTGTTGGTTTCTTTACCCTACATTATATTCATGTAAGTACAACCGTGTTCGCACTAACTTTGAGAGCCGCATGTTGATTTTATAGCACCGATTCCGACAGTTTCGCAGAATAGACTTATGGCTGCTTTTACAATTCCTCAATTGTTTTAAAAGGGTCCGTCTAAATTACCGCCCGTTTTGGTTCTCAGAATATTTGTAGAAAGTGGCCACGGGTCGCTTCCCATAAAATATAAATGGAATGGGTTTGTAAGAGGTTCAATATTGTTCTAACATTTTAAAGAAATAGGATATTTTGTTATTAATTAGGGTAACGTGTCGAGCTGTAAACCCATAAAATTGAGATTTAATGTGCTCTTAAGAACCCCGAATCGGCCCTTAAGTGACGGTTTTAAAATAATTATAATAATATTTTGTTATTTAATTAGAGTAAATGACACACAGTCACACATGCATGGTAGATTAGGTTTATTTTTAGGTTTCCTTGTTAATAAAAAAATCTGTATCGTATAATCATATATTAATCAACTGAACTAGCATTGTTGTGCTTGTATGGGCAAATTAATACTATGGAAAACAAAATTATTGAAAATGAAAAATATAGCAAATAAATTTATGAATTAAAATCATTATGAAACTTGATCGATTATGACCAATGAAATTAGTGAAAATGATTTTATGTAATTTCACGATTATGGCAACTGAAGCGTTATTTCTAATGAAATTATGGCAAATACAAGTATGGTATATGAAATTATTGCATTTTAAATTATGGCAAACCGTTTATAATTTTATATACCATACTTGTATTGACAAGTATGGTATATAAAATTATTGCATTTTTAAATTATGGCAAACCGTTTATATTAATGAACATCACACTAGCTTACAGAACATACTTTGGAGGGATAATCCGAATACACCAGTTGTTTGCAGTTGCAGACTGTAACATATGGATTGAAAGCCTCTACCTTTTTGGCAACTCGATGCCTAATAGAACTTGCAAACAGGCATAAGAATGACTTACATCTTACTGCACAAGCCATGTCTTCAAACACATACGTCGATGACATACTTGCAGGTTGCGAAGATATAGAGCAACTTAATTTATTAAAGAATCAGTTGATTGAATTACTTAAATTTGGTAATTTTAAATTACATAAATGGTATTCAAATCATCCTATAGTTTTGGATGATATCCCTAGTGAATATAAATACTTTGATGTAATTGACTTGAACAAGGATACAGGAACAGTTATTTTTCCTTTCATGAAAAGCAAAACTGATTGGTTTGTGATCAGTATAGATAGCGAAATTTCTGGCTTCGAGCATGTGTCGAAAATGTTTCACCGCTTCATAAATTGCCAGTAATTCTTTGTCGTAAGGAGAATATTTTTGTTGAGCGGTGTTCAATTTTCGAGAAAAGAATGCAAGTGGCTGCCAGTGACCATCTTTGTGTTGTTGCAACACGGCACCCATAGCTAAATCAGATGCATCCGTGACTAGTCCCATTTTGGCCTGGCAATCTGGGTGGGCCAATAGGGTTGCGTTTGACAGACTCTCTTTACATTGTTCTAGGGCCTTTTGGGCATCTCCTGTTATGTTGATTGGAGTCGATCCCTTCATTGCTCCTATCAGCAAAGCATTAAGTGGGGCTTGTATTCGGGCGGCTTCGGGCACAAAACGTCTATAGAAGTTTATCATGCCCAAAAACCTTCTAAGCTCACGTATATTTTTAGGGGTTGGGTAGTCGCGAATGACTTGTACTTTTTCTGGCAATGGCTTCGTTCCTTCCTCTGATATGGTATATCCCAAAAAGTTTACTCGTCGCGCACCGAAAACACATTTTGCGTTATTAATCACCATACCGTATGCTTTCATTCTGGTGAATAACTGTCTCAGATGTTCCCTGTGCAGTGTTTCATTCTTACTGTACACTAGGAAATCGTCGAGATATGTGTAGCAAAAATCGAGGCCGCGCGTCATTTCATCTACAAACCGTTGGAATGTTTGACCCGCGTTTCGTAGACCAAAGGTCATATACGGAAATTCAAACATTCCGAACGGTGTAGTGATTGCGGTCTTGGGTATATCATCCGGATTGACAGGAATCTGGTTGTAGGCTTTTACCAGGTAAATTTTTGTGAATATAGTACATCCGGATATGCTGTGTGCGAAGTCTTGTATGTGTCTGATGGGATAACAATCAGGAACGGTGCGTGCATTGAGTCTTCTGTAGTCTCCGCAGGGCCGCCAGCCATTATCTTTTTTTGGAGCCAAGTGTAATGGGGAGGCCCAAGGGCTTTCTGAAGGTCGAGCCGTGCCGTTGGCTAACATTGCGTCAAATTCTAGCTTGGCAGTTTTATGCTTATCTGGAGCCAGGCGGCGGGGAGTGCATGAAATCGGAGGGCCTGTTGTAGTACGTATGTGGTGGACTGTGTTATGAACAATGACTCGCTGTGTACCAGGTGGTTTGGTGATCTCTGGAAACTCTTCTAGTAATTTATGATACGCGGTATCGCCAGTCATGACCTTTACAGAGTGAATACTATCTGACTTATGGACTAGTGAAGCTATAGTTGAACACGTTGTTACATTGTCTATTAACCGCTGATTACGGCAATCGACTACGAGGTTGTAAAACGAGAGAAAATCTACTCCAATTATTGGTTTAGTTACATCTGCAACTACGAAATTCCACCCGAAGTCCCTTCGAAGCCCTAAGTTTAAATTATAGTACATATAACCGTATGTCGGAATAGGCGTTCCGTTGGCCGCGAATAGTTGGTAGTTGGTGCTGGCGCGTCGTTCACGTAGCATCGTCCTAGGAAATACGCAGAGGTCGCTACCGGTATCGACCAGGAACTGTACTTTAGTTCTCCTGTCGGTAACAAACAGGCGACCAGAGCTAGGGCAGTCGTTGGTCGCCATTAGCGACGGCCCGTCAAGTTTTCCGCCTTATAATCGCATGGGAGAATGCATGTCTTTGCTTTGCTGCCAAATTTAAAATGGTACCAGCATACCGGGAACTTCCTGTAGTTTGAGTCTGAACGTTTGGATGATGAACGGGTGTGTCTTGTTCCTCTCTCCCTGGAGCGTGACTGTCGATGCCTAATCGCGAGCGCGTTTACCTCTTTCCGAAGCTCTACAAGCTCTTTAGCCAACACCTCTAGTACTTGAGGGTTCGCACTGGTTGAAGCGACTTGGGCTGAGGGGGTAGTTATGTCCTTGATTCTGTCTGCTATGTCCGCTAAAGTTTCCAGTGATACGGAGGTCTGTGCCGCCATGACTGTCTGTATGTTTGCTGGTAGGCGGTTGGTCCAGATGGATTTAATAAAGTCCTCTGGGACATTATTTCCTGCTAAACTCTGAAGGTGCCTCAGAAATTGCGAAGGCTTGCGGTCGCCAAGCTCTTCGTGAATCAAAAGTTGGTTTACCTTCTTTTCATTAGACGAACCGAGTCGTTTAATAAGTTCGCATTTTAGCTTCTGATATTTGTCACTCGCCGGTGGTTTCACTATTATGTCTTTTACCTCCTTAGCGTACTGTGGTTCCAACTGTCCGATGACGTAATGAAACTTCGTCGTATCCGTAGTAATATTCGCAATAGCAAATTGTCCCTCTACCTGTGCGAACCATATTTCGGGCTCGTCAGGCCAGAAGGGTGGTATGCGAACAGCAACTCTGCAAATTTCTGTCGACACGTCCGAGGCGTCAGTGGAAACACGCATTGCGGTACTTTCGGTAGATGACTTGCTACTTGTGGACTGTGAACCTTCCGGCATGTTTTTTAAATATATTCGCTTTTTTTGAGATCAGTAGTATTAATAATCTTGCGGTTACTTATGCGGGGTCACCAATGTAGGTATAATATGGGTAAATCCTACCTTCTCGCTGTCGTTACTTCCTTTCTTAGGTAGGTGTGATTCGGGGCGATGGAATGAAAGTCTTCAGGTAGGTATTGTAGCTAACTTATATTACATTCCATAGCGGTACACAGAACTGATTTAAACCCAAGAAGAATAGAGGATTGAGAAGCACAGAAGGTTACAAGTATAGTTCACAAGCACAGGCGTTGGATTGGAAGCCAATGTACATCAGATTAGGATAGCACAGTATAATCTGATCGCGGTTTAATGAGATGCAACAATGATGATTTTAGTATGAATTAGAAGCGGGTATAAGCAGACCGGTAAGCAGGTGAGCAGCGAGCGCTCCGCGTCGAGAGTAGATCAAGACTGGTGTGGAGATGCGCGCGCGCCGGCGGCGGCGGCGGCCGGCCGGCGTACAATCAAATAGGTTTACATAATATATAGCTATGGGGCTATATAGAATAGTGCTTTTCCACTGAGCCACAGCGGTCGAAGTTCCGACACAAAATGTGATGGTGTTAATAATAAATTATATGTTATAATGTAAATAGTATGTATAATTGTGTGTATATATGTAACGTATATGTATATGTGTATATCCCGCTACAATATTATTAAAACTCTATGGTTGAAGTATGATGTCGCAGCTGATAATTTCTATTTTCAGGCTCCTTTAACACAACCTGATGATCAAATGAACACTAAAAGATTCTTAGTTACATAGGGATTTTTTTTTACCCTTTGGGTCTTATTGGCCCAATTATAATTGTTGCAAAAATGATCATGCAGGAATTGTGGAGTGTTAAGATAGGTTGGGATGATATTTTTTGAACAAAATATTCCCAGCTGTGGGAAAAAATTCTAAATAACTTAAATTTAATGAAGAAAATTATTGTACCTCGGTACGTCCAATGTAACGATTTTTTATCTATTGAGTTAGTGGGGTTTGCTGACGCTTCATCAAAAGCTTATGGTGCCTTTACATAAGGATTTTAAAATCGAATGGGATTGTTGAGGTAAATCTTCTTTGTTCAAAATCACGTGTAACACCTCTAGCTAAAGTACTCACTATACCTCAATTAGAGTTGAATGGTGCGTTACTGCTTTCCCAACTCACAAAAAGGGTCAGTGATGTATTTGGCTCTAGATTTCCCCATTACACACGCTTGTACACACGGCTACACATCAAGTTATACATTTCCAGTTTATGCTGATCTCGCATTGTATAGGATTTCGGTACAATGTGAGGTCAGCTTATACTGGAAATGTATAGCTTGATGTGTAGCCGTGCGTACAGTGATTCACAAATAGTACTAGCGTGGATTCATTCAGGTAGAGTCAGAGCTAATACTTACGTGAATAATAGAGTTCAACAAATTGTTTCTTATACCGATCGGTCATCTTGGTACTATGTTCGCTCTTCTTAAAACCCTGCTGATATTGTCTCCCGCGGGGTAGAGCCACAAAAGCTGCAAGAAAATAAATTATGGTGGCATGGTTCACAGTACTTATTAAACCCAGATCTAGCTCACAAGCAAGAAAATTTTACTGAACCAGAAAAAGTACCAGACAAATCTTGTCTTATAATTAATATAGAACCTTCTCTACCAACCAATTTATTAGAAAAAAATTCAAATCTAAATAACCTACAAAGCGTTGTCGCATATATGTATAGGTTTATAAATAATTCTCTGCGAAAAAACATTATAAAGGATACAAATTTAACTCCTAAAGAGTTACAGCTAGCTCTGGAATTCATAATTCGATCCATACAAAAAAAGTCATTTTCGGACGAAATTAATTCAATTATTAGTAATAAAAAAATCAAGTCAGGGCTGGCTAATCTTCATCCATTTATTGATGCACACGGTTTGCTCCGTGTGGGCGGCAGGCTGCAAAATGCAGGCATTCCCCAAAATAAAATGCACCCTATCATTTTGCCAAAACATTCTAATATAACTTCCTTAATTATAGAAAGAGAGCATTTACGATTATTGCATGCAGGTCTTAGGTTGGTGCTCAGTTCTTTATCACAGAAATTCTGGATAATCAATGGAATACGAGAGGTAAAAAAGGTAGTGCATAAATGCTTGAAATGTTTTCGAATGAAAGCTGACACTGCCAAACAACTCATGGGTTCACTTTCAAAGGAACGAGTCACAGCAATTAGGCCCTTTCAGCATGTCGGCATCGACTTTTGTGGTCCTTTCAGTTTAAAGGTATCAAGAATCAGGAAACCACTCGTAACAAAAGGGTATGTACCTCTATTTGTTTGTTTTTCTACCAAAGCTATACATGCAGAAGTTGTGTCGGACCCTACAACCCCAACTTTCTTGGCGTGCTTTGATTGCTTTATTTCTAGGCATTGCCGTCTAAAGTGTATTGTGATAATGCAAAAACCTTTAAGGGAGCTGAAAACCGATTAAAAGATTTATACAATGCACAAGCTTCCAGAGCTCATAGAGACTCGGTATATAATTATTGTAAACTTAAATACATAAAATTTATGTTCATTCCTAGTTACTCCCCTTTTTTTTTTTTTGGGTGGAAAATCATCAAATGACTCCTCCCGCTCTGGGCGGAGCGAGAGGGAGTGTCAGACTTTTACTGACTAAAACCCACCCGTGTTCCTTCCGTTGCCTGTGTGCCGGGGCCGCGATATCCCTTTCGGACAAACTCGCAACCCTGGCAGGCATTGGCCCTTACGGACCCCGTCAGTTGGTGCTGACATCTCTTTGAGGCACCGGCCGGGCCGGACGCGAGAGATCGCCGCTGCCGATCGCCTGCGTGAGGACACGGCGGTGCCAGCCGGGCAGACCTCCACTGTATGCTCCACCGTGTCCTCCGGGCGATCCACACAATGGTAACACCCGGGCGTTTCCTCCCGCTTTATCCTGAACAGGAACCTCCCGAAACAACCGTGTCCGGTGAGGACCTGCGTCAGGCGGAAGGTGAGGACGCCGTGGCGCCTCTCTAGCCACTCCTCAAAGAGGGGCCTTACCGCCGCAATTGTGGCGTGCCCATTGTCTAATTACCCTGAAGTCGATTTATTGGAAATTCCAATAAATAGATTGAAATTTTGGAAAATTGTTAGTAATTCAGTGAGGGACTACCCTCACTGAATTACTAACAATTTTCCAAAATTTCAAAATTTCAAAACCAGTAAAAAAAAACTTAAAAAATACATTGTTAAAACACAAAAAATGGTAACAAGACAAAAGTTCTTTATTGAAAATGTTACACTTAATAGAGAAAGGCTAAATTTACTAAAACAATTAGATATGTATTCTTTTAATTTGGAACAAAGTACTAGGAAATACAACATTGACTGTAAATGGTTAAGTTCAGATTGCAAGTACTCTGTGTACTTGCAATCTGAACTTAACCATTTACAGGAGAAACTTAGTTCAATGACTAATAAATATAATACCTCTGAACATCTAATGAGAGAATATGTTTTGGCAATGAATGAGCTGGTAAACTCACAAACAAACAACTGTGAGCTGTGTCAAACAACATCCAATGTACTTACACCGGACCATTCATTGACAACATGCGATACCACCTTACCGCAGTCATGTGTTGATTTGATATTTCCTGCTATCAATAGTTTAAATACAAAATCCAAACAAATTGTAAAAAATGATTTTGTATTATTTTGCGATGAGATTGGAAAGGACTTAGGCCCCTTGTTGACAAATGAATATCCAGGACACTCCATAATAAATTACTGTATGCCTGGTTGTTCTTTATTTGACATTATGAAAGAAATTATTAAATGTAATTTTAACCAGAACACTACATTTTTAATTTTTATGGGTAATAGGGGAAATGTGAACAAAGGAGAACTGCTCCAATATTATAGAACCTTGTGTAATCTTACTTTAAGAAATTCATTAAAACATTCCCTTATAGTAACAGTTTGCCACAGGAAGAAAATAGCATAAGATTTGAAATAAATATGGCATTGCATAATTGGACATTAAATAATAATCTGTTCCATCAAGTTGATCCTAACAATTATGTTAGTAATAATTTGCATTTGACAAGAGATAGATATAATGTTGTTATGTACTATCTTTCTACCTATTACAAAAGACAGATAGCTGTGTCGCTATCATATTTTTTTTCTATTTCAGCCAAAAATTTGGCTAAACAACTTGCTTCTTTTGAGCAATGCAATGACTTTTTAAATAATTCTGCCAATAATTTGGCAACAAGTATTGACATTAATTATCATTTAAATTAGAAATTAGGACAATAGAGGAAACCTCTTGCTTAATCAATGAAGAAAATTTAAATACTGTTTTATATCATCAAAATGTTATAAAAAGTTCTTCTTTAATATCTCACCCATCAAATTGTTGTGATCTAAATAAACGTAATAATAATACTCATAAAATTATTCATCAAAATATACAGGGTGTGATAGGTAAGGAATTAGAATTGGAGCTGTTCATGAACTGTAGTTATATTGATATCCTATGTGTAACTGAACATTGGTTGAAAGTCCACCAGTTCATGTTCAGCTTTAACAACCACCAGGTTGCCAGTTCATTCAGCAGAGTTAATATGATACGTGGTGGCTCTCTAATAATTATTCGTAATAATATGAAATTTAAAGAACGTAAGGATATTGTGAGCCTCTCTGTTGAGCGAGTTATTGAAATAGCTTGCATTGAGCTTGAGCAGTTCATTGTAATGAGCGTGTACAGGCCCCCATGTGCTTCATATGATATTTTTGAGAAATATATGGAAGAAGTATTATTAAAGACTTCTAACAGTAATAAAACAGTTGTAATCTGTGGAGATTTCAACATTAATATACTGGAAAAATCTGCTGTAGTAAATAAATTTGTAACTTTATTAAAGTCATATAATTTGTATAATACATTCTTTGAGCCGACTAGAATAACTGCCACTAGTGCTACCTGTATTGACAATATTTTTACAAACTTAAGACCTTCTAGCCATTTAATTATAAATGAGTTGGACTCTGATCACTATGACCAGTTAGTCACTTTCCCTCAGAAAACAGTCAGAGCTCAAAGAAAACTTGTGAGTTTTGTTCCTGTAAATAAAAGTCGCTTAGGACATTTTAAAAATAATTTAATGGAAAAGCTACCGGGTTTGCCTTATCATAACGACCCGGACCAAGCGTATGCTTCATTATTTAACCTCATCGATTGTGAGTTTAGGAAGGTTTTCACCGCAAAAACATTGCCTGTTTTTGACCGCGTTATATTTAGTGATTGGGCAACACCAGGTATTTACAAAAGTAGGCAGAGGTTATTTGAATTGTATCATGAAAAAACATATAACCATGATGAAACTTTTAAAGAATTTGTTAAGAAGTATTCTAAAACTTTTAAAAGAGCTTGTTCCTCAGCAAAAGCCATACACATTAAAAATAAAATAAAATCTTCTGGAAATAAAATTAAAACAATTTGGAATATTATTTATTCAGAAACGGGAAGAACGACAGTACGGAATCGTGACTTCCATCTAAAAATCAATAATGTAGATATTAAGGCAGACGTGGAGGTGGCAACTGAGTTTGAAAATTTCTTCACTAATATTCCCATTTTAACAACCAAAACTCTGTCATTGTCGTCCTCCACTTCTGCTTACTCAATACTTAAAGAATGTGTACCAGAATGTGACAAACTTTTTGAATTTACAATTATTACTGCTAAAGACATTATATAATCTTTTAATAATCTTGATGTAAAATAAACTGCTGACCTTTGGGGATTTTCAGTACATACCATGTCTTCAATAATTGATGTTATTTCACCTTTTTTAGCAATCGTTTTTAACTCTTGTATTGCATCTGGTGTATTTCCTGATTTGATGAAACTTAGCAAAGTGATTCCACTGTTCAAATCTGGCAGCACAACTGATCCCACAAATTTTCGGCCTATTTCGATATTACCTACATTGAGTAAAATCTTTGAAAAATTAATTTTAAAACAAATGTTAGGACATTTCAATGCACATAATTTACTTCATTTGAAACAGTTTGGTTTTACAAAGGGTCGCTCAACTACAGACGCGGGCGTGGAATTACTGAAGAGCATATTCAAGGCCTGGGAGAATTCGCAAGATGCTCTTGGCATTTTCTGCGACTTGTCCAAGGCCAACGATTGCGTACACCATGATACTCTTATCAGGAAACTGTACCATTATGGCATGAGGGACAAGGCTCTTGACCTTCTGACTTCTTATCTGTTTAACAGAATTCAGAGGGTCGATGTTAATGGCAAGAGATTTGCAGGATCTGCGGTCACCATAGGCGTTCCGCAGGGTTCAATTCTAGGTCCTTTCTTATTTCTCATTTACATAGATGACTTACCTTACTACATAAGGGATAATCACAAGATCGTATTATTCGCAGATGACACTTCCCTAATTTTTAAAATCAAACGTCAGTTAATCAACTTTGAACAAGTCAACGATGCACTCTCTAAAGTTGTGCATTGGTTTAATGTAAATAATCTTCTCCTGAACGAACGAAAAAAAGACTAAACTCAATAAATTTTCAACGCCAAATGTCAGGCAGCTAACTACCAATGTTCAAGTTAATGGAATAGAGTTGGACCCTGTTGAGTCAACAGTTTTTTTTGGAATAACTATTGACGGTAAATTATAATGGGGCCCACACATAGAAAAATTGTCAGGAAGGCTTAGTTCGGCCGCCTATGCTGTTAAAAAAATTAGACAGATAACTGACGTAGATACAGCCAGAATTGTTTATTTTAGTTACTTTCATAGTCTTATGTCATATGGAATTCTTCTTTGGGGAACCGGTGCGGACATTAATACTATCTTTGTTCTACAGAAAAGGGCTGTTCGAGCCATTTACAACCTAGGTCCAAAAGATTCCCTTCGGGAGAAATTCAGAGAAATAAATATTCTGACTGTAGCCTCACAATATATTTTTGAAAACCTATTGTATGTACACAAAAATATATCAAATTTTAAGAAAATGTCCGATATTCATAGTTTAAATACCAGGAATAAACACAACCTTGCTGTACATCGCACACGTCTCCACAGAGTAAGCAACTCGTTCATGGGTCAATGTATACGCTTTTACAACAAACTCCCATTGACATTCAAAACTTACCCATTAATCGATTTAAAAGCTGTATTAAAACCAAACTTTGTAAAAAAAGGTACTATAAAATTTCAGATTATTTAGAAGATAAAAAAGCTTGAGATTGAGCTGCTCGCTCTGCTAAAACCATAAAACTTGACATTTTAATTATTCATCACAATAAACCAGTTTTTTTATACACATTGACATTGTTGAAAATTTTATCCAAAATGACACGATTACTTTGTAAAGTATTATATTATTTTAATTATTGTGAATGTGAGGCCTATGTGGATATTTTTTTTCCCTTTTCATTTCTTTTTAACCGACTTCTCAAAAAGGAGGAGGTTATCAATTTGGTTGTATGTTTTTTTTTTTAATGTTTGTTACCTCATAACTCCGTCATTTATGAACCGATTTGAAAAATTATTTTTTTATTTGAAAGGATATACTTTCTGATTGGTCCCATTTTTATCAAAATTCAGTTCTGATGATGGAATCCATGAGGAATTGAGGGAACTCCTCAAATATTATAGGCAAACACATAGCCATTTTGGTATTTTCAGCAATAAGTTAAGCATATGCATTCAGAAAGTATCAATTGGTGAAGTGGAACTGATGAAGAAGACCACAGATGGCCACCACAATTCCTAAATGAAAAGTATTTCACGGGTGGCGCCATTTATGAACCGATTTGGAAAAATATTTTGTTATTTGAAACGATATACTTCCAGATTGGTCCCATTTTTATCAACATTCAGTTTTGATGATGGAATCTATGAGGAATTGAGGGAACTCCTCAAATATTATAGGCATACACATAGCGATTTTGGTATTTTCAGCAATGAGTTAAGCATTTGCTTTCAGAAAGTAAGATTTGGTGAAGTGGAACTGATGAGGAAGACCACAGATGGCCACCGGAACTAATAAATGATAAATATTTTACGAGTGGCGATAAGATATCTCGATTAAAATAGTTAAGCGACTATGAAGCACATTCTGATGAAAATAGTACCATTGAACTGATTTGAAGATGAAGCCGGAAGGAAAGCACCGGAACTCCGTCATAAAACAATATATCCTAGCCGTGTTTGGGCTTATTGGAATTGCCATGAGGTGCACTCGGCCTATAAATGATTAATGGTAGTATCCTGGCATCAAATTGCGCTACTTGAGTCGTCTGCTATGTGTGGCCTTGATTGTCAGAAGACAGATTTCGTAGCCTCGTTATTTCCGTCAATGATCCTGGTGGTCGCTTTAATAATTTGTTCGCGTCCAAATGTGATAAAACTATGCCTTCCAAACTTCTGACACGACTAAGTACGACGTATATTTGCCCGTTTGCAATTTTTTTTACCAAGGTAGATCACAGATCTTTCGAGGATGGCACCCTGTAATTTATGGACTGTGACCGCCCAGCTTAATATTAGAGGCAGCATACGATGCTCCACATCTCCGTAACCCCTTGCCGCCTGGAACGTAGTGCTTGTTGGTGGTAGATATGGGTATCACTTTGAAAACTATAAATTAGCATATCTTTTTATTGGATGAGACGATTGCAATGAGACAAAAACTAAATGTTACATCGTGATTTTATTCTATTTACATTTTTAATAGGACTGTAATTAAATTTCAAAAATGTTATATCTTCTAAATTGTATGTAGAAAAATGCATTCATTAGTACCATTTTGGGCCAATAGATGTCATTGAGAGGCAAAAAAAATATTCTACGCCCTTTCTACACCTTCAAGCCAGTTTTGAAAAATGTATGATTAAATCTTTATTATTACCTATATAAGTTTATACCACGTTTTCTAAACCAAATTAAAAAGATCTTTCATACAAAATGTATCCCCCTGTTCACCCACAAAGCGGTTAATTTAAATCATTCCACTTTGCCCAACCAAGTCGACTGGTCCAAAGTGGAATGCCTAAAATTATCAGTGGAATCTGCCCCACTAGTTCGATTTGGTAGGGCAAATTTCACTAGTCTAAAATCTTGATGGATAACTTGCCCCACTAGTTGTAACCCCACTAGGTGTAATTTTTGAAAAATCTTTTGATTTGTTTCCATTATGCGAATGGTATACTAATTTCTATGGGGTAGGTACCACAACTAAAAAGTGAAAAATAAAAACTTTTTTACAAAAAAAACAACCGACTTCCAAAAAAAAAACACTAAAATAACTTTCTTACAGAACAAAAACCACCGAATTCCACAAAAATACACTTAAAAGTGAAAAATAACTTTAATTTCGGAAGTCGGTGGCAAAAACTACTAGACACTACTACTACTAGAAAAAAGTTTTTATTTTTCACTTTTTAGTTGTGGTACCTACCCCATACAAATTAGTATACCATTCGAATAATGGAAACAAATCAAAAGATTTTTCAAAAATGACACCTAGTGGGGTTTCAACTAGTGGGACAAGTTATCCATCAAGATTTTAGACTAGTGAAAACTGCCCTAACAAATCGAACTAGTGGGGCAGATTCCACTAAAAATTTTAGGCATTCTACTTTGGACCAGTTGACTTGGTTGGGCAAAGTGGAATGATTTGAATTAACCACTTTGTGGGTGAACAGGGGGATACATTTTTAACCGACTTCCCAAAAAGGAGGAGGTTATCAATACGGTTGTATGTTTTTTTTTTTTAATGAAATGAAATGAAATGAAATTGTTTATTCTGTAAATAGGATATCGGAATCACTTTTACACGTCATATAAAAAAATATTAAAAATAAGCTAGATGAGGTCGGTGTTTCCTATCTGACTACTCTGAGAAGAAAGGCCGAAACAAACTCAGAGGTCACAGTCTCATTTAAAGTCCAGACATAATCTTGGTCAAGTCATGTGAGGACCATGTAGATTAATTAGTGTCTGAAATGGTCTTTTGAGGAAAGAACCACACAGATTTGAGTGGACCTGTCCAGTCAGTGCAAGCATTTGTCAGTAATCGTGGAGTTCAACTCAGAACTTAAGGAGCTCAACTCGACGAACAATACCAAGGAAAGGATATTTGGGTAGGCCGCATCAACTACTCAAACTGCCAGACCATCATTAAAACTGAAAAGAAAAGGGAAAAAAAAATATCCAAATAGTCCTCACATTCACAATAATTAAAATAATATAATACTTTACAAAGTAATCGTGTCATTTTGAATATAATTTTCAACAATGTCAATGTGTATATAAAACTGGTTTATTGTGATGAATAATTAAAATGTCAAGTTTTATGGTTTTCACAAGGCTTAGCAGAGCGAGCAGCTCAATCCCAAGCTTTTTTATCTTCTAAATAATCTGAAATTTTATAGTACCCTTTTTTACAAAGTTTGGTTTTAATACAGCTTTTAAATCGTTTAATGGGTAAGTTTCGAATGTCAATGGGAAGTTTGTTGTAAAAGCGTATACATTGACCCATGAACGAGTTGCTTACTCTGTGGAGACGTGTGCGATGTACAGCAAGGTTGTGTTTATTCCTGGTATTTAAACTATGAATATCGGACATTTTCTTAAAATTTGATATATTTTTGTGTACATACAATAGGTTTTCAAAAATATATTGTGAGGCTATAGTCAGAATATTTATTTCTCTCGAAGGGAATCTTTTGGACCTAGGTTGTAAATGGCTCGAACAGCCCTTTTCTGTAGAACAAATATAGTATTAATGTCCGCACCGGTTCCCCAAAGAAGAATTCCATATGACATAAGACCATGAAAGTAACTAAAATAAACAATTCTGGCTGTATCTACGTCAGTTATCTGTCTAATTTTTTTAACAGCATAGGCGGCCGAACTAAGCCTTCCTGACAATTTTTCTATGTGTGGGCCCCATTGTAATTTACCGTCAATAGTTATTCTAAGAAAAACTGTTGACTCAACAGGGTCCAACTCTATTCCATTAACTTGAACATTGGTAGTTAGCTGCCTGACATTTGGCGTTGAAAATTTAATGAGTTTAGTCTTTTTTTCGTTCAGGAGAAGATTATTTACATTAAACCAATGCACAACTTTAGAGAGTGCATCGTTGACTTGTTCAAAGTTGACTAACTGACGTTTGATTTAAAAAATGAGGGAAGTGTCATCTGCGAATAATACGATCTTGTGATTATCCCTTATGTAGTAAGGTAAGTCATTTATGTAAATTAGAAATAAGAAAGGACCTAGAATTGAACCCTGCGGAACGCCTATGGTGACCGCAGATCCTACAGATCTCTTGCCATTAACATCGACCCTCTGAATTCTGTTATTCAGATAAGAAGTCAGAAGGTCAAGAGCCTTGTGCCTCATGCCATAATGGTACAGTTTTCTGATAAGAGTATCATGATGTACGCAATTGAAGGCCTTGGAGAAGTCGCAGAAAATGCCAAGAGCATCTTGCGAATTCTCCCAGGCCTCGAATATGCTCTTCAGTAATTCCACGCCCGCGTCTGTAGTTGAGCGACCCTTTGTAAAACCAAACTGTTTCAAATGAAGTAAATTATGTGCATTGAAATGTCCTAACATTTGTTTTAAAATTAATTTTTCAAAGATTTTACTCAATGTAGGTAATATCGAAATAGTCCGAAAATTTGTGGGATCAGTTGTGCTGCCAGATTTGAACAGTGGAATCACTTTGCTAAGTTTCATCAAATCAGGAAATACACCAGATGCAATACAAGTTAAAAACGATTGCTAAAAAGGGTGAAATAACATCAATTATTAAAGACATGGTATGTACTGATAATCCCCAAAGGTCAGCAGTTTTTTTTACATCAAGATTATTAAAAGATTATATAATGTCTTTAGCAGTAATAATTGTAAATTCAAAAAGTTTGTCACATTCTGGTACACATTCTTTAAGTATTGAGTAAGCAGAAGTGGAGGACGACAATGACAGAGTTTTGGTTGTTAAAATGGGAATATTAGTGAAGAAATTTTCAAACTCAGTTGCCACCTCCACGTCTGCCTTAATATCTACATTATTGATTTTTAGATGGAAGTCACGATTCCGTACTGTCGTTCTTCCCGTTTCTGAATTAATAATATTCCAAATTGTTTTAATTTTATTTCCAGAAGATTTTATTTTATTTTTAATGTGTATGGCTTTTGCTGAGGAACAAGCTCTTTTAAAAGTTTTAGAATATTTCTTAACAAATTCTTTAAAAGTTTCATCATGGTTATATGTTTTTTCATGATACAATTCAAATAACCTCTGCCTACTTTTGTAAATACCTGGTGTTGCCCAATCACTAAATATAACGCGGTCAAAAACAGGCAATATTTTTGCGGTGAAAACCTTCCTAAACTCACAATTGATGAGGTTAAATAATGAAGCATACGCTTGGTCCGAGTCGTTTTGATAAGGCAAACCCGGTAGTTTTTCCATTAAATTATTTTTAAAATGTCCTAAGCGACTTTTATTTACAGGAACAAAACTCACAAGTTTTCTTTGAGCTCTGACTGTTTTCTGAGGGAAAGTGACTAACTGGCCACAGTGATCAGAGTCCAACTCATTTATAATTAAATGGCTAGAAGGTCTTAAGTTTGTAAAAATATTGTCAATACAGGTAGCACTAGTGGCAGTTATTCTAGTCGGCTCAAAGAATGTATTATACAAATTATATGACTTTAATAAAGTTACAAATTTATTTACTACAGCAGATTTTTCCAGTATATTAATGTTGAAATCTCCACAGACTACAACTGTTTTATTACTGTTAGAAGTCTTTAATAATACTTCTTCCATATATTTCTCAAAAATATCATATGAAGCACATGGGGGCCTGTACACGCTCATTACAATGAACTGCTCAATCTCAATGCAAGCTATTTCAATAACTCGCTCAACAGAGAGGCTCACAATATCCTTACGTTCTTTAAATTTCATATTATAACGAATAATTATTAGAGAGCCACCACGTATCAAATTAACTCTGCTGAATGAGCTGGCAACCTGGTGGTTGTTAAAGCTGAACATGAACTGGTGGACTTTCAACCAATGTTCAGTTACACATAGGATATCAATATAACTACAGTTCATGATGTTGATGATGTTATTGATGTTTAATGTTTGTTACCTCATAACTCCGTTATTTATAAACCGATTTGAATTTTTTTATTTTTATTTAAAAGGATATACTTCCCGATTGGTCCCATTTTTATCAAAATTCAGTTTTGATGATGGAATCCATGAGGAATTGAGGGAACTCCTCAAATATTATAGGCAAACACATAGCGATTTTGGTATTTTCAGCAATAAGTTAAGCATATGCATTCAGAAAGTATCATTTGGTGAAGTGGAACTGATGAAGAAGACCACAGATGGCCACCACAATTCCTCAATGAAAAGTATTTCACGGGTGGTGCCATTTACAGGCCGAGTGCACCTCATGGCAATTCCAATAAGCCCAAACACGGCTAGGATATATTGTTTTATGATGGAGTTCCGGTGCCTTCCTTCCGGCTTCATCTTCAGATCAGTTCAATGGTACTATTTTCATCAGAATGTGCTTCATAGTCGCTTAACTATTTTAATCGAGATATCTTATCGCCACCCGTAAAATATTTATCATTTACTAGTTCCGGTGGCCATCTGTGGTCTTCCTCATCAGTTCCACTTCACCAAATCATACTTTCTGAAAGCAAATGCTTAACTCATTGCTGAAAATACCAAAATCGCTATGTATATGCCTATCATATTTGAGGAGTTCCCTCAATTCCTCATAGATTCCATCATCAAAACTGAATGTTGATAAAAATGGAACCAATCTGGAAGTATATCGTTTCAAATAAAAAAAGAATTTTTCAAATCGGTTCATAAATGACGGAGTTATGAGGTAAACAAACATTAAAAAAAAAAACATACAACCAAATTGATAACCTTCTCCTTTTTGGGAAGTCGGTTATTTTATATGACGTGTAAAAGTGATTTCGATATCCTATTTACAGAATAAACAATTTCATTTCATTTCATTTCATTTCATTTCATTTCCTTGTGTCTAAACTCAAACAACATTTTTGGAAGGCATGGCCAGCAGACTATCTCACACAACTTCAGAGCCGTCCCAAGTGGAAGCATAGCTCTACAGTTAATATCCTAAAGGTAGGTGATCTTGTTCTCGTTAAGGATGTAAATACCTCTCCTTTACAATGGCCTATGGCAATGATTGTCAAAGTGTTTCCTGGGCCAGACAAAAATGTAAGAGTAGCTGAAGTAAAATTTAAAAATAAAATTTATTTAAGGTCCATTGCCAAGTTATGTCCTCTGCCAATGGAATAATGTTATAATTTTAATCCATTTTACATGATTGTGTCTCATTGTACTTTTAATGGTTTCTCAGCCTCTCCCCCCAACTATGTTCAATACAATGTGAACATATATTTTGATATTCTGAATTAAATTAAATCAAATTAAATAATTAATAAAAAAAAAAAATAATGAATAGAATCAAATGTAATAGTTTTTCTGTTATTTCTTGTTTTTTTATGTGTGCAACATTAATGCGCCTTAGAAATGTTGATGACGTGTAGTAACACACGTTTTTTCTTCGTCTTAGCAAAACTTCGTTGAGTGTAACTCGCCATTGTTTTTTTTATTTTTATTTAAATAAAAGTGAAATCCAAGTTTTACTTTCTCTCTTTGTTTTATTCCAAACAACCTTCTAATATTTAATTTCTAAATTATCTATCGATTCCTTTTTAGCATTTTGTTCGACGGATTAGGTTAAATTTAGTTTGGAATCATAATAGTCATTGATCTTTGCAGATGAGCTAGTATTATTTTCATCAAGTGATAAGTTCATTGTATGTTCCTGATTTTTCATTTGTTTTATTTTATTCTTTATGGAGTCAACAGACTTCACTAAGTCCATTTTAATATTTTTTTCCATCTTACAATAAATAACGACTGTTTTCAGCTAAGAAAGGAATAATATTAAGAGCATTTATGTGTGTTATTCATATAAAAGTATGAACCTTCATTCAAAGTTTAAAAAAATAACAAAATTCTGTCTGCACCTTCCATTGTTTAATGATGACCCTTTGCTAATAAGTAGAAAATTATAAGGGTTACTCCAAACAGTTTTACAAATGTCTTGAAACTGATTCCTCAGTAGATCAGAATTTACATGTTCTTCATAGATGTGCTTTAAGTTCACATCATCTTGTTTAAATATTATAAGAAAGTTAACATTATCGCGTAACAACTGTTTCGGGATTTTTTTGTAGGTTTGCGATAAGTAAAAGCAATCAATTTGCTTATGTCTACCCATACAGAAATAATTACGGATGTTTATTTGATTTTCACATACGACATCATCAAATATAAATACAGAATTTGGTAAAGCCTCACTCGGAGATATGACATCCTTATCGTCATTGAACTCATTGAACTTTATCTAAGGCACTCTTCTTAAGACTTCTCGTAAAAAACAATGTTTTGGCTGAAAATTAGTCTTCGAATAAAGGTAAAGATGATTGATGGCCTGAAACAAGGGTTTTTCATAAACCTAGATCAGGCAGGTCTTCGTTACAGTAAGAATTTAATTTTCCTCGATTGTAATTAATCTAAATCATAATTTTACTTTATACTTGAATAAAATTTATTATTATATTATATGTATAAAGGTTTCGAAATTTGAGTCCATTTTCATGCAATAACAAACTGATCACAACGTTTGTTTTACCACAATTTGAGGGACCACAAACTATACAACGAATCGTATTTGGCAACAAAGCGCTATGTCTAATTTCTTGAGGAGACTCACCAAGATTTTGTTTATAGCGTTTAGTGATATGGGTTGTTTGATCAACTTCATCTTGTCAATTAGTTTAATATTTACCTAACATAGACATAATATATATACTTTATTTTGGAGTATGTTTAGACTTGTCACTACAGGAACGATTCTATTCTCATTTTACAAGATAGGTATGTAGAAATATGCGCTAGGTAATGACTCGTGTTAACATCGCGCATCAATTAATTTTTGTATGTATTACAAAATAAACGATCACTTCGCAGGTGGTCTTTGCTTAAGCAGATCGTTTCGTTTACTATTTTATATTTTCAACGTAAGTATTATTTATTTTTTTGTTTTTTATTTAATTAATTATTTAAACTAATACTGTAGCAAACCTTCTTTTAATACACTAGCGCCACCCATTACATAAATTAGACATTACAGAATGCCGCTACTCGACACTAGATGGCGCTGGCGCGTGACGTCATTTTTCTGAATCGCGGTGTTAAGAGTCCCCACGATTTAATGACCTCCGCTAAAATATGTGATTTTTGTAAGACTGAACCAGTGACTGAACAACTATTCCAAACAGGACGTAGTCGATGAATGCACCATCGACTACGTCCTGTTTGAAATAGTTGAATGAGATCCGCTCTGAAGTTAAACTATAATTTTAAGACATATTGTTAGATTTTGGTCTAGAGGACCCCGTTCAGGGGGTGTCGACTCTATACGTCGAATCAACGACATACCTACCAGGGTTTTTACAAGTGTGGCTAGAGTAAAAAAAAAAAAAACCGGATGCTGGAATACCAGATTAAAAAATTACGTTTAACATACCACTAATGTCACTGATGACATTGACGTTGACGGCGTTGAGGTTTTTTATTTTTTCAAATTGTGTGTTAATTTGTTTTTTTTGCCGTTTTTCCTGTATTTCGTGTGATTTTCCATTCAAAGTGGATCGAGTTGAGTATTTTCCGCCTTTGCATCGAAACTCCGCGTACGGGAAACATTATCAATAACACAGGACATTATTAATCGGTACTGGTCTTTGCATCGTTTTCTGAAACCAGCACCTTCCAACAAGCGGTATGTATAATATAATCCAAAGTTTGTACCAATCTCAGTCGGTATTATCATTCTGTTGTTGATCAACAAATTCAACTCTGAAATCATGTTTTCAGGTTGAGTTGCATGGGCGCAGTTTTGTTACCAAGAGGAGAACTGGAATTCTATGGAATTTCAGAGAAGCCTGTATGTAATCCATAAAATGCTTTGTTGCAAGCATTTTCCCGAAAGCGCATTTGTTCAAGAACATTTGCAAAAGAAAAAGCTACATAGATACGCCATTCCGTCTGAACTCTCCACCACATCATACACAGCTCTCAAGTTGAGAAGTCCATTGCTTAAACTGGAACCAGTCAACAGCCTGGAACCTCAAGAGCATCTGATTTAATTGAATCATCTGATGTAAGTTCTCTTTGTTATTACGGAGTACCAAGAAAATACTTTATTTGAATTAAAATCTAGCTGAGCCTAGGCTAATAAGTAATCATGAATTTAATATGTATGTCTATAAAATGTCGTTACTTTGATTTGGCTAAGATAAGCTATAAAGAGTGTATTTATAAATTCAACTCGTCCTAGAATTCAAAATAGCTTTTCAAATATAGCTTCAGGGCTGCTTAAGTTTACTTAGAATTTCAAAATCCATTCATCATAAACTTAGTCTTCTTAGGTATGGCCATGACCCGCACGGTCTCCCGTGAGGCGGCGAGCCTCCTTGCCGGACTTCCGCCATGGGATCTGGAGGCAAAAGTCCTCGCGCACATGTGGGAGTTGCGGGAGGAGGCGAAACGCCGGGGTGTAACTCCGCTGCCGCGAGAAATCACGGCACAGCGGACAGAGCTCCGGCGGGATCTCATGGCGGCATGGAGAGTGCGATTGTCACAACCCAGCGCTGGGCACGCCACAATTGCGGCGGTAAGGCCCCTCTTTGAGGAGTGGCTAGAGAGGCGCCACGGCGTCCTCACCTTCCGCCTGACGCAGGTCCTCACCGGACACGGTTGTTTCGGGAGGTTCCTGTTCAGGATAAAGCGGGAGGAAACGCCCGGGTGTTACCATTGTGTGGATCGCCCGGAGGACACGGTGGAGCATACGGTGGAGGTCTGCCCGGCTTGGGCGGGGCACCGCCGTGTCCTCACGGAGGCGATTGGCAGCGGCGATCTCTCGCGTCCGGCCCTGGTTCAGGCCATGGTCCGGAGCGAGAGTGCATGGGAAGCCGTCACTTCCTTCTGCGAAGTAGTAATGCTCGCGAAGGAGGAGGCGGAGCGCGCGAGGGAAATGCAAGATGCGCGCCCTCGCGCCCCTAGTCGCCGCAGGAGACGCCCCGGGTGTCGGGAGTCGCGAGCCGACTTCCGGCCACCGTAGGCGCGGGCTTGCGGACGGTGGGCAATGGGTAGCTCGCCGTCCGATTAGGACCAGGCCCGGGTCGACGGCGCGTTGTGTTCCACGCGCGCCTCAAGGAGATGTCAGCACCAACTGACGGGGTCCGTAAGGGCCAATGCCTGCCAGGGTTGCGAGTTTGTCCGAAAGGGATATCGCGGCCCCGGCACACAGGCAACGGAAGGAACACGGGTGGGTTTTAGTCAGTAAAAGTCTGACACTCCCTCTCGCTCCGCCCAGAGCGGGAGGAGTCATTTGATGATTTCCCACCCAAAAAAAAAAAAAAGGTATGGCCATGATAAAAATGCTACTTATTCTGAACACAGAATTTTAGATAATAAGGATTTAACTTCATTATAAACTAAGTAAAATATAAACATATTATTAGTAATCAATTCTGTTTTTCGTCACTTAAGGCTTGTTTTTGTTATGTTATTGGGTTTGGTTTCCGCACTTACTCCTTCAGATGCACCATTACTTTAGGCTTTTTTTGATCAAACGTAATTTTACAATGCATCACGAAACAAAATACATATAAATATTGAATTAAAATTCGGAGTTATTGTCTTGAAGATATCTACTATGCCTTTTTAAGACATGTCAGTTCTCTTGGGTATTTTAATGTTGATTGTTGACATTAGCACAGCAACTTATGATTAATCACTAAAAGAAAACATGAATAACCTTTTTTTTAGTTTCTTTAATAGGTATGGAAGAAACTTGCAGCACTTATTTTTACATTTTTGTTTCTTCCACTAATTCAAATGGTTTTGTCTGTTTTAGTATAACGAGAACTTCAAATGCAACTAGTTCAACTATTGATATTATACAGACTCCAAACTCACCTGTTGTAAGTAAAATATTTTTTATTCATAGTTTTTTAATCGCCACCCTTATAAGATAACTCTTGCAAACGTCTGTCATCACAGCTAAACGGTGGGACACTTGACCGCATATTTTTAAATTTTGCAAAAATATAAATAAGGATCCAAATAGTATAAATAGTAGTGTGGCAAAGTGCAGCTACGATAATTTACCCGTGATATTATTTTTGACACTTTATGTATGATGCGGAAGTATCTAAGACAATGGTGAGTAAAAAGTTCAGTTTGCAATACTAAGTGACATCATAAACAATCAATCTTTGATCATATGACAGTGCAATAACGTTCATCTACAAACAGTGACGAAATCAATAAGTTTTATATTATACGACTATATTGGAAAACTGTTAAAGTAAAAAACAGTTAACCAAAACATTTCAAAATTTGGACTTTGACCTCTGATATTATCCAACAACTAGCGCCATAATTTCCCCAAGCAGTGAATAGACAAACTAATTATTGGTACTACTAGTGCCATTACAACCACAAGCGGCAAATAGAAGAACTAAAGTGTTACCATTTTATAAAAAAGTGTTACCATTCTAAATTTAAAAGTACAACTAGCGCCATTACGACGTCCAGTGGCAAGTAGAAGAATTAAAAGTGATACCACATAGAAAAAAAATATTTAGGTTTGGTAGAAGTTTGTGTAAGGTTGCTGGAATTAAAAACCATAACGACAAAATAATTTTAAAAGAAATAAACAATTGAATAGTCAAGGAAAATGGCTTCACCGAACGACAATATCACGTATCGCAAACTGTGCAGGTCGAGTTCACTAACTAACCTATCCATCATAACAAATAGCAGCGAGAAAGCTATATTTGATGCCACTATGATGAGCATTCCAGATAGTCTGTATGATAATTGCTACTTTATAGGCGATTTAAATGAACAAATAAACAAACTCACGTTGCAATTAGCGAGCGCACACAATGAAATAGAAAATCTGAACATTGAAAACTTTCGTTTAAAATCTGACCTACAAAAAATGATCAAAACCACATGCAGAAAAACCATGACACCGATACACAATAATAAAACTCCAAACCAAAATAAAGAACGAAGCGGTCGAAGTATTAATGAAACGATTATAAGTGACTCAAACAACTATCACACCGAGTAAACTGAAGAAAGTGCTCATCATCTCGTCACTAAACGAAAATGTACGTAACGACAATGATAATGAGCCGACTAATAAGATAATAAAACCTAGACAAAAAAACAAACTGTGTATATTAAGCAGCGGAACAACTAAGGGGTCACTTCCTACTGTACAGGAAGTTTATTCAAACTACTCTCACTACTGCCGCTACGTCAGGACTAACAGCACCGCAGCTGGCCTTCTCAGCGATATTCAGCTTAAACTAAAAGGGTTCACAAAAAACGACTGATGCATTATTTTCATCGGGGAAAATGATATAAAAGAAGAAAGAGACTACAAAGACATAATAAATAAAATAAGAGTAAGAGTGCAAAGAGTAAATCATACAAATGTAATTGTATGTGCAGCCACCTATGTGGCAGGTGCGCCGATATATAATTACAAAGTAGACATGTTTAATAATCTCCTATATTCAGATATAAAAAGCAATGAATACGCATATTTCTTTGATAGCAACTATGATTTGACTCTTGAGATGTTCTCTTACAGAACTGGTAAAATAACTAGCTACGGAATGAGAAATATACACGTCCGAATTGTAAGCAATATACTCTACGATTTAGATCTGTTCAAATAGATCTAAATCGTAGAGTATATTGCTTACAATTCAGATGCCAGAATGCCAGACGAAATACCAATAACATATAAGCATGTAGATAAATAAGGTTACAGATAACCACGACTTTTTTCGTTTATAATCACTTATTTGTAATGCACCAAAACATAAATGGTCTAATAAGTAAATCGGATCTATTAGGCACACATCTTAGTGAACTCTCAGAAGAAGGTAAGTCAATTGATATTCTTTGTATAACGGAACACAACATGAAACAGGGTGACCATCAACATTTACATATTGCTAATTATTCACTAGCAACATCCTACACTAGGGATGATAGAAATGGGGGGGGGGTCATGCATTCTAATCAAAAACACACATTGTAGGCAACTCACTGGCCTCATGTAAATAAAAATGTTAGTTTTAAGTTTCGAATTACGCGCCAAGAGAAATGCCATTCCCGCGCAACATAAACATTTGGCGATCATGCTTGCCTAGTACGCATGCGCGATCGCCCCTTTTGTTCGCGCGCTCGCTAACCGACGAGTGGAGACGCCGCGCGCCGCGGTAGTGGTCGAAAAGGTGCCGTCGGATTACGAAGTACGCGCGGACGTATGCCTAATCGCTCGGGCTTCCCGCCAAAATCGGTTCAGTAATTTTAAAGTCCTTATGTAACGCTAGTTTTAGTTGTTTATAGTTAATGTGAACTGTTTTATGTGGGTCATAAACAAAACACACAAAAAAAATGTGACTTTAAAAAAAAATGTTATTAAATACTTCATACATTTATATTTTTGTTTAATAAATTAACTGTTGATTTATTTTAATGATTTAAGATACAATATCCTGATAATATTTAATTGACTTTAAAATATTAAAACTAAAGTGAGACTCTGGTCCCCTTCCGTGGACCGTGCCCAACCTAGGTTCATAAGTTTGCGTTAACTAAAAAAATACTTGAAAATAAAAGTGTGAATATATTTTCAAATGTATTTATTACCAACATCTTAAAGTTCTTATTTTACGTTATTATAAAAAATTAATACAAAGGACAACGGCATTAATAAGACTTAAACATGTTGTTACCGATTTGACGACCCCTTCCGTGGTCCAACTAAATTGTATATTCAATATTTGTGAAATGGAACGCAGCCGTAGTTTGTTTATTTTGGTTGGCAATACTGTCGAGCTGTCAGTTTGAGTAAAAAATTTAAGTGGTGAAAGTTAACGCTCTGTGAAAATTTATTTGCAAAATTCTATAAACAAGTGTTATTTTACTTTTGTGTAAAAGATCGTTGCAACTTTTCTGTTCCATTCATATTTAGGTAAGTACTGGCATGAAAAATACATTGTTGGTTGAACTTGGTGTAATATGGGAGGCTATTTGCAAAAACCAGGTGCGCCATATTGTAACCTCAAAATTTTGTGGTTTGAAAGACAATTTTAGTTTGTTAATCCCTTCCGTGGACAAACTTTTCGGTGGACACAATGTCCACGGAAAAGACCATGTCCACGGAAGTGACATCTATTGCAACTTATACTTTTTATGACACAAATAAGAATTAAAAACCCGTGTTGCTAGTTTTGGCTTAGCACCTGTGCATCGCCCGCACTCCATGACGCTAAATAGAAGCTATTATTATGTTCGATTTCGTCTATTAAGCATTTTTAACATAATCTGTTTTGTTAACGCTTGCTGTTGCTCAAATTGGTTGTACATGTGGGTTATGATTTCTCTTTCAGCTAATAATGCCTAGAACAAGAAATATTAGGCAACTAACTGATGAAGAAAAGAAGATTAGGCGACGTGAACAAAAAAAAATGAGTATGCGACGAGCGCGTGCAAAACTGAGCGATGGTGCTATTGAAGAGATACGCAAGAAAGATAGAGAAAGGTACTATAAGAAGAAAGAAAGAGGTGAAATTATGACGATTGATCAATTTACTCCGAGAAAGCAGCGTCAAATTAGGAAAATGTGGCGTGAGAAATCAAAAAGGCGTCGTGAATTATTAAAAATGCGAAAAGCCACCGCTGCCCTATTAGAAGAAGATACTCCACCGTCAAGTCCTACTTCGTCATTTTCACGTGCTGAAGTTGGAAGGGCAATTGCTGCTCGTAATAAGAGAAAATTGAAAGCAGAGAATGTAACTTTAAATTTAAAGGTCTTGGCAATGAGGAAACAAATAAGAAAATACAAGATGCGTATAAAAAGGCTAGAAAAAAAGAAAGAAAACAATGGGAAAATGGATAGTTCTAAAAACACAGTATTAAAAAAGGATATGAGACAAGCTGTGCATGATTTTTTAATACAAGATGAGTGCAGTAGATTAACTTCTGGTAAAAATGAAACTATAACCCGAAAGAAAAGTAAACGTCAAATTCGATTATTAAATGACACTTTGTTAAATTTACATGTACAGTTTCAAAACAAAACGGGGATTAAAATTTCTTATCAGATGTTTAGAAGATACCGTCCATTTTGGGTGTTGTTTCCGAAAGCATCTGCAAGAAATACGTGTTTGTGTGCGTTACATGAAAACACTGATCATATTGTCCGATCACTTCATAAGGCAAAAATTATATCTCATGGTTCTGCTTCACGTGTGGCTAGAGTACTTTGCTGCAATGAAACATTAAATCCAAAATGCCTAGAGAGAACATGCGAGGACTGCCATGATAAGAAACTCACTTTTAACTTAAGTAATGAAAATGATCACATAACTTACGAGAGATGGATTGTCAAAAAAGTTGATGTAGTTATCAAAGGTAAATTGAAACAGTGCAACAAATGTGTTAAAGAAACTGTTAAAACCACAAATGGATCTCTTATCAAAATATTCAACTCTAATTTACCAATTTACATGCAGCACGTTGCTAATATGATTCATCAAATCAAATCAATACAAACTATTAAACAACAACTATCTTCTTTTCAAGGGTTGTTACATATTGATTTCTCGGAGAATTATAACTGCAAATATGGTGCTGAAGTCCAATCCGCCCATTTTGGTGGTTCTAAGCCTCAACTGTCACTTCACACATGCGTTTACTACAGCAGTGGACCAGAAACTCAAGAAAGGTCTTTTACGACAACTTCAATGTGTTCTATATCAGAAAACTTGCGGCATGATCCTGTAATGACATGTGCTCATCTTAGACCTGTCTTACAAAGAATTGAAGAAATAAGTCCAAACTTGTCAGAGTTACATATATTAAGTGATGGACCCACAACTCAGTACCGTAATAAATTAATGTTTTATTTTATTGCCAAGTTCATAGGCAGAGAATTAAATAACGTTAATACTATTATTTGGCACTACAGCGAAAAAGGTCATGGAAAAGGAGCTCCTGATGGAGTAGGTGGATGTATAAAAAGGCTTTGTGATCATTCGGTTGCAATGGGCAAAGATGTATCGGATTATGATTCTCTTATGTCCTGTTTAAAAGATAACTGCAAAGGAATAGAGATTTATGGAATTGGTGACCCGAATATACAAGATATTCAATACATTGCTGATGAGAGTAGAATGAAAGCTTTTAAGGGCACATTAAAGATACACCAACTGTCTTGGAGTCGAAGTGAGCCGAATACATTACATGCAAGAAGACTAAGTTGTATGTCTTGCGCACCAACGAAAATATGTCCTCATTTTGAAATCGGACAAATAAATCTTCAAGCTGCAGGAAGTACAAGATCAAACACTCCCGTTAGTTTTGTGTCTGAGGCCGTAAATTTATCTCCAAGAAATATAGCCACACCTGATGCTTCTACAGTATCATACAGATCAATTCCAGTCACACCAGAAGAAGGAGTTTCACAAAGTTTCCCTGCTCGTCCTAAGAAGAGATTGAGGCTTATTTCAGATTCCAATGACTCAGATTCGGATATTATATTTCCGCGGCGACATGTAAGACAGACGATTAATTATGAAACAGACACAGAAGACGAAGAAGAATTGGTTCTCCCTCCGCAAAAACCTAAGAAACCGTTCATTAATCCTTACACAGACAGTGAAGATGAAGAATCTATATTTTAAAGTGCTGTAGTATTTATTTTGCTACTAGCTTTTATATTAATTTTTATATAAATATAGTCCATAAAAAGTTTCTGAATTGCTTTTACAAGGTTCTGCACTACCTTGTAAAAACAATTATTTATAAATGTTTTTTTTTACGGGATATATTATAAAAGTAATTCCTCACGTACCTACTTTTATAATGTTCTGCCTGGACAATCTTGTAGGGATAACATAAATGTCAATTTTATGTCCATATTAAATGATTAGACTTTTGAGTCTCTAATAAAACTTCCACAAGTCAATATAATAATTATGGTATCGGAAAAGACGTCACTTCTGTGGACGTAAAAGTATAATTTTTTTTTGATTGATTATTTTGGATTGTTGTTTTATTTTTAATATGAAGAAGTAAAGTAAAGTTTAGTAGTTTAGTAGTAAAGTTTACGAAGTGATAGAGTTTATTTTGTTGATTAAAAGCTTGATTTTAGACTTTCCTGTGGATTATGTAGTCTTTTCGGTGGACACATAAGAACTAAAATGTCGCATATTTTCATGAAAATAAGGTGTTGATCTCTGATTTTGTGGACGGGATAATTATTTTGATATTTCCGATAATAAATGCTGATTTTTTATAAAAAAGTTGACATTTTTATTTTTTTAAATTTTATATCCCTGTTTTGTTTATGACCCATGTGCGAGTTTATGTAAACCTGTGCGAAAAGTAATATACGTACTCTATTACCGGTAACTTTGTGTTTGTTTTGTGTTGAAATCCCGCCCTATCAAGAACACACATAGATTTGAGGTTATAAATGTAAAGAAATGGGCCCTACCCAATCTAATTGAATGTTCTGCGGTTAATCTGGTCTGTGGGTTATTTCTCTATGGGGCCTGATATCTCGTCGACTAAATCATTGGCAGACAAAAATATTCATGGACAAAATTGCAAAAAAAAAATGAAATTGACAGTTCACGCACGTCAAACGCTAGTCAAACTACGCTGGTCATGAGTGCTCGGTCCGTATGTATTTCGTTATTTTAAATGGTTTTCTTGTGTAAATCGACGGGAAGTGATATTAATTGCATTACTAAGTAGTTTTTACATCGTGGTGAATAATATTTGCACTAAATAACATCGTATTATACCTATTTTGAGCAACCAAAAACATGTGAGCAAAAGTGTCTGTGGAAAAAGTGATTGTGGTGTTATTTTGGGTTTTGTGAGTGATTTGTGTGTGTAATCGCTGGTAAGTGCTTATTTTCTTTCATATAAATAGTTCAAATATTGTTATAAACGATAAATGAACTAAAATATAAACATCGTAAATTTAAAAACACGAAAATAATTTTACGTAAATAGACGGTGAGTACCTATTCAAAAGTCGTAATTTTTCGTGTTTTTATTTACGTGTTATCACTAAATGGCGCAGCCGTCGATAACATTGTGTAATTGTCAATTCAAGGGGTTCCGCTCTGGAGTCGGGCCTGGTCGTCCTAAACCGGGGTTCTGTCCCCACGTGTGTGCGGATGCGGGGCGAGTCAGTGGTGGACATTTCGTTTGCCAGCCCCGCTCTGTCGCCGCGTATCATCGACTGGCGCGTCATGGAGGGGGTCAAGACCTATTCCGATCACCGGTACATCCGGTTTGACGACTCCGCCCAGACCTCGGGCACGCCGGTCAGACAGACCCCGAGTGGTCCGCGGTGGGCGCTGAAGCAGCTGGACCGGGAGCTCCTCCTGGAATCCACGATCGTGCAGGCCTGGGTGTCATCACCGGACAGGCCTAGATGAATGTGCGCTAGATGAATCGTAGCCGCATGTCCGACATTGACACACGGAATTAGATACTTTATAGGTTATAAAATCAATATAGATTATCCAGCGTAGAGGATCAGGTATAATTACCAGATGGGCGGGGGAGTATGTTACCCTCGCGAAGGGAACAGAGCGCTCACCACGTCCTCCACGAGCTGGGGCCGGTGTAGCGTTGTGAGGGATCTCAGGTGCAAGTAGTCGAGTGATAAAATATCACAAATAGTAAGTTCCTAGTCACATCACTAAAAACGGGGAACAACACTAGCCTTCCGGAGACGCTCTGTCATTTCGTTCCGGCTTGCAAGGCTGTGAACAGTTGTTCCCTGACCCTCAGAATTCTATGTGCCCCGACCTAGGGTGAGTTCCACATTAGCTTGGTAATTATACCATAAACCAATATACATAGGGTTCACAGTATTAGAATTATCTAAAACGCATATGTATGATTTTCACTACTCTATCATGAAACCTTTTTATGGTAATGGAATTGAATTGTGCTATACTGACACAGATAGTCTAATCTATGATGTACAGAGTAACAACGTTTATAAAGATTTTAAGCTGAATTTTTTAAAATATTTCGATACCTCTAATTATGACTTAAACAATGAATTTGATTTGCCTATTATTAATAAGAAGATTCCCGGACTGTTTAAGGACGAAATGGGTGGCAAAGTTATCAAAGAATTCGTAGGACTGCGCTCAAAGCTTTATTGTATTAAAACCTTCAACTAAACAATTAAAAAACCAAAGGTACAAAAAAATGTGTAACGAAAAATTTTAGTATGTTTGATTATAAAAATGTTTTATACAATTGCAATATCATTCGCAAAAAAAATGTATTGTTTAGGTCAATAACACATGAAATATTCACTCAGAACGTAAATAAAATAGCCCTTTCAAGCAATGATGATAAACGGTTGTTATCATCAGATAAAGTAACTACTTTAGCTTGGGGTAATGCAAATATATTTATGTGATGCATTACCATAGTTTTAGATGTAATTAGGAACCTATAGTAGTTACATGTTACATTTCTATCATGTATTTATTGATTGTAAAACCTATGTCATTCTAATTGGAAAGTTAGATAATCTTCCAACCTGTCTACTATTATAAAAAGTTTGTGAGGATGGATGGCTGGATGTTTATTACTCTTATAGTGTGAAATGTAATATTGTTGTGTATGTAATTCTAAAATTTGTGTATTCTTGGTGTCCCTTGTACTAGTTAGTTCAAAATAAATTTTAGTAAAATATCTGTATTATATATTATTTTACTTAAATAAACAATATGTATATATGTTCATAATAATAATCTGTTTCATTTCCATTCCTGATGACAAAGCGCATTGCGCTGACTGCTTTGTGCAATATAACACCGATCAGGTGCGCGCGCATGTCTCTTCATGTCGCGCCCATCAGGTTGGACTTGTTGAAACATGAAATTGATTCATATCGCAAAGTTTTATGTAGTTTGCATTTCATAATAATAATTATGATATGTACATACATCACTAGGCAGTCAGCCGGACCGGTCACATCAAATAAAATAAAAAAAACGAAACGAATTGTAAGTATTGTACAAGTACCCATCTACTTATTACATTATTTCATCATGTTGTTTATGTAATTATAATTAATTATTATTTCGTTTGTTTCAGATCATTGATAATGTGTGATTCTCCAGATATTATCGACTTCTCACAATACGCTCAAGGTTTTCCGACTCCGAGTTTAAGCTGGCATATCCCAGATTTCACAGAACAACAAAGACCTGTCAACAAGGAGGCTAGTAGAGCAAGACAAGATTGCGGACCTGCCAACAAGAAGCCTAGAACAAAACGGGAGTGTCTGAAACAAAAGTCATCTCTGCCTACATGCCAATCATTCTTTATAAACAATGAGAAGAAAAAAGGTTTACGACTAATCCAGGTACAAGTGTTGGATATCAGTGATCAACAAGAACCTGCAAGTGATAATCAGGATGTGGTGATGTTAAGTGCGCAGTATATTGTGACTGAATCGGTGGACCATATTATGGAGGAGACGCAATCGTTAATTCATAAAATATCAAAAAAACTTTGTGGGGACAGTTGTTATTATTAACTGGTATCATTATTTTGTAAGTATCTACTTTATAAGTTAATGTGTAAGATTTTTCGTAATTAACAATATTAAATTATTTACCTATTTATTAAGTAATATTATAGTTATTAGGGTATTATTATTAGGTATGTATAACATTTATTTGTTTTCTTATTCTTTAGTGTTTAAACATCTTAGGTAGTATAAGTTTTGAAAGTATAAATTCAAATATGTAAGTTTTATTGTAATTAATTTTTTGTATTTAATAAAAAATAAATTAAAAAAATAGAATGTAAGTACCTATATAATATTAATTTCTTTGTTTAATCTATCTAAGATAATTTTCATACATCACAAGTTTGTAAAGTTAAGTAAGTATGTAGGTATGTATAGAAAACATTAAATAAACTATTTGGGGACAGTTATTATTATTATTGGGTAGGTAGTTATAATTAGTATGTAATAATTGTAAATAATGTAAAAAGCAAATAAAAATATATTCTTTTATAATTTAAATTATGTTTTATTTTGTATTACTTATTTCGACTTTTGTTTTTACTCGAACTCTTAATTAGCTCTAGTGAAATGATATAATTATAGGTTATTTTCTTTCATAATTTTTTTATTAGAAGAATAATTCGTTTAAAATCATGGTAAATTTTAATGGTAAATATCATTTTGCTACAGGTAATTTAAAGCTCGTTATGTAGATTACCCTGGTTATATTAAATAAAACACTCAGTAGATAGACATTTTTTATTAACTTTTCAACACAATTATAATTAAAATAAATTAAAAATAGATATATTATTGTCCACATACCATTTTCTAATACACACCGCATTATTTAATACACAATGCATTTTATGGTTCACACAATTAAAATCAGTTTTATTTTTACAGTACTTTTTTTTTAATGTCAGTAAATTAGGGCATCCCTTCTCACCTATGTCGATCACTTCACAACTTGCACATAACTCTTTAATCCATTTAATCTTTTCCAAACCCTTTGTGATATTTTTTTTATTTTCTAAATATGGTACGATAACGTGTTGAAACTCTCTGTAGTCTACGAAGCCTTCACTCCAGAAAATTCCTCGATTTCTTTCTAACTATCGCACTTGCTTCTTTTCTTCTTTTGTTAAGTAATAAAACGAATACGGCGGCTTAACCAAGAACGTTTGTGTATGATTCTGACTGACGATGGCTACTTCTTTCACAATAAAATTATTAAATAAATCTTTAAATCCTTGGAGTTCTACAATGATGATGTCCGCGTTCATGATAATTCGCCGCCCCCGCAGAATAAACGCGCAAGTGCAAAAAGTCAATTTTACAGGAAAAATAAAAAACCTAAAATGATCCATAACTTTATGACTACACATATTAGGAGTTTGATTTTTATGTCGTTTAAAAGATTTTTTTTTTTTGTAGATAGTCTAATTAATATTAAGTGTTAAACAGGTACTGTTTTTGAGTTATTGATAAAAAAACGTTTTACAGAAATATTTAAGTTTTTTTTAAATCGTTAATGTTACTTTGAGTTTTTTTTCTTGTCAACTATTGTTCTTTTTTATTTTGCAATGTAATATAATTCGAATTTTCTTTGTGATTTTTGCAGTACAGTGATAACGTTAATGGGTTATTACGCGTTTATTCTGGTGCAGTCGAAAAGTTTCTGATAATGTAATAACTGATTAAGTTTTTGTTCTGGATATTATATTATCAAGGTCGGAATTATAACATTAGGTTACGGTATATTGGTAGGAACATAACTATAAATAAATAAAGCAATAAAAATCCGTAAAAACAGAAATATTTTCTTTAATAATTTTAGATAGTCTAACATAAACATTTCTAATACTTAATTAATCAGTGTTCAGAAAACTCTATAATTATAAAAAATTAAACTTTTACAATAATGTTTTAAACTAATTATTGGTTTTCTTTATCAGACTACCTTATTATTCAGTTCAACTAGTTATTGTGCATGTACAGCTTAATTATGACAAAACAAACCACTTTACCAATTAAGGTGATATTAATTATACTTAAAAACATAATAACATGATACTTTGGTTCTTTCTTGGTGCATCAATTGTATTATAAGACATCAATATTTTACGATAATCTGAAAATAACTTTTTGGTTTAATTCTTAAACGATTACACTTTTTGTAAAAGTCAATTTTCTTAATTAACTTAAACTAAATCAATATAGATGATTAAAATATACTCTACTATGTATAATAAAAGTCTTAAACGCTCGCAATTGAATGATTTGCGTTAATGACTAGATAGTTTCAAGTGATAGTTTCATCAGCATCAGCCTCTTCGGTATTAATATCACAATTTAAAGATTTATAAAATCCTTGATAGTGTCGAGGAATAGCCTCAGCACGACACCTAGAGGGCCTTAGGCACAGGAAGGAGCCCAAACCAGCTGACTGCTGCCGGTATTAGTAGTAGCTATTCTTCCTCGGGGTAATCTTGCGCTGCCACTTGAGGGTCTAGTAGCTCTCTCGGGGTTGACCGCGTGCGATAGTTTTCAGTAAAATCGTATTTGAACACGAGCTGGTCTGGCGTTGTGCTTGATATATTAACGTCTTTGACTAGGGACCATTTAACTTTCTCGTTACTATTGTAACGATCCCAATTTTTGCCGTCCACTAACAGTTTGTTATCAAAGAATTCCGCCTGTTGCATCTCTTTCAAATCATCTTTTGCCCTTCTGTCTTAGCGCTCATTAGGATGCCGTACATTAGATCAGGTTTATGGCTCGCTCTATACATCAATGCATCGAGTCTACTTCGGACTGATAGATCGATGAGTAGTATTTACATGTATTTTTTTAAAGGTAAAGATAGAGGGCAAAAATGAATCTATTTTTATTTTGTCCAGGCCAGCTATCGGAATAAAAAGAAAATAAATTAACGCCTCTCGAAATTTAGAAGGCAACTACCGATTTTATTGGCACCTCGTTTGGCTATTTGCAAATGCCATACGTAACAGTAACCTTTTTTTGTTAGACTATTATGGATTGTGAAGTCATACACTGGGTATTTTCGTTTATAATGGAAGACACCAACGCTAGATTGAGGAATGTTCGGTGATGTAGGTAACACTGAAACAAAACAAATTCATTACAAAACATATTTCACTATCCACTATTAAAATACAACTAGGCTAAGTGCATGAACGGACGGATGGCTGAGGCTTAGCAATCGAGTACCCTTTAGGTACGGAGCCTTCAACAACGTACAAGATACCCAGCGTTGTGTTCTCGCCATTATGTTGGAATATTTAGCAAACCCTTTCGTTGATTCTTGATTCAGGCAAGATATTGTCTTCTGAAAAGTAAATATTTGTCTAACATTTTGCGGCACAGCTCAATCATTAAAGTCGTAGATCGCACAGCACAGGCAGACCCCACCGAAGTAGGTAAGCGAACACACCGCACGGCGCCGCCCGCGTCGTCGCGCGGGTCAACTGCATGAAGTTGGTATGATTCGCTTTTGTCAATGTGTATATTGTTAGGTATTTAAGAGAATATAATCAAACAAATTCATATTTACCCAGTAAAACGGGAGTACTGACATGTGGAAATTGGTAAGAACGGCTTTAATTAGGTGATATACAGAGTGACGTGATCTGGTTTGTTTACAATATTTTAAATACCTAGAGTCCTATTCTTATAATTTATACGTTACAGGGACTGATTTTGAGACAAAAAACAGAAGATCTAATATCAGAATCTGAGATCCGATTCCCGTGATGGACGTGCCACTTCACTTGTGTGTCGTGTTTTATAAAAATTAGGTATTGCACAAGAGTGAAAATAATTAGAAAGGGACTAAGTTAGGTATTAAGTAGGTAACTACCTACTGAATATGAAAATACGGATATGTAAATAAGTAATTAGGTAAATAATTTATCTTACCTTGCTCCTCTGGTCCACATGACATTATCAACATGCTCTGTGCTCGTAGTTTTATTTTGCGATAACATAGCCTTCGTTGTTTAGCCATTGCACTTGTTAAAAATTATATTACAAAACAAAATTAGGTAACTACGAAATGCACTCAACAGCTGTTGTTGTTGACCATAAACTCCAAAGCATAGCAGACCCGCCTTCCAGCCGCGAGTGTATGAAGCTTAAGGTCATTTGCGAACGGCCAAAGAGTTTGTACCACAATAAAAAGTAAGAACGTTAACACTATTTCGTTGTCTAAAATACGATTATTTGGTTAGCAACCACGTTTAACGAAATGTAAAGGATATTATCATACTATTAAGTTCTTGAAGTTTTCTGCAATTCCATGTTGCGGAATTATAGTATTAAAATCTGCACCAGAACAAACACGCAATGGACAACACCGTTAAAGTGATGTCTCAGTTGCACCTGATAAGTATGGTAATATACTTTACACAATGTAAAGCTTTAAATATGGTACGCATATATGTGGGATGAAAATAGTGTAGTATGAACGCAGCTTATAATGGTAAAACGGAACGCAGCGGATGCAAGAGAGAGGTGTGTGTGCGAGGGAGAAGAAAGATGAGAGAACGGGAAGCAGGAGTGTAGAACGACGACTAGACTTACGGTGGAACGATCATTGTATTTTTACGGTGTGTTAAAATTAAATAAACGGTGTTAGCAAGTATTTCAACTCGTTTATTTTGCCATACAATCCCACAAATTTGGGGGCTCGTCCGGGATTGGCAAAATAAAAACACGGGTTCGAGTTTTAAGAAGTGGTTGAACAACGGACGACGGACACCGGCACGTGGCGCGGGAAACGGCGGCCAATGGTATTTAGAAAATCAAAGACGGTCGAAGATAATTACGACGGTATCGGCAAACGGTGGGCTGACGCTAACGAAAATGCCGAAAGAAGAATCGGGTTCGGGCCTAAGCTCAATGTTGTACCTTACTTCTGATCTAATACCTAAATTCACCGGTCAAGATAAAACGTATCCAGTGACGCGATGGATACAAGACGTGGAAGAAAACGGAGAAATATGTGGTTGGACACCGTTACAACAGCTGCTGATGGCACGGAGATCCCTATCAGGCACCGCACAGCTTTGGATGCAAGCTGAATGCCCTTACAAAACATGGGAAGAACTTAAGGCGGCCCTGAGTAAAGAATTCCCTGACACCGTCGACATCAAAGCAATACACGAGCGTATGAGCCAACGAAAGAAAAACCGCGACGAGAGTTGCATCGACTATATGATGGTCATGAAGGAATTGGGGAAAAGAGGAAAGATACCCGATTACGTGGCCATTAAATACATAGTTGATGGCATAGTCGACCACGAGACCAATAAAATCATGCTATACGGTGTAAGTACGTATCCTGATCTTAAAGAGAAGTTGAAAATCTACGAGACTGTTAAAGAAAAGATGAAACTGGAACATTCTAGAAGTACCTATAGAAACGAAAAACGCGGCATAGTACGTCATGAAAAAACGGTGAAAAGGTGCTATAACTGTGGTGAAGGTGATCATGTGTCGGAAGACTGTCCGCAGAAGGCACAAGGTCCAAAGTGCTTTAACTGCAACGAATACGGCCATATTTCACCGAAGTGCCCGCATAGAAAAAACATGGCGGTAGGTGGCCGTAAGGAAGATTCGACAGGGGGTGCATCAAGATGGCGTAGTTCCGGTACTTCCGGCGATAGAAAAGATCGCAACGGCGCATCGACGAATGGGAGCATTGGGAGCGGGAGCGGCGAACGTGTGAGCAAGCAAGCAATGTTCGGTCAATCGTCGTTCAAGAACGCGAATGATACGTCTCACTCACAGAATGACAGCGACAAGATGACAGATGACAAAGATAGCAAACGTCAAAGTCAAATCGAGTATGACATTTACGATGTAAACAAACAGACGCAACGGGAAAAACCTTTGAAGATGGTAGAATTATGTGGAAAAACGACAAGTGCGCTTATTGATTCGGGCAGTGATGTGAACTTGGTATCTTCTGAGTTTTGTGCTAATGTCAGTAAAGTGATGAACAATAACATAACACTGTCTGGACTTGGTTTCGCTAAAGTGGAGTCATTAGGTTGTATAACAACAAATGTTGTGATCGACAGTACGAAATACGACGATGTGTTATTTTACGTGGTACCTAAAGACTGTATGCCTTTTGATGTAATCATAGGTCACGAATTTCTTAAGGATGTTATAACTGTTATGAATGGTAGTGCTGTGTGGATGAAACCTGTGGAATGGGTGAATGAAATTAATTGTTTCAGTTGCAGTGTCGAGGTTGATCATGTGAGTAATATTTACCTTAAAGAAGAGGTTGTTCAGATGGTTGAGAGATATCAACCATGCCAAATTAAAGAAGCTCCTATCCAGCTGAAAATAATTGTGAAAGATGACGTCCCGGTGGCGCAACGTCCACGACGCATATCGCTAAAGGAGCAGGCAGTAGTTGAAGAACAAGTTGCGGAGTGGCTTGAACAAGGAATTGTACGCGTAAGCTACTCTGAATATGCTAGTCCATTAGTTCTTGTTCGCAAAAAGGATGGTGCTATAAGGGTGTGTGTTGACTATAGAAAATTAAATATTAAAATTATAAAAGATGAGTTTCCATTGCCGATTATTGAGGATTACATTGACAAGTTGGCTGAAGCAAAAGTATTTAGTGTACTGGACTTAAAAAATGGATTTTTCCATCTGAATGTCAGCAGTGAGTCGGTAAAGTATACTGCATTTGTTACACACCACGGTCAGTTTGAGTTTTTGAAAGCTCCGTTTGGCTTGTCGGTTTGCCCAAACTACTTTATGAGATTTGTGACCATAATCTTCAGAGAATTAATATCTAAAGGGATTGTTCTAATATTTGTCGATGATATTCTTATTCCAGCAAAAGATGAGCAGGAAGCCGTTGATAGATTAAGAGAGGTTTTAAGAGTGGCATCTGAATATGGCTTGCAAATAAATTGGAAGAAAGCACAGCTGATATGTCGAAGCATAACTTATTTAGGTCATACGATTGAGAAGGGACAAGTGAGGCCTGCCAGTGAAAAGATTGATGCTGTTTCAAAGTTTCCAGAACCCAAAACATTCAAGCAATTGCAAAGTTTTGTTGGATTGGCATCGTATTTTAGGAAGTATATCCAGAATTTTGCATTTATAGCAAGGCCACTTACAGATTTACTTAAGAAAGATATCAATTTCGAATTCAATGATGAGCAACGGTGTGCATTCAATTGTTTGAAGGAACGTTTGACTACCAAACCCGTTTTACGAATATTTAATCCAAGATTGGAGACAGAAATGCATACAGATGCATCACGTCTGGCTTATGCTGCTATACTCATGCAGCGATCTGACGATGACGGTGGACTACATCCAGTATATTTCATGAGTCGTAAAACGAATGATGCGGAAAAAAAGTACACCAGTTATGAACTGGAAAGTCTGGCTATTATAGAAGGGGTAAAAAAATTTAGACACTACTTGTATGGTATAAGATTTAAAATTGTAACTGATTGCCAAGCATTCCAGATGACACTTAAGAAAAAAGATTTGAGTACGAGGGTTGCAAGATGGGCATTGCTTCTGCAGGAGTTTGACTTTGTGGTTGAACATCGGCCAGGGACGAGAATGAAGCATGCTGATGCATTAAGTCGAAATCCATATGTAGCAGTAGTAACCCTGCACGATGAGATCAGACGAGCACAACAGTTAGATGATGGTCTAAAAGCTATATTACAAATTTTAAAGGAGAGAGCTTATGGCGATTATTACATTGACAATGGATTGCTGTATAAAGGAATGGAAAAGCATTTAGTGATCCCAAAGTCTATGGAAAATGAAATGATAAAAAGGGCTCATGCTAATGGACATTTTTCAAAAAGAAAGATGATTGAGTTAATAAGTAAAGACTTTTTTATCAAGAACCTTGATAAGAAAATTGAAGAGTTTATAACAAGTTGCATTCCATGTTTATTAGCTACGCGTAAAGAGGGAAAACAAGAAGGATTCCTAACTCCGATTGAAAAAGAAGAGACGCCGCTGCATACACTTCATTTGGATCACATCGGTCCAATGACTGAGACGAAGAAGCAGTATAACCATATTCTCACGATGGTAGACGCATTTACGAAGTTTACTTGGATATTTCCCACTAAAGGTACCACCAGTAAAGAAACAATTGAAAAGTTGAAAACTCACCAACAACATTTTGGCAATCCAACCAGATTTATAACTGATCGAGGAACGGCTTATACCAGCAATGAGTTTCAAGAGTATTGCAAAGATGAAAACATACAACACATCAAAATTACGACGGGAGTTCCTAGAGGAAATGGGCAAGTGGAAAGAGTTCACCGTACTATAATCTCCGTACTCACAAAGATGTGTATAGAAAACCCTGCTCTGTGGTACAGGCATGTAAGTAGATTACAGCGTTCTCTAAATAGTACTTTTCAGCGAAGCATAAACACTACACCCTATCAACTGTTGATTGGGACTAAGATGAGAACGAAGGAAGACATCGAGATTTATAAATTGCTTTTAGACGAAGAAAGAGAAGGCTACTCAGAGGAGAGAGAAAAGCTTAGAGAGAAAGCTAAAGAACAAATTCTACAAGTTCAAGAAGAAAACATAAGAAATTTCAATAGGAAGAGAAAAGAAAGTGTGAAGTATAATGAAGGAGACTTAGTGGCAATAAAACGAACGCAGTTTGGCACTGGAATGAAGCTGAAAGCCAAAAATCTAGGGCCCTATCAAGTTGTAAAAGTAAAGAGGAACGACAGATATGACGTGAAAAAGCTTGACCCTGATACTGAAGGCCCTGGGGTAACCTCTAGTTCGGCAGACTACATGAAGGTGTGGCCAGGTGTCAACTCTAAAACCTAAAGGGTTAAACCACCAGAAAAAAGGGGTTGTTAACTTAACTTGTCTTGTTTCAGGTTTGTGTGTGAAAGGTTGTGTGCAATGTTTTCTTATTTGTGCATTGTTTTGTATTGTTACGATGTTAGTTTAGTTTATTATAATTAAGAGATCTGTATCTGTAATATTACCTACGGCAATGATGAATGTTAGTGTGGATGTCTGAGGACAGACATGGATCAGGATGGCCGACTGTGGGATGAAAATAGTGTAGTATGAACGCAGCTTATAATGGTAAAACGGAACGCAGCGGATGCAAGAGAGAGGTGTGTGTGCGAGGGAGAAGAAAGATGAGAGAACGGGAAGCAGGAGTGTAGAACGACGACTAGACTTACGGTGGAACGATCATTGTATTTTTACGGTGTGTTAAAATTAAATAAACGGTGTTAGGAAGTATTTCAACTCGTTTATTTTGCCATACAATCCCACATATATATATAGCAGATTTTTTTATTTTGGTTTTAAATAAAGAATAAAGTAATAACTTTTCGTAACTTCGTAAATACTTGATATTAAAATCTGGAAAAAATTGAGGTGATGTATTTTGACCTATACATTACGAATATGGATTAACATCAAAACCGCCGCAACAGCACTTACGCGTTTATTCTGCGGGGGCGGCGTATCTTCTTCACAATGTTGCTTAATGGTTTGTATTCAACAATACAATCGTTGAGAATGAGACAGTATGCTGAAGTTTGATCTGGTATTTCCGAATCACTCTCAAATTCTACCCTCACATCCACAACAGGTCCAGTCTTTAGATTATCAGCTTGTCTAGACCAATCGACTACAAACAGCGGTGCTAAATCTCTAAATTGTTTCTCGCTTAGTATGGGCTCCGAGCGACGTCCGTAATACGAGTGTTGAAATCTGGTGTATTGCTCATATAATAAAGCAATTCTGTTATTAGCAAAACTCACATTTAAGTTTTCATATGGAAAATATGTTGAATTGAGATACACTCTGACGTCTCGAATATGACAGTGATCGAAGTGAGACATGTCAGAACTTGCATTGTTTTTTCTATTCGTCTGTAGACCAATAATAATGTATCTTGGTTTTTCTATTTGAGATGAGGTTTTGATAGACCAGGTATGTTTTGTAGTTTTAGGCAAAGCTGGATATTCGTACAGATCCCAATTTCTGTATACCATTTGAAGTGGGCGATCTTTTTCTAATACTTTTAACAAACCAATTTTTTCTTTGTCTGATACTTTAACATGCGGTACGCGCCATACGATTTTGTTGATTTGAACATCATCCACAACTTCACCAGTATTAAGTTTTACTGCGTTCAAATTAGTGTTACTTCGTAACAATATCAGTTCATGTCTACTATTTATCACAACTTTTTTAAAATCCTCAGCAAAACCGAGGAGGTTACGAAGTGGTATAGAAACAGAAAATCTTCCTCCATTGATATTTTTTATGCCATCAATATTCCAGCCCCAGGCATTAGACATTTTTGATTCACTTTCGTTCATTGAAATGAGTGATTTCATGGTTGTTGTAATACCTGCATTTTTTATCTTATCAATCTCCACTCCATTTAGCTCATACCTAATGTCTTGGAACAAGTAGAGTAGACCATTGTTCGTGAAATTGACACTATTAGCTTTGTCCTTCGTATCTTTTTTGGTAACGATAACAGTTCCTTCTAAATATAGGGTGCTAGCTGACGGTAATATATACAAGTCCTGTTGGTTGATAGGTATGCGGATTTCATCGTTCCTGTTGAAACTCGTTACATAGGGCTTGTAGGAATGAAATTCGATTCCTTCTATAGTATTATCGTAAGTCGGAGCGGATAAAACGTCTAAGATATTCATTTTAACAATCCGATCGCTCTAAGGAATATTTTATTGTCTTTAGTTAATTTTATTTTCTTCTTAAAGAGAGGTCTTATTTGATTGGTAGCTCGAACAGAACTGATATTATTTACTTGTTGAGACACATTTTTATTATAGTCAATCATTTTTTTCTTCTAAGATGCAGATATACCTGCACTTCTTCACCACGTAAATTGATTAATCGTTTGTTTATATCTAACAATCTGATATGAATGCAGCTTATGTTATTTTGATTGATTGGAAAGTATACTGTGTTCTTTGGGATTTCTATGATCCTGTATCCAGGTGGCACATTAAGTGCAAATTCGTGAATAATATGACTTGGTTCACCGTTTACATATGAACCGCTTACAATATCACATTCAATCCTGACTACGGTCGTAGGTAGAATGTTGACTGGAGACTGTGACACATGCCATTTATTTTCTTTCAAGATTTGTTTGTTAAATCCTAATAGTCTTCTAAAAGAGTCGTCTTTGATAAAATTAATATCTTTTGTACAGAATATTGTAGTTTTTAAAGTATTATTATTGCAATGTAGTTTAATCGCTGCATCTTTTATTTCGGATTTTAAATAATCGCTGATATCTTGCAATTCATAAGTACCTTCCGGTATTTCAATAACTTCATTAGAGCCATAATAGAACTTACTATTACTTTTATCAATGTTTGGAATAGAATTAAATGTTGAAAAGTGTAATAAAGCACACTCATACTCTCCATCTAGTTGCAACGTATTAGGATAGTATGTAGTTAACACTGACGAGTCTCCAGTTATCGACAAAGTGAGCGACATCTTGCAAATGATTGAAATGAAAGAAAAGCATATATTTTATAATACATTTTTATTCCAAAAAGTCCACAAATAATTTAAACATAAATGACCACAATTGACTGCGTTAAATTTTTGATATCTTGTGTAGTTATAAAACACATTACAATTTTTAAAATATTGCATTAATTCCATTGGAGGTTTTAAATTTCCATAACTATCAAAGTATTCACAGTGATTGTATACTTTAGCATAAGCTACCCAATGCATTCCTTCGTTCTTAGAATCGTCTAAGTTAACGATACCACATTCAATGCGTTTCGACTTCCGAGGTAGTTGATCCTTCATGTAGACCCCACGAAAATAAGGGATGTCTCTTGAATACTTGCGGATGTCTACGTTAGTTAGAGGGCGATTGGGTAGCATATTTTTCAGTTTTTTGAAGATGTTATAAACAATCCTTTACCACTTTTATACGGCTTAATGTATAAACCCTTGCCCAACACTAAAGCCTCCATTGCTTTATTAGCTTTATTATGTCGTTCTGTTTCATGCAAATTTTGTTTGCTTGCTTTGTAATCATTGACGGTTTTTGCAATTCCAGCTGCACCACCAGCTAAAGTTCCTAAAGCTGATAAACCAGCGAAAATTGGAATTAAAGGTAGAATTCCTCCAGTCTTTGGTATGGGTATTACTCGAGGTACTCGAATTCGATGATGAATGTTTGGAAATAACTTTTTTGCGGTTAAGTAAGCTGCTTTTATTAAAGTCTTATTATCTTTGCATTTGAGTTTCTTAATTTTTGATTTTATATTCGAAACTAAGCTTTTAAATGTTTTAATGCCGGATCCCGAATTTAGCTTCGCTTTCATAACTTTGTTCACCAGCCAAGAGCTTAGTTTCTCACCTTTCCTTGCATCTTTTGATTTAAGTCTTTGTTTAGCCATGTTAAGTAGTTGTAAATCGGCTTTGTGACGATTTGGTAAGTCTGTATGGTTTGTATATGCAATGTCGTGCTGCATGCAAGCTTCGTCTAGCTTATTTATACCTCGGTCACCTCGCGCTAAGCGTTTGTGAAGTTTGGTTCCTGGTCCGCAATAATTGTATCCTGGCAAATGAACTTCGAATGGTAGATTATTAATTATGCTGTTAACTAGTCCGCCCCCTTGCATTACTCCAATTACAATGATATGATTTTAAATGAAAAATGTTTATATAATATCTTAGTCCATTATTGCAGCTTTTTCAATCCAACTGTTTTCTGCACTGTTTAGACCTAACCATTTGACATACAATTTATTTCCTTTCTTTTTCAAAACCTTTTCTATCAAATAAACATCAGGATAATTAGATCTTTGCAGTTCTTGTTCGTGAAAAGCTCCTAATATGTTTTGCTTTCGTTGATCTTCTAGGTGATAAGTAACTGGAAAGGTTTTATTTACCTTTTTTATAATAAATAATTCAGTTGACCAATTAGGAGTGTAGCCTTTCTCGAAATTACGTTTGTATTTACTTATACGAACACAATCACCAACTTTGAATTTAAGCTTCCACTGAAGTAAATCATGTTTGTTTATTTTTTCTTTGATAATTTGTTCATTAAATTTATTCACATCAACCGGTTTAAATTGAATAGTGCGATGTTTTGTGTTGTTATATCTATTCAATGTATCTTCCAATGGTAGACCTAACCACTTATAGTTTCCATTGAGACTAAAATATTTATATAATTTATTTTTTACAGTTCTAATCAGTCTCTCTACAATTGATGCTTTTTTAGTAGAAAACGATGAGTAATGGTTACCAAATGAGGGAATATGTATTGGCAATGAATGAGCTGGTGAGCTCACAAACTAACAAATGTGAACATTGTCAACCACCATCTATTGAACCCTCACCGGCCCATTCGTTGACAATATGTGATACCACCATACCGCAGTCTAGTGCTAGGTTGCCATTAAGAATTACTAACTGTTTGCCTAAACAGAGTGTAAATAAAGAAATTGTTTTATTTTGTGATGAAATTGGAAAGGATCTAGGCCACTTGTTGACAAATAAATATCCAGGACACTCAATAATGAACTACTGTATGCCTGGTTGTTCTTTATTTGACATAATGAAACAAGTTATAAAATGTAACTTTAACCAGGATACTATATTATTAATATTTGTTGGTAATAGGGGTAATGTGAATAAAGGGGAATTACTCCAATATTATAGATCATTGTGCAACCTTAGTTTAAGAAAAATTGTAATGTTCACATTCCCATACAGCCAAAGTTTGCCACAGGAAGAAAATAATTTTAGATCAGAAATGAATAAGACATTACATAATTTGACATACAATAATAATTTATTTCATTTAATTGACACTAACAATTATGTTGGTAATCACTTTTATTTGACAAAAGATAGATTTTTCGTGGATAAGTACTATCTTTCAAAGTATTTTAAAAGACAGATAGCTGTGTCGCTATCATATTACTTTTCTATTACAGCCAAGAATTTGGCTAAACAAATTGCTTCTATTGAGCAATGCTGTGACATGTTAAATAATTCAGACAATAATTTGGTATCAAAAATTGACATTGATAATAATTTAAATTAGAAATTAAGACAATAGAGGCCACCTCTTGCAATAGTGTACAGAATGAGAATTGTAAAATAAAATCAAATAAAAGTTTAAAATCAGTAAATAGTATTAACCTGGTGCATCAAAATATTCAAGGATTTATGAATAAAGATTTAGAAGTAGAATTATTTATGAATTTTAACAGTATTGATATTCTTTGTATAACTGAGCATTGGCTTAAAAACCACCAGTTATTGTTCAATTTTAATAATCACCAGGTTGGTAGTTCGTTCAGCAGAGTTAATGCTATACATGGTGGCTCATTAATTTTAGTTAGTAGACAGCTTAAATTTAAAGACCGTAAAGATATAGTGAGCCTATCTGTTGAGCGGACAGTTGAAATAGCCTGTATAGAATTGGAGCAGTTTATTGTATTAAGTATATACAGACCACCTTCAGGATTGTATGACTGCTTTGAAAAGGTAATGGATGAGGTGTTACACAAGATTTGTAACTCGAACAAGTCCATTATCACTTGTGGTGATTTTAATGTTAATTTATTGGAAAACTCAGGTTCTTGTACTAAAATAATAAGTCTGTTTCAGTCCTACAATCTTGTAAACCTATTTTTGGAGCCTACAAGAATAACCCCTACTAGTGCCACATGCCTAGATAATATTTATACAGATGTTATACCAAGCCACAAAGAAATTATAAATTTACTAGATTCTGATCATTGCGGGCAGAAGATTACTATCCCAAACCAAAACAATAAAGTGGCTAAAAAGGATATCATTGTTAACCCCAAAACTGCAAGCCGCTTGGAAGCTTTTAAAGATAAACTAGTTAATAAATTACCACTTTTGTCAATTCATGCTGATCCTAATCATCTATATGATGATTTTTTTAATATTTACTGTAAACAATTTAATTCCACCTTTATTCCCAAGATTATCTCGGTTAATAGTAATGCATCTTTCAGTGATTGGGCTACCATAGGTATTCATAAAAGTAGAACACGGCTTTATGAGCTGTACAATGAAAGGACTTATGTAAACACGGCTGAATTTAATTTATATGTTAGAAATTATTCAAAATTATTTAAAAAAGTTTGTTGTATAGCCAAGTCGCGTTATTTGAGTTCGAAGATTAAAAACAGTAGTAATGTAATTAAAACGACTTGGAATATTATAAATAGTGAAACGGGAAGGTCTGGTAACCGAAATATTTATTACAGCCTATCTATTAATGATAACATCATAAAATCAGATTCACAAGTCGCAGTGGCCTTTGAAAATTTCTTTTCGGATATTCCCATTTCAACTACAAAATCTCTAAACTCATCACCTTCTGTTGCTGAGTCTTTGCTAAAGGAAAATGTTAATGTTTGCGATTCGGAATTTCTTTTTGAACATATTACCTGTAGAGACATCATTAAAACCTTTCACACTTTAAATGTAAAAAAGACTGCAGATCTGTGGGGTAATTCTGTAGAAGTTGCGAAGTCTATTATTGACATTGTAGCACCTAGCTTAGCTCTTATCTTTAATAATTGTATCGACTGTGGGGAGTTTCCTGACCTTATGAAAAATAGTAAAATAATACCTTTGTTCAAATCAGGTAGTACATCAGACCCCACAAATTATAGACCCATTTCAGTACTACCTACCTTTAGTAAAATATTTGAGAAATTAATTTTAGAGCAATTGCAAAGATTTTTTAATAAACATAAATTATTACATAGCAAACAGTTCGGTTTTACAAGGGGTCGTTCTACTACTGATGCCGGTGTTGAACTTTTAGGACATATTTATAATGCATGGGAAGATAAATGCGATGCCTTGGGCATCTTTTGTGGTTTGTCCAAGGCATTTGATTGCGTTCTTCATGAAACGTTAATCAGGAAACTCCGCCACTACGGGGTCCGGAACACCGCTCTGGATCTTCTTTCTTCATACTTGAGTAATAGGATTCAGAGCGTTGACGTAAATGGACAAAGATCTCCTGGATCTATAGTAATAATGGGAGTCCCACAGGGCTCGATTCTTGGTCCTTTTTTGTTTCTTATTTATATTAATGACTTGCCTTACCTCATAAAGGATAACCATGATATAGTGTTGTTTGCGGATGATACTTCACTTTTGTTTAAACTTAAACGTCAGCAGTTGGTTACTGACGACGTAAATAGCGCGATCTCAAAAGTAGTTCACTGGTTCAATGTTAACAATTTACTTCTTAATGAAAAAAAAACCAAATGTATTAAGTTTACCCTACCACACGTTAGGCAGGTGAAAACTAAGGTGTTGATAAGGGGCGAAGAATTGAATCCTGAAGATAGCACAGTATTCTTAGGCTTAACTTTGGATGCTAAGCTTCAGTGGGGCCCACATATAGATAAATTGTCAAAAAAGCTAAGCTCCGCAGCTTATGCTGTTAGAAAAATTCGTAATTTAACTGACATAGAGACAGCCCGTTTAGTGTACTTTAGCTATTTTCATAGTGTAATGTCGTACGGTATTTTGTTGTGGGGAAATGCCGCCGACATTCAAACTATCTTTGTTTTGCAGAAAAGAGCCGTTCGATCAATTTATAAATTAAGCCCGAGACACTCTCTCAGAGAGAAATTTAAGGAAATTAATGTAATGACTGTGCCTTCTCAGTATATTTTTGAAAATCTTTTATATACCCATAAAAATATAAGATTGTATAAAAAATACAGTGATATCCATAAGATAAACACTAGGAACAAACACAAATTTGTAGTACCTACAACAAGGCTCAAGAAAATAGGTAGCTCGTTCAGATGTCAATGTATACGCTTTTACAATAAACTCCCAAGCCACGTACAAGATCTAAGCCTTAATAAATTCAAATCATTCATTAAACGTAAGTTGTGCCAGAAAGCGTTTTATACCATTAAAGATTACGTTGAGGACAAAAAGGCCTGGGATTAAGCTGCTCCAAAATTTTTTTTTTTTTTTTTTTTTTTTTTTTTTTTTTTTTTATTATATATTTTTTTTCTCATTCATTTGTACCACTATATGAATATTTACTTTGTGAAGTATAATATATACATATTTTTTTAAATATATTATTGTGAACGTGAGGACTATGTGGATCATATATTTTTTTTTTTTTTTTCTCAGTAATTATTAATGATAATCTGGCAATTTGAGTACTTTATGTGGCCTACCCAAATGTCCTTTCTTTGGTATTGTTCGTCGAGTCGTTGAACTCCTTAAGTTCTGAGTTGAGCTACACGATTACTGACAAATGCGTGCACTGACTGGACAGGTCCACTCAAATCTGTATAATACTTTCCTCAAAAGACCATTCGAGACACAAATCTACATGGTCCTTCAATGATCTGACCAAGACTATTTCTGGGTTTTATATACACATTGACATTAATGAATTTTATATATACAATGACATGAGTATTTACTTTTTAAAGTATTATATTGTTTTAATAATTGTGAATGTGAAGACTATGTGGGTCATTCCTTTTATTTTATTATTTAGTTTTTATCACGGTCTGGCAGCTTGAGTAATTTATGCGGCCTACCCAAACGTCCTTTCTTTGGTATTGTTCGTCGAATCGTTGAGCTCCTTAAACCCTGAGTTGAGCTGCACGGTCACTGACAAATGCGTGCACTGACTGGACAGGTCCTCTCAATCTGTGTGGTTCTTTCCTCAAAAGACCATCTCAGACACCAATCTACATGATCTTCACATGATCTGACCAAGATTATGTCTGGACTTTAAAAGAGACTGTGACCTCTGAGTTTGTTTCGGCCTTTCTTCTCGGAGTAGTCAGATAGGAAACGCCGACCTCATCTAGTTTAAAAAATATGATTGACGTGTAAAAGTGTTTTGTCCAAACCCACTTACAGAAATAAAATCATTTATCATTTATCATTTATCATTTATCATTTAATGTTGTGCTTTTTCATAAGCGTTTGAAAAGTGATGTTATAAAATTCTTTCCCCATATCAGTTTGTAAGTTAACAGGATTATTCCGACTACTAAGCAGTATATGTTCAAATGCACGAGTAACATCAAATTTATTTTTCGATTTTAACGGTTCAGCCCAGGCATACTTTGAGAAGCAGTCAATCACTACTAAGATGAAATTATAACCTTTGTTATACTTTTTCAGGTTTTGCATGTCCATCAAGTCTGCTTGCCATAAGTCGTGGATTCCTTTCAGAATAACAGAACGTCGAAGGAAATTTCTTCGTGCCGCTTTGTGTATTTCATTTACAATTTGTTGTTTTACCATTACGGAGTTTTTTGAAGTAATTTATCTACCTCTGCTTTAGTATAAAACTTATCTTGCAAATGAGTTGAAACCTCAGGTATCCGTGCTTTTAAAGCAGCTTGAACTGTACCCTTTGCATCTTTTATGATTTGAGAACGCAAGGTACCAATCAGATTATTTAATTCTTTTAACGTGTCAGCATTCAATCGATCTACATAATCCTTGTTCACAACATCGTCTGCTTCTACTGGAGATCTAATTCCTCTCAGTCTTGATGTTTTTAAATCAAAATCTCCGTTTTCTGATTTTAGCAATGCATTCTCATAACTCTGATAAACGCATTCTTTTGTGAATGTAGTGTCCGAATTTGTCCACGTTCATGTTTAAGGTGTATTGTATCGAGAGGTTGATAGTAAAATAGACACATTTTTAAATATTTATTTATTTATAACTTTACTTTCACGCAATTCTTCAATGATAGATATAATTTCATTATCTAGTCCTGTGTTGCCAGCATCTCTAGACGCAATTAATAATTTCAATCTTTCCACTAATTCATTCGGATTATCCCAGTACACTAAATCTATGTTTTTTCTCCATTTTTTCATTAACGGTAGACCCTTTCCCTGAACTGCATTCTTCAGTTGAAAAAGAGGTTTAATAACTTGCAAATATTTTTGCCCTTTATTACTTTTAATTGGCTTACTTGATTCATAGTCTCGGCGATGCGCATTTGTATCGAGTAGCATCGACTTATAATTTTGCATATCACTATCTGTAACCAAGCTTAAGTCTACATCTTTCTTAAGCAACAACTGTTTTAAACCAGGTGTATTTCGATATTTATGTCCAACCAATGTAATGTATTGATCGTTGATCGTTATGCAAGCAGAACCTAACATCAGTTTCCCGCGGTCTGTTCTAACCCCAAATGGAATATCTACCAACGCTTCTGAAGATACTGACCAGGACGACGTATCACAATCTTGATTCCGTTCAACTACTGATTCATAAGAAGAGTTACTGTTGATATCGGATTCATATTTGTCTTCATCGCTATTATCATTACTTCTGGCGCTATCAGTTCCTTCTTTTTGCAAAGTTGCGTTAGTAAACGGAATATCAGCAAAATCATCACTAGCACGCAGAAGAGGAGTTTGCTTACTAGCATTAGCAATTAGGTTGAGAGGTTCTGTTACAGGTTTGAAAACAGATTCCAGTGCTTGTTTATTGTTAATCTCAGCATCTCTTATTTTTCGTAGTTTTATCTTTATAGATTCTGCCGCATCAACAATTTGTCGTTTCAATGATTTGTTCATATTGGTAAAATAGGTCGTAGTTGATTTAGCGTCGTAAGGTGAATAATAATGTCAGGCATGTAATCGCCTTATATATGTATTCATGTTCTTAGTCAAAGACTACAAACGTGTCAAATTTACTTCTATAACATCCTTTGTTTTTGGAACAATCTTTATTAATTAAAACATAATTGAAAGGTATACTCCATATTTTTGAACACATTTCACGAAATTCAATCCATGTCATGTCAGTATTGACATGTTCTTCATAAACATGTCTCATATTTCTTTCATCTTGTTTAAAAAGTACGATTAGGTTTGCGTTGTCTCTTACTAACTGCTTAGGGATTTTACTATACGTCTGATTTAGATAAAAACAATCGATGGACTTGTGCCTCCCCATAGCAAAATAATCACGCATATTACTTTGATTTTCACAAGCAACATCATCAAATGCAATTACAGAATTCGGTTTTGCGGTCTGAACACTCAGTACTTGCTCATTTTCATGATATTTCTGAAATGAAATGCCTGGTACTCGTTGCAAGACTTTTTCTAAAAAAACGTACTTGGGTTGTTGCAAGGTTTTCGAATAAACATAAATATTTTGAAATCTTAAACCATTCTCGTGTATAAGAAGACCAATTAATAAATTAGTTTTTCCGCAATTTGACGGCCCGCAAATGATGCATCGTACCGATTTAGGTAATAATTCTCCATGACGAAAACCAGTCTCTTGAGAATGAACACAAAGTTTGTTTACATGTAACGATTGTGGTTGTTTTACAAATTTCATGACGACTGCTTGAAACGGTTATATTAATAATGAGTGAATTACTGTGTTACATTGACATTTATAACTTGTTCCATCGGGTGGAATAACGTCGAACTGGAATAGGCGCCGAACCAGTATTTTCCTGTACTATGTAGGAATTCATACTCCACCTTCCGTTCATCGAGTGGAATAGGAGCCGAACCGGTATTTTACTGCACTTTATAGGATTTCATTTATATTATTGGGCATTCTACTCCACCGAGAGTGACGAGGCGAACGGAGTGAGCCGATGGAACGGAAGGTGGGGTAGAATGCCCAATAATATCCTACTTATAAGTACTGTTGGACCGCTCATGGCTTCGTATACTTACGCAAGGAAGAAGGTGCCAAAGCAATCCGATTATCTAATGAAGAGGATCTCAATAAACTAATGTCAACTAAATGACTTAATGGCCCGCAGGTTTACACGCACTGCTTCAGGTTATTTTGCTCAGTCTTTTTTTCTATATTGTTTTGTTTACTACTTAGTTTTATATTCTTAACTTACTTATACCGCACATACTCAACACAATTGTACACATTTCACACATCCTATCTCGCTCACACACACAATTCTAACAATATTACTCACCTTTGTTCTGCATACAGTAGACTGCTCACACAATACAAGTACTATGACCTAAGTAACCTTAACAAATATCATACGCACATAACTATACATACCCAGATAATGTATACTAGATTTTATCGAAGGAATTTCTGCGGGGTTGTATTGTCTATATGTAATTTTATGTATCTATCTATCTAGATATTGTACCCAATCGTTTCACTCAGATATACCAGTAGCTATAGGCCATCACATTCACAACGGATAACAACAACAGTATCTCTAAAATACAAAATGATTTAGACAGTACAACCGTTTCAGAATCAGCAATAGTGGAGCCTAATGACTGTACTCACCTACTAAACACCTCGGGCAGTAACTTAAAATTGATAACACACAATATCAGAAGTATCTATCGGAACTTAGATCACTTTCTTGTATTTCTAAAACGCATAGATACCCACTGTGACATTTTGGTTTTTACGGAATGTTGGATATCGGAACATAGGGCTCTACCACAAATAGATAATTACAGACTTTACTATTCCACTACTAACCATAATAGAAGTGATGGCGTCGTTATATACATTCACATGGATTTATGCCATACTGTGGAGGAACCAGTACTCGTTGACGCTAGCTGTATACTTATAAAAAGTAAAGATATTGCCATTCTCTGTGTGTATAGGTCGCCATCTAACCATGCTATAGACCCCTTTCTTACATCTCTTGAAACAAACTTACGATCAATCCGAGAGTCTCATACAGTTGCTGTTCTTGGTGATATCAACATTGACATCAAACCCCTCAACGACGATCGGAAAAGCGAACAGTACCTCAATCTTTTAGCTGAAAACGGCTTTCTGCCTGCTCACCTTTTTCCTACACGCGAGTCTAACTGCTTAGATCATATTATTCTTAAAACAAATCATAAAGCTCAAACATTTGTAATTAAAACTAACATCACTGATCATTTACCCGTCTTACTTAATTTAACACAACCAAAACAAGATAAAGGCCCAAAATACAGACAAATAATTAACTACGATAACGCGGTCAATACACTTGTGAATACTGATCTATCAAGTATTCTTGATATAGATGATCCAAATAATGGAATTGACATTTTGATAAAGTATATCAAAGACGCTTTAGATATAAACACTACAGTTCGTAAAGTTCCTAATAGGAAGAAAATACTTAAGCCATGGATTACTACCGGTTTACTCAGATGCATCACCCACCGCGATGCTCTACACAAAAAACTGAAGGCTTCTCCTTCATATGAAGTTCTAAAGATCTCCTATTATAGGTACAGGAACTTTTGTAATGATGTTCTAAATAAGGTTAGAGAGAAATATGAAACCTCGACGATTGAAAATTGTAAGAATCCAAAACAAACTTGGGAAATGATACGTAAAATCACCAACACTACTAAAAACAAAAATCCGGCGGAAGAATTATTATTAAGTACTAAACCAGACGAAGGCCAGCAATCCGTAGATAAGATAAATCAGTACTTTGTAAGTACTGGTCAAACACTTGTAGACACTATCACTAAATCCTTCGATATATCTAAAATAAAATGTAATATTAAAACAGATCGTAACTTAAAATCAATCGTACTGCTGGAAACAGATAATACCGAAGTCGAGTCATTAATTCAAAATCTTAAAAATGACTCCACTACTGGATATGATGGCATACCTACCACATTCCTAAAACGCATAAAAAATTTAATAAGCCCCTCACTGACTCATATTTTCAACCTATGTATAAACAAAGGTATTTTTCCAAACTGCTTCAAGCATTCACTAATTCATCCTATTCATAAAAGTGGGTCTAGGAGCAGTGTCGAGAACTATCGTCCGATTTCGGTCTTGCCTGCAATGTCCAAAATATTTGAAAAGCTTATCAATAAACGCCTAATGAGTGTTCTAAAACAAGAACATAATATATCAGATTCTCAATATGGTTTCCAACCTAACAAATCTGCAGAAGATGCGGCGATACAGCTTACAAATTTTGTAGCAAGTAACTTGGACCAGGGTCGGAAATGTGTCGGAGTTTTTCTGGATCTAGCCAAGGCCTTCGATACTATTTCAATTAACCTACTTCTGACGAAACTTGAAGCGATCGGCATACGCGGCCTACCTCTGCAACTCGTGAAAGATTTTCTCACCAACAGGTACTAATCTGTGAAAATAGGCGACTACATTAGCTGCCCCCTCCCCATCACCTGTGGAGTTCCCCAGGGAAGCGTTCTTGGCCCAGGGCTCTTCCTGATATATATCAACGAACTTTGCCAATATGACCCGCCAAAGGGAAAAATATTCGCATACGCGGATGACACTGCGCTCATATTTCAGGGAGATTCCTGGGCTGAGGCACGGTACCTTGCTGAAAAAGGACTTCATCAGGCATCCCTGTGGTTAAATAAAAATCTACTAACATTAAATGTCAATAAAACAAAATATATAACATTTTCGATGAATAAAACAACACAACCAAATAACTTCACTTTAAAAGCACATATTTGTAATAATAACCAGTCATTAACATGCTCCTGCGCACCAATAATAAAAACCACCAATATTAGATATCTCGGCACTCAAATAGATGATACCCTTTCATGGCATGCACAACTAGATATTCTGTCTGCACGTACGCGTAAAATTATATGGATTTTTAGAAAGCTCAGAAATGTACTCAAATTGAAAATGTTAAAAACGGTTTACTTTGCCTTGGTTCAATCAATCTTGGGTTATTGTATTCCGGTATGGGGTGGGACCTGCAAGACAAAAATCATAAAAGTTGAACGCGCACAAAGATCATTACTCAAAGTAATGCTCAGAAAACCCTCTCGTTATCCCACGATGAGCCTATATAAGGACTGCAATGTCTTGACAGTGAGGCAACTATTCATCATTCACACCACACTACGCAAGCATAAAGAACTAACTTACGATGCTAAGTCAACATATCCTGCACGAAGAAATAACAGAATATGCAAGGCAACTAAACACAACACGGCTTTCTTCACGAGACACTCATGCTTCCTTGCTCCTTATCTATATAATAAACTCAACTCTCTTTTAAATATATTCCCAAAACTCACGCATGAATGTAAATCTATTATACAAAAATATCTTCTGAATTTAAATTACAATGATACGGAATCCTTACTTATAATTACTAAATAACATCTCTGTTCTGTCTGCAGTAAATCAAGAGCAATCAAAACTCACTTATCCATAACCACGCATACATTTATATACATACTCCCACAAACACAGATGCGCGCAACCGTACTCTCACTCATCACACACACAACACACACACGCACGAAAACACTCACAACATACACACTCACTCACCCAAACACAAACAATATAATTGTTAATTAAATACACCTCTAGTTGTAATTTGTATCAACTTACTCGCCGCGGGAGGAAGACCTGGAGTCCTGAAATACAGGGCTGCCCTAGTTTAGGCTCCAGTCCACTCCATTTATTTTATGTACCTATACTATACTGTGCTTAGATTAGTGTGGAAAATAAATGAATTTTTACTTACTTTACTTTTACTTTTAAAAAAAGTTGCGAAATGTTACTATCATATTAATGACTATTTAAATGAAAAATGCTAGGCCTACTACATCCGATTTATTATATTAGGAAAAAATCAATGTTACACGAATGATAAATTTATTATTTTAATTTGATTTGTATTAGTTTTAAAACTGATTAATGTATTATTTTGAACTGGTATTTGAATTCTTGAACTTAATTTATATTTGTTTGTAATTTAATTTATCTATTGTTTTTTTATTTTTTATTCTGACATTTAAATATTATTATAACTATTTCCTAAGGCTGACATATTTAATTTTATCTTATATCTACTCACTTTTTATTATTTGCATACCCATGTGATGGTCAAACATGGAGAACTTTATTACTATTAACAAAAAACATCAATGTATATCTGTGTACCCATGTTTGCAAATAAATAAATGAATGAATGATTTGAGCTGTCTTTTAACCTGCGAACAAAAGGAGGAGGTTCTCAAGTCGACGCGTTTAAATACACTTTTTTTATTTTTTAAAGCTTTTATTTAACTTGCAATGTATGTATGTATGTTTGTTCGCGTGAAATCTTGCTACTCAATTTTGAAGCAGATATCTTCAACCGATTGAGCTGAAATTTTGTATACACGTTTAGTTTGGATGACAATACACGATAAGCTGTGTGACGTCATTCTAAATTCAATATGGCGGACCATTCAAGATGGCGGAATAGTTATTTTTAATGCATTTCTACAATATGGGTATCAAATGAAAGGGCTTGTTGAGAGTAACTTGAAAAATAATGTGACGTCATTCTAAATCCAATATGGCGGAACATCCAAGATGGCAAAATAATTATTTTTTATGCACTTCTGCAATATGGGTATCAAATGAAAGGGCTTGTTGAGAGTAACTCGAAAAATAATGTGACGTCATTCTAAATCCAATATGGCGGAACATCCAAGATGGCGGAACATCCAAGATGGCGGAACATCCAAGATGGCGGAATAGTTATTTTTTATGCACTTCTGCAATATGGGTATCAAATGAAAGGGCTTGTTGAGAGTAACTCGAAAATTAATGTGATGTCATTCTAAATCTAATATGGCGGAACATCCAAGATGGCGGAATAGTTATTTTGTATGCACTTCTGCAATATGGGTCTCAAATAAAAGGGCTTGCCGAGAATAGTTAGAAATAACTAAAAAGTGAAAAATAAATTAAAAGCAAAAAAACCTTTTTTTTTTTTTTACTTTTATTTAAATGCTCTAAAAAGAAGAAAATAAAATATTCTTTTAATATATTAACTATCAACTTATAACCTCATTATACACAATTTATATGATCATAAAAGCTTGTCGAGAGGTTGCAACAACCGACTTCCAAAAAAAACACTAAAATAACTTTTTTACAAAACAAAAATACACTTAAAAGTGAAAAATAACTTTAATTTCGGAAGTCGGTGGCAAAAACGAAAATATTTTATACTAAGCATATACCAAAATATACCGTAATATAGTATATATACATATATATGAAAGCAATTCATAACTATATCCCTAAGGATATAACTATATCACGGCTTCAACTATAAGGTTCTGTATTTTCGTTTTTGCCACGGACTTCCGAAATTAAAGTTATTTTTCACTTTTAAGTGTATTTTTGTTTTGTAAAAAAGTTATTTTAGTGTTTTTTTTGGAAGTCCGTTGTTTTTTTTGTAAAAAAGTTTTATTTTTCACTTTTTAGTTGTGGTACCTACCCCAAACAAATTAGTATACCATTCGAATAATGGAAACACATCAAAAGATTTTTCAAAAATTACACCTAGTGGAGTTACAACTAGTGGGGCAAGTTATCCATCAAGATTTTAGACTAGTGGAATCTGCCCCACCAAATCGAACTAGTGGGGCAGATTCCACTGAAAATTTCAGGCATTTCACTTTGGACCAGAGCGGCGACTTGGTGGGGCAAAGTGGAATGATTTAAATTACCCCTTTGTGGGTGAACAGGGGGATACATTTTGTATGAAAGATCTTATTCATTTAGTTTAGAAAACGTGGTATAAACTTATCTAGGTAATAATAAAGATTTATCATACATTTTTCAAAACTGGCTTGAAAGTGTAGAAAGGGCGTAATTTTTTTTTTTGCATCTCAATGACATCCATTGGCCTAAAATGGTACTAATGAATGCATAGTCTACTTACAATTTAGCAGATATAACATTTTTGAAATTTAATTACAGTCCTATTAAAATTGTAAATAGAATATAATCACGATGTAACATTTAGTTTTTGTTTCATTGCAATTGTCTCATCCAATAAAAAGATAAACTAATTTATAGTTTTCAAAGTGATACCCATACCACCAACATGCACTACGTTCCAGGCGGCAAGGGGTTACGGAGATGTGGAATGTTGTATGCTACCTCTAATATTAAGCTGGGCGGTCACAGTCCATAAATTATAGGGTACCATCTTCGAAAGATCTGTGATCTTGATGTGATCAAGGTTGCCTAGAAGAGATCGCAGTAAGCGATAAGGCCGCCCATTGTATATTTTGTAGTGTATTACTTTTTCTTTATGTAACGTATAATAAATAAAGATCTGTGATCTACCTTGGTAAAAAAAAATTGCAAAAGGGCAAATATACGGTAAGTTTGGAAGGCATAGTTTTATCAGATGTCTGAATCTGAACAAATTATTAAAGCGACCACACGACGACAGGATCATTGACGGAAATAACGAGGCTACGAAAACTGTCTTCTGACAATCAAGGCCACACATAGCAGACGACTCAAGTAGCACAATTTGATGCCAGGACACTACCAATAATCATTTATAGGCAGAATGCACCTCATGGAAATTCCAATAAGCCCAAACACGGCTAGGATACATTGTATTATGACGGAGTTCTGGTGCCTTCCTTCCGGCTTCATCTTCAGATCAGTTCAATGGTACCGTTTTCATCAGAATGTGCTTCATAGTCGCTTAACTATTTAAATCGATATATCTTATCGCCACCCGTAAAATATTTATCATTGATTAGTTCCGGTAGCCATCTGTGGTCTTCTTCATCAGTTCCACTTCACCAAATCATATTTTCTAAAAGCAAATGCTTAACTCGTTGCTGAAAATTCCAAAATCGCTATGTGTATGCTCACAATATCTGAGGAGTTCCCTCAATTCCTCTTGGATTCCATCATCAGAACTGAATGTTGATAAAAATGGGACCAATCTGGAAGTATATCCTTTCAAATAAGAAAATATTTTTACCGATCGGTTCATAAATGGCGCCATCCGTGAAATACTTTTCATTGAGGAATTGTGGTGGCCATCTGTGGTCTTCTTCATCCGATCCACTTCCACCAAATGATACTGTTTGAATGCATATGCTTAACCTATTGCTGAAAATACCAAAATCGTTATGTATATGCCTATAATATTTGAAGAGTTCCCTCAATTCCTCATGGATTCCATCATCAGAACTGAACTTTGATAAAAATGGGACCAATCGGGAAGTATATCCTTTCAAATAAAAAAAGAATTTTCCAAATCGGTTTATAAATGACGGAGTTATGAGGTAACAAACATTAAAAAAAAAAAAAAAAACACAACCGAATTGATAACCTCCTCCTTTTTGGGAAGTCCGTTAAAAAACAAAAAAAGCGCGCGACAAGCTTTTATGATCATATAAATTGTGTATAATGAGGTTATAAGTTGATAGTTAATATTTTAAAAGAAAATTTTATTTTCTTCTTTTTAGAGCATTTAAATAAAAGCTTTAAAAAAAAAAAAGGTTTTTTTGCTTTTAATTTATTATGTATGACCATGCAGAACTTTTTGCAGAGTAGTCCGATTTGAACGATTCTTGTATAATTGGGAATACCTCGAAGTTGGTCCCATGTAAAATTGAAAACTAAAATCCACCCGAAGAGAAAAAAATTGTGGTTGATTGATTTTTCACTTACTGAATTTTCAACTGTTAACCGATTCTGTTGAATTTTCGCACACATACTTATGTCGTTCTGATGACAGACAGACAGATGAAGATGATAACTGGATCAAAAGATAACTTAATATATTCTAAACATATTTCTTTTTGAAAATAGGAATAGGAATATTGTATAGAAAGAAAATTGGTCCTCAATCAAATTCAAGGAGAATTTGATTGATGACGGAAAATATGGAAAGAAAATTGCATGAAACATACTTACTAACACTTGCAATAACTTACCACTTAAAGCTTTTTCCTTTCTCACTAGCTATGTACGAGAAACAACGGCTTGCGTGTTTTCTGCACCATCCTAACTAATATTATAAATTCGAAAGTAAGTTTGTTTGTTTGTTACGCTCTCACACTAAAACGGCTGAACAGATTTGTCATAAGTCATTTATTTCATAACAAAATACATTGTGTTGAAAATATTACAGTATGATTAGTAAAATAATAAAATAAAAAGCATAAACATAACCATAACATCCATATTTAAAATTCATTACGCATTTAAAACATATCAATATCACTAATACTAAAAATAATTTTATGTCAATAATTCAGCAACAATAAATACAATAATCACCAACATTCCATTCAACTTATCAAATTCATATCCCAGTATTAAAAGAAAATAGTAATAAACAATAACAATACAACACAAAAAAAAAAAAAAAAAAATTAAATCTATCATTTATGGATATCGTTTGTCATCTATAAACTCATCAATACTGTAATAGCCCTTCCCCAATAAATATGTCTTTAATTTGCTTTAAAAAATATTTATGCTCTCTATGCTCTTAAAGTCCATTGGCAACTTGTTGTATAGAAAGACAGATTGAACTCTGGGACTATAATGAACCACGTTCAATTTCGGTTGGATTGTGGAAGGTAAGTATTTCCTACGAGTACTATCCCTAGCTTGTCTTTCCTCATCGGTCTCGTGCAAGTTCTTAACAAAGTTAGTTAACAAAACTAGAATAAAGAGACATGGCACTGTTAAAATGTTAAGTCTGATGAAGTGGTTCCTGCACGATTCTGTCTGTCTCATACGGAGCATCGTCCTTAAGGCTCTTTTTTGCATTACAAATGCCGAGTGGACATTGTACTCGTAGCTGTTGCCCCAAAACTCAATACTATATCTGAGCCTTGACTCAACTAAAGCAAAGTATACAATCTTAAGTTGGGCCAAAGTGAGTTCATCCCTCAGGCTTCTAATTGCATAACATGCAGAGCCTCTAATTGCATAACAGACTTCTGTATAGACAATATTTCAACCTTCCAGTTCAATAACGCGTCAATGTGGACACCCAGGAATTTAAAATTATCCACTACTTCGACATTGTTACCACAAGATACAACCCTAAGACTAGCATTATTTCGTACCGTTGATTTAAATAATAAACATTTTGTTTTATTTACATTCAGTTTTAAATTATTTGTAACAAACCAGTTTTCAAAAGCTTGTAAGGCAGCATTAATCTTGGATTCTAAATTACTTATAGTATCTGCAGAAACTATTGCATTAGTATCATCAGCAAAAATAATTAATCTTGTGTCAGTTAATCGTCTTTTAATGTACTCAATCAAGTCATTTAGAAACAGGATGAAGAAAATTGGGCCCAGAACAGAGCCTTGAGGGACACCTCGGGTTATAGTGACTAGGTTCGATTTATAATTTATTTCTTCTCCATCTACAACTGACTTAATCTCTATGTACTGACGTCTATTGTGCAAATAGGAGCTGAACAGCTACAATACATTTTCCCGTAAACCATAATGTTCCAACTTGGCCAAGAGAATTTTATGGTCTACTGTATCAAAGGCAGAACTAAGGTCCAGAAAAATACCTGCCACTTTATGCTTATCATTCAAATGACAGACAACCTCGTCAATTAACGTCTCAATAGCATCGGCAGTTCCTAATGATTTTTGGTATCCGAACTGATGACTATTTAGTATCCTGTAATGATTTAAGTGCCTCATGAGCCTATTCTTCATAATTTTTTCGAAGATCTTTGATAATACAGGCAATATGGAAATCGGTCTGTAGTTAGCAGGATCTGTTTTTGAACCTTTCTTAAAAATTGGAAGCACACGAGCGATTTTAAACTGATCCGGGAATAGGATGAAATTAAGCACATAGGTAGACCATGACCTGGAGAAGGACATAGGATACCTTTTATTCCGATATCCCCACGGAATCGAGAGTCATGCGGGTGAAACCGCGGGGTGCAGCTAGTTTATCATAATAACCGACCCTCGTCATTACTAGTCATCGCAAAACAAGCAGCTGTCAGTTCATGTATATATGTACTTTCTGAGTTTATCTCGGACATTACTGACATCAGTGAAGGATTAAACATCTTGAGGAAACCTGGACTTATAGTTAATATAAGTCTGAAATCGCCAACCCGTCTTGAGCAAACGTGATGATCAAAGCATGTGCCAACTCTGTATGAGAAGATTCCTTTGCCCTGCAGTGGGACAATAATAGGCTGTTTTTTTTTTATAGCTGGCAGTGAAAGTTTTCGCAGATTAGGCGGAACAAACAAACGGACAGACACACAACAAATTATAATATTGTGTTTTTCTTGTATGTACCATATATACTTTCATATACATTTAGTAAAAGGCTGTTATTTTGACATTATTAACAGACACTTCACTTTTATTTATTTGTGTATAGTATATAATAAAAATAATAATAAAAAACGTTTATTCTCTCCACCACATAATGAACACTCAGTACAGTACATAAATGTGTATACAAAAATACATTGATGTTGTGGAGACTGGACCCTGTACTAGGAATACCTGTGTTACAGGTCTGCAGGCCTCCAAACTACCCGGACATGTCACAGTATACAAACATAATAACAGACGTTAATGTTGGGAAGAAAGATAAAAATAAATTTAAAACTAACAAGTGAAGTTAAATAAAAGCTTTTAAAAAAACAAATAATTAATTAGATTAGACAGCAAAGTAGGGTGTGGGTGTGTAGTGAGTGTGAAACTCCAAACAGGTCTTCTAATGTCGTGTAGGAAGTCATGTCAGGGGATTGTCATGTCGAGCTGCTTTTTATGAAATGACTTGTAAGAGTCTCTCGGTAGCTTCATAATCGTGACATATAGATTACTACAACAATGTTTTTATTTAAATTTCAGACTGAACCTCAACCAGGTCCGCATATTGTCAGGTGCAAGTTTTGAAACCAAAACAAGTGCCAAACTTAAACAAACCAACACTTGAAACTCTACCTGGGACTTCGCATATGTTGCATTCTTCATTTGAAGAAAATAAAATGCTGAGTGAAATTAACCCTCCATCTCAGACACCAACAAATGTAAGGCAACCCAAAAGTCCAAAAACGCGCACGAAGTCGCGGGTAACAACGCGACTTCGTGTGCGTGGAATTCCGTAATTTAATTTAATTTATTTGTACAGCTTAATTAAGCGTAATTTAATTTAATTTATTTATTTGAAAGTTTTGAAGTAGTGAAAGTTTTCGGAGATTAGACGGAACAAACAGAAATAACAAAAAAAATAATTGTTTTTGTTGTATGTACAGTATATAGTTTCATATGCATTTAGTAAAAAGCTGCTATTTCGACATTACAAAAATACACCTCAATTTTATTTATTTGTATAGATCCAGATTTTATGGGTTTTAATTTTTTGCGCGGAACCCTAATTCTTTTTCTAAAACCAAAGTAGTTACTCCTTATAACATCTGGTATCTGCCAGTGAAAGTCCCGCCAAAATTGGTTCAGCAGTTTCTGAGATTAGCCGGAACAAACAGATGGACGGAAAGACAATTTTTTTTTAAAATTGTGTTTTTGTTGTCTTCCGTATATACTTCTATATGCTGTATGTGTATTAGTAAAAGCTGTTATTTGAGATTACAAACAGACACTTAAATTTTATTTATTTGTATAATGTATATTTGCTTTTTCCCGCGGCTTCGCTCACGTGGAAATCGGAAATTATCCCACGAAAACGTACTACCGACATTAAAAGTCTCCTAAGTGTTAATTCAGGTTTTAAATATCTGTCTACCTCATCCAAATCCTATTAGTAGCTAAACATAATAGAACTGTTTTGCATTAAAACAAAACAGTTATTATGTTATGAAAAACATAACATTTGATTTGAAGAAAGCTGTCTTAAATTTTACCGATAATAAGAATAAACGTACTTACGCTGCATCCTTTGGTCACCTGTGGTCCTTTCACTCTAGCAAGATTCACCGAATATTTCTGGCTGCGAGCTGCATCTGTCACTCATGTCAAGTGTCAATCATAGAAGTCTTCAAAATTCAACAGCAAGTACATTGCTCAAATGTTATGTTTTTGATAACATAATAACTGTTTTGTTTTAATGCAAAACAGCTCTATTATGTTTCCTTCAAAACATAACATTTGATTTGAAGACCTGTTTGATATCTGCTGGTGAAAGAGTACCTGAAGAATGTAGACGCTATGTGAAATAAATATTATATGGAATGAATGAATAATTCGGTCTGTATTCATTAAATGTTCCAATAAAAAAATTAAGAGTTTTCAAGCTATTTACCCTAGTAAATGCAAGAATGAACACATCTTCCTTAAGATGTTATAGATTAATGGCAAATTTATTTGCCTTATTTAAGGTGAACTTGAATTATAGAGTTACACTATAATGACAATAGAAAATCAATGGGACTAAACTGAATAATAATCTTATCAATAAAGGATAATTGGATCACTCATATCCTTAATTAACACAAGTTAGGTTACTTACTTGGAAGTTATGAGATCAATCAACTGTACAGATATTTTCGAATCTCATAGTTAAGTAATTTTATAAAGATGTGGAAACTCAAACTCAATGTCATACATACATGACAAAGTTAAAATTTCATTGAAACTGAAATTTAATTAGGATCTTTTACTAAAATAGTCAATGTATTTAGTCAAGTAGTGACTAAATTTACTTCATGTAAATGAAGTCTCATCATTTGTTAATTAAATTAACTTGAAATGTGAATCATGTACACAAACATAATTTAAATATTTTCGTAGAGGATTAAATATTATTCTATACTAAATCCTTTTTCTCTCTCACAGAGAGGAGACCCTCTGTCCACTCAGTGGGAACATTATAGCCTGAGCATTAAAAATTCTCTTGAGAGGTAGCCCTTTCTTTTGCTACTCTACAAAAGTAATTTTTCTGTAAGCCTAGCGGCTCTTCCAGTTTCATTTCATCTGATGATCTATTTTCCAGTCAGCCTCCCGAAGGCTACAGGCAAGGCACAGACCTTATACTTTCTGGAGGCTCCTCTATCTTAGTCTGAATAAAAATGAATTTGGTCCATTCTGAGGAGAGACAGCATTGTCTTTCAAGGCAAGGTTAGCCACACCTGTTGTTGTAAACCAAAATCAACAAGGATTATGGTAGATTTTAAGTAAGTATTTTGATTGTCAGTGTCTTTGAACCATACTTTGGCCGCAATGTTATTCAAAATCTAAAAGTTGTGAGATATCTTATAATATTAGGATAAGCATGTAAATCCAGCCATCCATAATCATGCCAATCAAGGTGTAATTTTTTATCCCTTATGAGTGACTGGGTAATGCTTTTGAAACTTGCAAATGGACAAAATCTGTTTAGATGCGATCAGGTAACACTTGAGGGACAGTAAACGCCCATTATAGGCGTCATAACAATAAAACTTCAATTGTGCCTCGTTCAGTGTCCTTCAATGCTTTAAGGACTAATGCCATGCAATCTACACTATGACATTCACCTCTGAATAGGAGCCTTATAAGTTATTAGTATGGATTATCTCAAAATACATTTTAGCCTTGTTCCTCTTTCGACCACTGCCCCTTGCAACCTGACTGCCCCCCCCCCCCCCCCCCAACTTTCCAAGTTAGGAGTTGCAGCTTATCAGGTCTTAGAGGTTCTTACATGGATCCTGTATTGGTACTGGGTCTCCGAGACCTCTCATCTCCAATTACGGGTTAACTGGGCCCAGTATGGGGCAATTTATATATAGTACGTCCCCATCCCATTATCGAGTTCAGATGACTGAGCTCTCGGTCTATTGGGTGAAGAGAAAACACCCATGCTAGTCGATGCTGTCACCTCTGACTAAAAGCATCGTAGAAGCATCGCAGAAGCTTGCCAAGCCATCATTTGAGTCCCATGTGACGTGCTGTCGCACAACGGCCGACTTATCTGACGCGAAAAGGTCGTAAACGTTGGGGACGCCCCACCTTGAAACATGGCCTCCGAGGCCTGGGGCCTGGAGCAACAGGAGCCAATCAGGCTGGTCTGTTCTTAAAAGCGGTCGGCGAAGCCGTTATAACACTTTTAACCTCCCCGGGAGGTAAACCGCTGACAGAGTGATGTTCAGTTAATCTGCTAACTTCGTCATTTTGCAAGATAGGTTCAGGAGCGCTAGGGAAAACGTCTCCCTCGCTCATCCTTGAATGTACGACAAATAGTCTGTTGTCGGAATGAACTAGATTACTAGAATATTTGCACTCTGAAGACTGGCTTTATTGGCTGCTTATTACTGCGTATATGGCAAACATCTCGAGTGCCATTTTTATTATTCTTTTAATCTTTTGGTTTGATCAAGTTCCTGAGAAGAGTAGAATAGAATACTCTATTTACACCATACAAATTACAGATATAAATGTAAAAAATTGTATATACAGTGACACAATGGGCGGTATTATCACTAAAAGCAATCTTTTAAAGACATCTTTTTGATGTATAGAGTTGCCCATTCATGTGGGCTTACCTTTCCTCCACGGCATATGTGGACACGAAGTGGGTTACCTTACCATGTGTAGAGGAACTGAGCTGTGGTCTATTAATAGCCTCTGGCCACCACATTGACTCTTGGCAAACCAGTGGAACAACCTTTTTTAATTTATTTTGGTCTGCCCCCTTTTCAACTATTTTTGCCTTGTAACTGGTAGCAGTTCACAAAAAGGCCTACATATTCTAAATCTTGAAATTTAGAATTTACTTAGGAAATGAACTTGTCACCCAAGCTTTGTTAGGACTTCCACAGTCTCTGAGACATAGAAAAATAAAAATTAACAGACTTGCAAATTCTCTACCAGTCAGTTGGCTGCCACTGCAAATGTAATTAATAATTGTTCACCCGGTGCCAGTATTAGCCAATTAATTAATAATATTAAATTAACAAAAATAAACCCCGGTTCCACTGTAATATTATTATACGGGGATAGTTTAACTGTCAGAAAAAAAGACATAATTGAATGTGTCCATTTGATGTTACATCTCAATGAGACCAATAGTTGTAAATTAATTTTCTGTGCCTTGCCTTATTCTAAATATTTGTCTAATGAGAAAAATAGGCACATTCATAAATTAAATATGTTAATTTATAATAGGACTTGTCGTCACAATGAAGCTATTTTATACTTTGATTGTAATCAATTTATTGCTGATTACAAACTGACAAATTATACTATGTATTTGCCACCTAGTTGTAGGAGACAAATTGCTAATCTTTTAGCATACAATATACACAATGACAATGGTACTTGTAGTGTACCATCGATTACTGTTAGTAGTGGTACTAACACTACTTTTGATACGCCTTGTAGTTTAAACTATTAGGTGCGACAACGGATAAGCCGCATATGTTCAATGTTGTACATCAAAATATGCAGGGTCTGTCTGGCAAAGAACTAGAGTTAAGTTTATTTATGGAAAACTATGATGTTCAGGTGTTATGTTTGACTGAACACTGGTTGAAAGAACATGAAGTAGTGTTTATCAATGATGATTTGTTTACTGTACAAAGTGCATTTGTAAGAAAAAATGCTATTCGCGGTGGGTCTTTAGTTCTTGTTTCAAACAAGTTGAAATGTAAACAACGTTTAGATTTAGTTAATCTTTCTATTGAGCGCACTATTGAGTTGTCTTGTGTTGAACTAGAGCGATACGTTATAATTTGCGTTTATCGACCCCCCTCTGGTGATTTTATTCGTTTCGAATCGGTAATGGAGGATTCACTCAATAGGCTAAAATCAAGTAATAAAAGCATAATTTTATGTGGCGATTTCAACGTTAATATTTTAGATGTTACTCCATTGAGTATTAGACTTCTCAATCTGTTCAGGTCTTATAATTTAATTAACTTGTTTTTTGAACCTACTAGGATCACGGCATCTTCGTCGACTTGTCTCGATAATATTTTTAGTGATTATTCAATTCAATTCAATTCAATTCAATTCATTTTATTTCAGAACTAGTCCATATGCATACATGAGAAATACAAATTTAAGATACATTAAATAATTAATTAAAAGAATACAATGAGATAAATATAACAAAAGCCATCAATAAAAACATTAGAAATTACAATTACATACATTATAATTTATAACAAAAAGATTAAAATACACTACTTATATTGTTTTATCTTAGTCTAAATTTAGGTTTGGATCCGGAATGCTCAACATGCAGCCTGGTCCAGTACCGCATTATTGGGCAATCCAGATCCAGATCCATCCTCCATGCGAACAGCTGAAGGTAGCTGTTGGAACTGCCTCGTATGCGGCGCATCAGGGATACAACTCTCTTGCGAATAATCGCCGCAAACCCATCTATATTCGCGCCCGCAAACATACCTGACGCGCTACAGTAGCGAGGCAGCTTCATCAGCGCCCTGAAGGCATTATTGTACAGAACACGCAGGCTGTCGTACGATTTTTTCGTATGCTTGACCCATAGGCTGCACGAGTAAAAGGTTTGGCAAAACGCCTTAAACAACGTAGCTTTTACTTCCGTAGTACAGCGCGCGAACCTACGAGCCAGCATATTCGCTCTAACAGACAAAGCCCTGCGCTCCCTATCTATATCAATATCATCTACAAGCGTCTCGGTGACCCAGTGGCCCAGATACTTGAACTGCGAGACTCTTTTAAGGACACTGCCATTCAGCATGACCTGTGGGACAGTGTCATAAGTTTTCGATCCCGCCTTAAACACCATGAGCTCACTTTTAATGACGTGATATCTGAGCCCGTGGGCCCCCACATACCGCTCGCAGATCGAAATCAGCTTTCGAAGGGCACTGATCGATGGACTCAACAGCACCATATCGTCCGCGTAACTGATGTTGTTGACAAGAACACCATCGATCGAACAGCCCACACCGGCGCTACTGAGTTCACGGACCAGGCGGTCAATATACAAGTTGAAGAGAGTCGGCGAGGTTAGCCCGCCTTGCCTTACACCACAATCCAACACGTACTGAACCGAAAGTGACCCCGACCAACGCACAAAATTACTCTGGTTGCCATACCAGTACTTTAGGAGACTTATGTACTCAGTAGGTAGATCCGTATCATCCGACAATTTCTGCCACAACCTGTCGTATGCAACAAGATCAAAAGCTTTAGATAAATCCAAGAAGCAGGCATAGACAGGTGTGCTTCTATCAGAGTAGTAGCGGACGGTATGCTTGAGATTCAGTATAGCCATCTCTGTTGACAAACCGGGGCGAAAGCCAAACTGTGCATCATGAAGCTGAACGTGTTGTCTTAACTGAATATCAATAACACCGTCCAATACCTTAGCAATGACTGTCGCGAGTGATATAGGCCTGTAGTTACTTAATTTAGAGGCGTCTCCAGTCTTGCTCTTAATTATGGGGACAACTATAGTTCTCATCATTTCCTCAGGGAGGTATGAATGTCTCATACAGAATGTAAACAACATAGCGAGCACCCTCGGAAGATGAACACCCGCATGCTGTAAATGTTCTATGCTGAGCGAGTCATGACCCGGGGATTTTCCTCGCTTCGTGTCATTAATAACCCTGGCAACTTGTTTCGCAGTGATTCGAAGCTGTTTCGCCACACCAGTACCACCCGCCTCTGTAGTGTTCATCGCGGGTTCAAGTGGAGAAAGTACCCTGAAATGCTCCCTGAATAAGTTTGAAATTTGGTCGGCGTCACTAACCCCCTCTACACTAACTGGAACACTCGGCCTCGGATTCAATTTGCTGGTCTCTTTCCAAAACTTACCAAAGTTTTTTGTGGCATGCTGTGATGCAAGAATGTCCATCTTTACCTGAGTTTTATTGTCCCTACACCACTTGAGCTGATGTTTAAACCGACTTCGTGAGATTCGCATTTGGTCATAAGTCTGATCGGACGTATTTTTGCCCTGGGCGACCCACTCATGAAATCGAAGCCTAGCCTCCTCATACGCCTTTTTGCAATGTTGGTTCCAGCCTGTCACATACCCTTTATTTTTATTTATTTTTGTTCTACTTTTAGAGCACGCCACCGCAGCGTCCCTAAGCGCATTCACTACATTATGATACAATTTATCAACTATTTGTCTGTGGTCTGTATTATTACACATTACATCTGCGCAGTTATGTAATTCACAAGGAAAGTTGATATCACGCAGCTTAGTTGAGCAAATGTACAAATATTCATTGAGCTGATTTTTATCTCTTTCGCCCCATATAGCCTTATCCGGCAATGAGCCTCTCATTTGTACTTTTGGTACCAAAATATTAAGGTCACACAACAGTTCGACAGCGAAATGATCGGAACATGACATCTCATACCGTATACTTGTGCCCAGAACCGTTTCTTTTGCGACTTCGGTAATGATGACATGGTCCAACCATGACGTAGTCCCATAAGCATTACTAAGGAATGTATATGTACCTGAATCTAGCCCCAACCATTCTATGTCTGCACACGACCACCGTTGCTCAGCACAGAACTTCAAAAGCTCATTGCCAAATAAGGCGCCTGGATTAGCGTTGAAATTCCCTAGTATATACACTGTGTCAGTACCACTAGTCTCTATAATCGCACTAATCTCGCCGAGGCAACTCACAAAAACTTCAAATTGTCAAGACTATCCGTTGGCATATATACAGACATCACCAACAATTCGCGATCATCAAACACTACCTTAACGGCCACTATACGCTCACTCTCACAGTCTACGACCGAAACCGATTGAAACACACTTTTACGCCATAAAAGAGCCACTCCTCCATATGGCCTGCCCTTCAGCATACCCGACGAAGTGTTCACTGAAGATTTCCCGGTGTACACAAAATCTTGATCAATTTCTCCTAGGTATGGAATGTCGTCCGGTAATAGCCATGTCTCTTGTAAAGCTAAAAAGTCTGCCGTGTGACACAATGTCCTGACGTATTCAATGGAGTTCTTAACAGAGTAGCATTTAAAACTCACGAACTTAGTGCTGTTTATTCTCTTGCCTGAATTGAGATCCATTATCCTTATTTTTAAATTCAATAAATTTTCTAACAGTAATGCCTTCAGGCCATAAAGTGTCATCTAGAAACAATGAGAGCTTCGCACTAGGCACCTGCATTTTATACGAACTATACTTCCTCTGCACCTTCGCTTTTATTTCCTTCAGAGTGACATGAACTCGTGTTTTTTCTAATATGTAGTCAACAATGTCCGTCTCTGATGTGCTTCTGTCAACGTTATTGATGAACAAAGGTATCTGTATACCAGCAGCTTTGAACTTTTCACTGCCTGCATTTTGTGCTTTGCCTTCCAGTGTATTAAAACGATTTTTTAATTTCTTTTGTTGTACTAATACCCACTGCTCATTCGGTTTCTCCACCTTCCATTGCTTTTCAGTATTTATTACATTCGCAAAAGAATTATGTAAACACGGCTTCACATTCGTACTACACATTGGCGCCGATGACTCAAGCGACGACAGCGGCGGCGGCGGCACATTAATATTTGAAATCTCGGTACGTGCGCACTCCTTCACTTGCGCTGGAACGTGCAGGCTGGGCGACGCAGGGGAGCGGAAGTGCTCCAGCGCAGGGGATCCCGGCACCGACGCTCGCTCCGCAGCGGCACAAGTAGCCCCTGGCACTGATTCACTTCGCTCAGCTTGACTTTGCGTTGTATTTTGTTCCGCGTTCGAAAAGGGGGGTAGGCCGACCGGTCCACTATCCAAATAATAACTATTTGATAAATTATTACATCCGCCTCTCGTTTTACTAACATAACAGTCATAGTTATTGTTCACCAAAGATGCATTTTTCAAATTAGTAAGTTCATTTTTGACTTCGTTAAACTTTTCTTTAGTAACATACGACTCCTTAATCGTTCTTAATTCATTTTGGATGACCAGTATATCCTTTAATTTTTAATTGATTATGATGCCAAAAATAAATTAGTTTTAAGTGACTTAACGTCTGACCACTGTGGTTTATTAGCTAGCTTCCCTATGCCATTAAATAAAAAGCCTCATAAAATAGAATGCAGGCCTTATACAGCTACTCGTTGCATCAAGTTTAAAAACAATATAGCTCGTAGAATTACACCATCTATGTAGAACATCAGAATCCTAATAAAATTTATGGAGCCCTTTTTGATGTTGTGTAAAAAGAGTACCAATCTACTTTTAAGACCAAAACCATTAACATTAATGGCACCTCCTTTGACTTTAATCAATGGGCTACTCCAGGTATTTATAAAAGTAGAGCGACACTATACGAGATATATGGTTTGAACAAATACAGGTTTGATACTCCTTTCCTAGAGTATGTCAAAAATTATTCAAAAATATTTGTGCTTTTGTTCAATACAATGTGAACATATATTTTGATATTCTGAATTATGATCTATAATAGTTTAGAATCCAATTTAATAGTTTTTCTGTTAATTCTTTTTTTTTTTATGTGTGCAACATTAATGTGCCTTAAAAATGTTTATGACGTGTGGTAACGCACGTTTTTTCTTCGTCTTAGCAAAAATTCATTGAGTGTAACTCGCCATTGTTTTTTCTTTTATTTAAATAAAAGTGAAATCCAAGTTTTAAAGGAGACGGGGATTTCTGGGCCTGATTGTAATAAGTTGACGTATGGTTAAAAAAAAAGGTTATATTTTTCTATTACAAAATGTGAAATATCAGCCCATTTTACAATCTGGAAATTGAGAAATCCAAAAATTAAGTTATGGCTACGAAGAAAATGGAATATCGATTAAATTATAATCGACTATCGTGACAGAGTTCATACTATTTAAAAGATGCTTTTACCAGATGATTAATTCAAATACATTAATTATTAGAATTAACGTATTAAACAGTTTAAACAAATTAAATATCTATAAAGATAAATGTTAAAATCGATTCACGTTTGCTAATCGATTATTGTATTTTTAGTCTATGGTGACATGTCAGTCAGTCACTCGTTTCGTATCGTTTAGTGTTAGTGCGTGACTGCGTGTGCGTTTTGAGTGTTTCCTCCCATAGTTTTATTGATATTTTCTTTGACCCCTGCTTTCTTTCTACGGACTTCTGATCTTGCTTCTTGTACGACCCTTGCTGCCATACCGGACAATGAAACTCGCTTTTACGTTGGACTTGGACTTGTTTTTTTGGATTCTACGACCAGCCTACCGATTGGATATTATCACAATGAATCGTTGTTTAAATTGTGGCATAGCGACTAGTCGCTGTAATACACTGGGTCATCGAGCTTTAGATGACGAAATGATATTAGCAGTGATTCATCAATGGCGTGCACCACAATCTGTAAGTACTTACTCACCTCCTGTTTATTAGCTCACCAGGGTCTACCACGCTGGCTTGCAATCTTCACGATGTTTTCCTTCACGATTACATTTACAAAATAATAAAGTATGAATAGGTAAACATTTAAAAATCATATGAAGATTTACATTACATTGAACTGAGATATATATTTTTTTATTGTAATAGATATTTGCACACCTATTCAGGTAGGATATGGTTTAAAGATCTTCTGTTCTATGTATCACCTCATGTACCCATATTCAACCAAATAAATGATTTTGAATTAAATAACTATCGGACAGAGTCGGTTGGTTTAAAAAAAAGTAATCATGTTAACTGATATTAAAAACTTTTTCCATTTTTCAGGTAAACAGCAGTGACCATGTTTGCCAAGCTTGCTGGGACTTGGCTCAAAGACCACCTCATGGTGAACCTAGACATCTTGGCCACCGTAGTGTTTGTCTCCGATGTGGACGTTCACTTGCATCTAGAGTCAGCCATTTACTTCACACCACCTCACCTCGCGAATTGAGAATTTATAATGTTATTCAAGAGTGGATTATACCTAGAGCTGTAAGTTGAATCAGTTTACATTTGTTTTATGTGCTTTTGTTGTAAGTCAAATTGAGTTTTTTAATACTTCAATGATTATGTATTGTTTGTTGCAGATAGAAGTACCTAGTCGCATATGCCATACTTGTTGGGTTGCTGCAGACAGAGCTGCTGTCCATATGGTCTCTGGCCCATCAACTTCTTCCTAAGCAAGCCCAATTGAAGAAATACAGCCACAGGTACAAGTTCTTCCTGCTGAACCTCCAGTTGAAGAAGTTAGAAGTATTCAGCCTGAACCTACTATTGTATTACCAGATTACATGAGGGCTGTTGAAACAGAAAGTAGGTGCTTTATTGAAGGATGCCTGAGAACAGACAGGTATAGAGTTCCACTTTCTACTGGAAAGATGTTGCTCAGTCGGTATAAATATTATGTACCTGAGAATAATCGTCTATGTGATAGACATTTAGTTATAGAAGCATGGGATTTTCTTACCAGTTTGAGAAATAATTATGTACAGACTTTTACAGCAAAACATATCCAGGACATGATGTCCTTAAAAGAAGTTGTAGAATCAGGATTACTTCATTTTGAGAGTATAGATGATATGGAAGACCATGTTGTGCATACGTGGATAGGGTTAAACAAAGCGCAGTTCCATCAAATGTTTAATGAGGTTCCTCAGTTATTAGAAATTCCTAGGGGGTCCCTAGCTTTAGCAGCATATTTAATTAAGCTTAGAACTGGGGATTCTGATGAGAGGTTGTCAACTTTATTAAAAGTGTCTAGGCGAACTCTAGAAAAGTGGTTACACCAAGTGAGAGATCTGCTGTATGAGTATTTTGTACCTAGACACCTAGGTTTAAATCATATAAATAGGCAAAACATAGTGCAAAGAAATCTGTTAATACCTAACACATTGTTTGGTAACTTTGAGGGAGTAGATAGGCCCATTGTAATATTTGATGGAACATATTGTTACATTGAAAAGAGTTCGAATTATTTATATCAAAAAAGAACATATAGCATGCACAAATATCGCAATCTTATGAAACCGTTTTTAATGGTATGTACCGATGGGCAAATAATTGATGTGCTGCTATCCAGCCACCACTTCAGACGCTGATATAATGAAAAAGGAATTTTCAAATGAAAGACCATTACGGGAATACTTCCTTCAAGGTGATGCTTTTATACTGGATAGGGGCTTTCGTGATTCATTGCCCTTGTTGCACCAATGTGGATATAGGACATATGTGCCTGCATCATTAGAAGAGGGTGAGACACAGCTTTCCACTAGTGAAGCAAATAAATCGAGAGCAGTCACCATATGTCGTTGGGTAGTGGAGGTAGTAAACGGCAGATTCAAAAGAGATTTTAAATTATTACGGCAAAATTATTTTAACGTAGCTAGTAAAAGTTTCATGAAAGATTTTGAGGTGGCTGCTGCTCTTTTAAACAATTTTCACCCTCCTATTATTGATCGTGTAGATGCTGGGGAAATATTAGTACAAATAAATATGAATATGAATACAGAAAATGAATTAGCAGAATTTATTGTAAGAAACCATTATAATAGGCGTAGGGCTGATTTTCAAACAATAACTGTACAAAATGATAACCTATATGATTTTCCCCAGCTTACCGATACTGAGCTAATACTAATATCACTAGGCACATATCAAATAAAGCAGGCACGTTCCTATTTTGGTGAAGATGTAAGGGGCAATGATGGCTATGTGATAGAAGGGTGCAGGGAGGTCAGCAGCAGCCTACTTCGAGAGCTGTCGGCTGCAAATACCTCATGGCTACTTAGGGGCCGCATTTATTCGAGACATATAAGTCAAAAAACGTATTTTGTTTACATTTTAGTCGACAGCTCTCGCAGAGGTAGGGAAGCAATAATAAAATATTATTGTAACTGCATCGTAGGCAAACGGACTGTAGGCTGCTGCGCCCATGTAATGTCAATAATATGGTACCTTAGTTGGGCTAGGTACCAAGATAATATTGTACCACCTGCACAATTTCTAGATGACATTCTAATTATAATTGAAGATGAATAAAATATACTAATTAAAAATGATTTTTATTTTTAATTATCATCTCCTTACCCATGATTTTTAATAGGTATTTGTGTTTCCTAATTTCCATCCACTCTACAAATATAATTAAGGCAAGTCAAAGTGCCGCTAGTGGCACTCTATCCCTATCGGATTAAGTGCCAGGGTCCGTTTAGGCACAAGAGAATGTAATGTTTTCGGAATTTGGTGTTTTACAGCGAACTAATCTCGCGCTCTCAGATTGCTAAAATCCGCCAAATTTTCAGTGATGGTTTGATAATATAGTAGCTATTAATTGACACCAATTTCATCTCTTTACATCCAGGCCCAAGATTGTATGAAAGCGTATCCGTCTCCTTTCTCTCTTTGTTTTATTCCGAACAAAGAAGTGGTCCTTCGAGCCTCAGTGTGTATAGTTCTGCGAACAATAGTGTTTTAGTCGGGACTAGTGTGCACGAGCTGACTAGCGCAGGGTGCGTCTATAACGTATTGCCCCGGCGCAACCTCACCCTGACAATATTTAGGGTGATTATTCCAGATTCACCTCAATAATCGCGAAACATCGCAAGATTGGTGCAATTTTGGAGCTGGAATTTGGATCAACAAGTTCAAATTCATCAACATGTTTGTGGTTGTGGGTAGATTTCTCATACCCGCTGGTATGTACGTGAATATATTCTAGCAATTTTACGCGTCATCATCGCATTCATTCGTCGTGAAGTTGGCACTTGGTCTACGCTTCCTGTCAAGTGCCACTTTGAGTTTGACACTCGTGACTTATTGTCGAATGTCATTCGACATTGACATTTCATCGAAGTAAACAAATACAAAGTGGTAGTAAATTCATAACATTAAACCGGCAGGTTCTGTGAATAAATAAATAAACAAAAAACAAGTGATAAAAGTGTGAGTGCGGCATATTCATAATAATTACAAGCGGATATTGTATAGCATATACAATCGAAATCAAAAGTCATTTATTCAAACTAGGCTGAGAATCAGCACTTTTCGAACGTCAAAATTACATAAGACAATCCCCCAAAACGCCCACCCTTCACCACTTCCTAGTGCGTTAGCTGGGAAGAAGAAGTGGCGCAACAAACTCCCCAGCAGAATAAAATGGCTGATGTAAAGAAGCTGAAATTGTCGCGAGCATCATGCAAAGCAACTTTGACGCGTATTCAAAACTTTGTAGAGGATCCGATAAACCTCGCCTCGGCCACAATAGACCTTTTAGAGGCAAGAAAGATAAACTTATTACTTCATTAAAAAAACATTTTTACAAAAAAAACAACCGACTTCCAAAAAAAACACTAAAATAACTTTCTTACAAAACAAAAACCACCGAATTCCACAAAAATACACTTAAAAGTGAAAAATTACTTTAATTTCGGAAGTCGGTGGCAAAAACGAAAATATTTTATACTAAATATAAACCAAAATATACCACATGGTGCTTGATAACGATTCATAAGTATATCACGGCTTCAACCATCTTACTGCGAACCATATTAATGAATGTATAGGTATACTAAGTATATGGTTCTGTATTTTCGTTTTTGCCACCGACTTCCGAAATTAAAGTTATTTTTCACTTTTAAGTGTATTTTTGTGGAATTCGGTAGTTTTTGTTTTGTAAGAAAGTTATTTTAGTGTTTTTTTTTGGAAGTCGGTTGTTTTTTTTGTAGAAAAGTTTTTATTTTTCACTTTTTAGTTGTGGTACCTACCCCATACAAATTAGTATACCATTCGAATAATGGAAACAAATCAAAAGATTTTTCAAAAATGACACCTAGTGGGGTTACAACTAGTGGGGCAAGTTATCCATCAAGATTTTAGACTAGTGAAATCTGCCCTGCCAAATCGAACTAGTGGGGCAGATTCCACTAAAAATTTTAGGCATTCTACTTTGGACCAGTCGACTTGGTTGGGCAAAGTGGAATGATTTAAATTAACCACTTTGTGGGTGAACAGGGGGATACATTTTGTATGAAAGATCTTATTAATTTGGTTTAGAAAACGTGGTATAAACTTATATAGGTAATAATAAAGATTTAATCATACATTTTTCAAAACTGGCTTGAAGGTAGGTAAGGTAGAAAGGGCGTAAAATTATTTTTTTGCCTCTCAATGACATCTATTGGCCCAAAATGGTACTAATGAATGCATTTTTCTACATACAATTTAGAAGATAAATTGTAAGGAACTGTAAGTATCTGGGTCATCTGGTCACGGAGGACTTAAAAGATGACCCAGCTATAGAAAGAGAACGCAGGGCGTTGGCAGTAAGGAGCAATATGCTGGCCCGTAGGTTCGCTCGATGCACTAAGGAAGTTAAGGTAACACTTTTTCGGGCATATTGCCAATCTTTTTACTCGAGCGGCCTGTGGGTTCGGTATACGCAACGAGCCTACAACGTCCTGCGAATACAGTATAATAATGCTTTCAGAATGCTGTTGGGGTTGCCGCGCCATTGTAATGCGTCACAACTGTTCGCAAATGCTCGCGTTGACGGGTTTCACGCAATAATGCGTAAGAAGGTGTCGTCATTATTTCAAAGACTGCGCGGTAGCACCAACAGCATTTTGCAAATGATTGCATTCCGCCATGACTGTCCCATACAGGCACACTGGGTGGGAATAGTTACGGGAAGATCGTAAGTTTGTTAAAAACGTAAATACGTTATTCTATTGTGTACTTACTAACATAGATCTTAAGAACATTGTTACTTACTCTTTTATGGATTCTGTCCGAAATAAATTGATAATAATAATAATAATATAACATTTTTGAAATTTAATTACAGTCCTATTAAAATTGTTAATAGAATAAAATCACGATGTAACATTTAGTTTTTGTTTCATTGCAATCGTCTCATCCAATAAAAAGATATGCTAATTTATAGTTTTCAAAGTGATACCCATATCTACCACCAACAAGCACTACGTTCCAGGCGGCAAGGGATTACGGAGATGTGGAGCATCGTATGCTGCCTCTAATATTAAGCTGGGCGGTCACAGTCCATAAATTACAGGGTACCATCCTCGAAAGATCTGTGATCTACCTTGGTAAAAAAAATTGCAAACGGGCAAATATACGTCGTACTTAGTCGTGTCAGAAGTTTGGAAGGCATAGTTTTATCACATTTGGACGCGAACAAATTATTAAAGCGACCACCAGGATCATTAACGGAAATAACGAGGCTACGAAATCTGTCTTCTGACAATCAAGGCCACACATAGCAGACGACTCAAGTAGCGCAATTTGATGCCAGGATACTACCATTAATCATTTATAGGCCGAGTGCACCTCATGGCAATTCCAATAAGCCCAAACACGGCTAGGATATATTGTTTTATGACGGAGTTCCGGTGCTTTCCTTCCGGCTTCATCTTCAAATCAGTTCAATGGTACTATTTTCATCAGAATGTGCTTCATAGTCGCTTAACTATTTTAATCGAGATATCTTATCGCCACCCGTAAAATATTTATCATTTATTAGTTCCGGTGGCCATCTGTGGTCTTCCTCATCAGTTCCACTTCACCAAATCTTACTTTCTGAAAGCAAATGCTTAACTCATTGCTGAAAATATCAAAATCGCTATGTGTATGCCTATAATATTTGAGGAGTTCCCTCAATTCCTCATAGATTCCATCATCAAAACTGAATGTTGATAAAAATGGGACCAATCTGGAAGTATATCGTTTCAAATAACAAAATATTTTTCCAAATCGGTTCATAAATGGCGCCACCCGTGAAATACTTTTCATTGAGGAATTGTGGTGGCCATCTGTGGTCTTCTTCATCAGTTCCACTTCACCAAATGATACTTTCTGAATGCATATGCTTAACTTATTGCTGAAAATACCAAAATCGCTATGTGTTTGCCTATAATATTTGAGGAGTTCCCTCAATTCCTCATGGATTCCATCATCAGAACTGAGTTTTGATAAAAATGGGACCAATCGGGAAGTATATCCTTTCAAATAAAAAAATAATTTTTCAAATCGGTTCATAAATGACGGAGTTATGAGGTAACAAACATTAAAAAAAAAAACATACAACCGAATTGATAACCTCCTCCTTTTTGGGAAGTCGGTTAAAAACAGTTTGAAGCTCTTCATTTGGATATATTAAGTTTGGATGAAAAGGATTCTGAGGATATGTAGATGTAGATATGTTTGAGGAACGGTTTTTTAAAACCCTTGCTAAGATCAATGAAACTATACGTATGCTTACCCAGTCGGAGTCTTCCCAATCCACATGTACTACAACTTCTAAGTTACCCACTGTAGAAATTCCTAATTTTGATGGCAAGGATTTTACAAAATTCAAACCCTTTTATGAACTGTTTATAGCAGTAATAGACAATAACCGTACACTGACTGATGTCCAAAAGCTATTTTACCTGAGAAAGTACCTAATTGATGAGGCTTTGTCAATAATAGTTAACCTACCGCTAGTTAGTCAATCTTATAAGGAAGCTTTAGAGTTGTTGAGAAATCGCTATGATAATAAGACACGCTTAATATGTAACCATATTAATTTAGTTTTGGATATACCAACAATGCAGAAGGGAACGGCGGTTTCTATAAGAACCTTTGTTTCTGCTCCTCCCGCTGGGCGGAGCGAGAGGGAGTGTCAGACTTTTACTGACTAAAATCCACCCGTGTTCCTTCCGTTGCCTGTGTGCCGGGACCGCGATATACCTTCCGGACAAACTCGCAACCCTTTTTTTTTTGGGTGGGAAATCATCAAATGACTCCTCCCGCTCTGGGCGGAGCGAGAGGGAGTGTCAGACTTTTACTGACTAAAACCCACCCGTGTTCCTTCCGTTGCCTGTGTGCCGGGGCCGCGATATCCCTTTCGGACAAACTCGCAACCCTGGCAGGCATTGGCCCTTACGGACCCCGTCAGTTGGTGCTGACATCTCTTTGAGGCGCGCGTGGAACACAACGCGCCGTCGACCCGGGCCTGGTCCTAATCGGACGGCGAGCTACCCATTGCCCACCGTCCGCCAGCCCGCGCCTACGGTGGCCGGAAGTCGGCTCGCGACTCCCGACGCCCGGGGCGTCTCCTGCGGCGGCTAGGGGCGCGAGGGCGCGCATCTTGCATTTCCCTCGCGCGCTCCGCCTCCTCCTTCGCGAGCATTACTGCTTCGCAGAAGGAAGTGACGGCTTCCCATGCACTCTCGCTCCGGACCATGGCCTGAACCAGGGCCGGACGCGAGAGATCGCCGCTGCCGATCGCCTCCGTGAGGACACGGCGGTGCCCCGCCCAAGCCGGGCAGACCTCCACCGTATGCTCCACCGTGTCCTCCGGGCGATCCACACAATGGTAACACCCGGGCGTTTCCTCCCGCTTTATCCTGAACAGGAACCTCCCGAAACAACCGTGTCCGGTGAGGACCTGCGTCAGGCGGAAGGTGAGGACGCCGTGGCGCCTCTCTAGCCACTCCTCAAAGAGGGGCCTTACCGCCGCAATTGTGGCGTGCCCAGCGCTGGGTTGCGACAATCGCACTCTCCATGCCGCCATGAGATCCCGCCGGAGCTCTGTCCGCTGTGCCGTGATTTCTCGCGGCAGCGGAGTTACGCCCCGGCGTTTCGCCTCCTCGCGCAACTCCCACATGTGCGCGAGGACTTTTGCCTCCAGATCCCATGGCGGAAGTCCGGCAAGGAGGCTCGCCGCCTCACGGGAGACCGTGCGGTATCCTCTGACCAGCCTAATGGCCATGACCCTTTGGGACGCGTTCAATCGCTGGGCTGGTCGCAGCCTTAATGAACGCGCCCACACCGGTGCCCCGTAAAGGGCCATGGACCGAACGATCCCCGCGTAGAGCCTCCGGCAGGAGGCGTTTGGACCCCCTAGATTGGGCAGAAGCCGCTTCAAAGCAGCCCCAGCCCTCTGCAGTTTGGGAGCCAAACGTCGGAAGTGCTCGACGAAGTTCCACCGGCTGTCGAGGACGAGTCCCAGGTACTTCATCGTCGACTCGACACCGATGTGAACCCCTCCCGCCGTCATCTGGGAACCCGACAGTGGCGCGTTCCGAGGACCATAGAAACACATGGCCTCGGACTTGTGCAAGGCCACCTCGAGTCCCAGTTGCCGGATCCTATCGACGATTGTCGCAACCCAACGTGTCGCTAGTTCGGCCGCCGCCTCATGCGACCTCCCCTGCACCAGGACCAGCGTGTCGTCAGCGTAGCAGACTACGCTGACGCCGCTAGGGAGGTCGGCGCGCAGCACCCAGTCGTAGCCGATGTCCCACAGATGCGGCCCCAGGACCGATCCCTGCGGGACACCGCACGACATCTCTCGCCGGTTCCACTCTCCGTGGTGACCGGGGTAGATGACGGCCCTGTCCGTCAAATAGGCCTCGACCACTCGACAGAGGTAGGTCGGCATCCGGTGATACCGGAGTGCCTCCCTAATGCAACTCCAGGGCAGGGTATTGAACGCATTGGCGATGTCAAGAGACACCGCCAAGACCACCCCACCCCGGGCAACAGCATCCCCCGTCGTGAGGGCTCGAACGCGCATGATGGCATCCACCGTAGAGCGCCCCTTGCGGAAACCAAACTGGCTGTCCGCCAAATCCGGCCCCACTCGCACCAGCTGCCCGACAAGGCGGTCTGCAATTACTCTTTCAAAGAGCTTGCCCACCTCGTCGAGCAGCACGATGGGCCGGTAAGCGGACGGAGAGTCCGCCGGGCGCCCCGGCTTCTTGATGAGGACCAGTTTCCCCGTCTTCCAACGAAGTGGGAACTGGCCCCTCTCCAAGCATGCGCTAAAGAGCCCTCGAAGTCGAGGCCCGAGAGCCTCTAAGGCCAGAACCCAGGCTTTTCCAGGTAAGCCGTCGGGTCCTGGGGCGGTATTTTTGGCATTCAGCCTACGTACCGCCACTCTCAAATCTACCCCGGTCACCTCCGGAGATTCGTCGTCGTCGTCGTCACCTGTGTGGTCCGCATCGGGCACCGCAGGAGGCGGAGCCATGGGCGGGGGAGTATGTTCCCCTCGCGAAGGGAACAGAGCGCTCACCACGTCCTCCACGAGCTGGGGCCGGAGACTCTGCGTCAGCGGGGGAGCCCATGGGCGGAGTTGATCTCTCACCCATTTGTATGGGCGCCCCCACGGGTCTCTGTTCAGAGTCTCCAGCGACTCTTTACGGCCCTCTCCTCTGGCCCGCTCGATCTCCGCTCGGAGTGCGGTCTTCGCCGCTCTGTACCCGGCGTACAGCTCCGCCTCAATGGCTTCCGTATCCGGCGGGCGGATACGGAGCCTGCGGTGCCTGGCGTACAAGTGGCGCGCAGCAACGCACGCCGCGCGTAAAGCGGTCAGCTCACGCGACCACCAGTACACCTGGCGCTGAGCACGTCTGGGCTGGACCCGGGGCATTGCCACGTCACATATTTCGGACATGGCCTCCCGGAACCACTCCGCCTCGTCGTTGATGTCGGCAGGCCTGTCCGGTGATGACACCCAGGCCTGCACGATCGAGGCCTCCAGGAGGAGCTCCCGGTCCAGCTGCTTCAGCGCCCACCGCGGACCACTCGGGGTCTGTCTGACCGGCGTGCCCGAGGTCTGGGCGGAGACGTCAAACCGGATGTACCGGTGATCGGAATAGGTCTCCACCCCCTCCATGACGCGCCAGCCGATGACACGTGGTGACAGAGCGGGGCTGGCGAACGAAATGTCCACCACTGACTCGCCCCGCATCCGCACGCACGTGGGGACAGAACCCCGGTTTAGGACGACCAGGCCCGACTCCAGAGCCCAGTCCTCCACCATCCTGCCCCGTGTGTCCGTTAACCGGGAACCCCAAGCCACGTTCTTGGCATTGAAGTCCCCGAGGACGATCACGGGGAGGGGATGGTACCCGACGACGACGACTCTCAACTCCCCAAGGGAGTTGTGGAACTCGGCGAGAGTTCGGTTCGGGGAAAAATACGCTCCTACCACGACAATCTCCCCGAACCGTGCTGCTACGCAACCCCGTCCCTTCTTGACGGTCTCGAGGGACGGGGTACCGGCGGCGGCCGACGAAATAATGGCCACTGAGCCGCTCAGGTCCTCCACCCAGTGATCCCTGGGCGGGACAAAGTACGGCTCAGCGACCACGGCGATGTTAATCGACCACTGCGCCATGCTCTGGAGCAACAGATCCTGAGCTGCGGCGCAGTGGTTGATGTTCGCCTGGAGGAGGCGTAATGGACCTATTGGCAGTCCATTTTAGCCCCCCCCCGAGCCCCGCGTGAGGGCCCCGCCACGGCGGCAACGGCCGCGGCGGTGACGACGGTGGTGGCGGCAGCGGCGGCGGCAATAGTAGCGGCGGCTGCGGCAGTGACGGCGGTGGCGGAGGACTTGCTCCTGGCTTTGGCGGGTTGGGCGCAGGCCTTGCTCCCAATCCGGTGCTCGGCCGGCTTGCCAGCCGCTGCACATACGGCGCAGTGCGGCGTGGCTTCGCACGAGCCGGCCTTGTGACCGGGCTGACCGCAGCGATAGCAGTGATCGCTGCGGTCCACCTCCGAGGTGCATTTAGCTCCCACGTGGTTGCCCACATGGCAGCGGAAGCACCTCAGAGGTCTGGGTTCGAGCAGTTTGACCTGCGCGGATACCCAGCCCACCAATAACCTTTGGCCCTCCCCGGCGATTTTTCTGGCCGCCGACACGGGGCAGCTCACCGTTACGGCTCGCATCCCCGTGAAGCCAGGACGGATGGTGCCCGCCCTAACCTGCTCGGCAGAGCACCCCCCAGTCCTGACGACAGCGGCCACCACCTGTTCCTCCGCCACTGAGTCGTCCAGGCCCGAGATGCGCATGTCCACGCACTTGGTGGGCCTGGACACTCGGGCCTCGTCCGCATTTAAGGACGCCCTAAGCTTTTCAGCTAGGGCGTCAGCGGCCGGGCCACTGGCCACTCCGGGGAGCTCCAGCATCCGGGCGCCAGTCGCAGTGACCCTAACCCGGATGCCCTGAGTGGCGCCGATCTCTTGCAAGTCCACCGCCGCCCCAACCTTGGAGAGCACGTCGCGGTAGGACACGCCCTTCTTTTCCGCTTCCGGCTGTAGTTTAATCACTACAGCTGCAGACTTCGGGGCGCGGAGCCTAGCCGCGACGCTTTGCTCTTTGCGCCGCTGCCGCCTGGCCTTCTTTTTGGCCGCCCTTTTGGCCTTGCCTGCCTTCTTCTTCTCCCCGGCTATTTGCCACTCGGCGTCAGCCTGGGGAGATTTAGGAAGCGGGGGTGGCCGTTTCGCCGCCGGGGGCGGAGCTCCCGCTGCCAGGGCCGGGGCCGAGGCCGGGGCCCCCACCGCCTTGGCCGGGGCCCTCGCTGCCTGTGTAGCAGCCCCACCCCTGGTCTGCCCTGACGGGCCTGGCTTGGCCGCCGCGGCAGCTGCGGTGGCGGCATACGATGCCGCCTTCCGTTGGCCTGAGGCCAGCTGGCTCGCCGCCAACGGAGGGCGCAAGACCACGGCCTCCAGTACGGAGAACCGGCTGTTGAACGCAGCCAGCTCCTTCCGCACCAGGGCCAAAACCCGGTCCTCCGCCGGCAAGGGCGGGCCCTGCCCTTGCACCGCTCCGCGCTGCAACACAACGCGGGGGCCGGCTCCACTGAGCCTGGCCAGGTCTGCTCGGAGCTCCACGTTCTCCTTTCGGAGAAGCTCCATAGCGGCCGTCAAGCGGCCGACCTCCGCCCGCATCTCGGACAGTACGTCCGACGGTGGCCCGACCTGAAAAGCCCTCGCTGCCGCCATAATGGAGGCCGTAGCCGCGGGTATGGCCTTGTCTTTTGAAGACTGTAACTTCTTCAAGGCCACACTCCTGATGGCGGCTGCTACGACCTCTGCAAACCTGGCCGCTCGCTCCGAATCGGAGCCCCCAGCGGCCACTTTGGCGGCCTCGTCGGTCGCCACTCCTCCCTTGGCACGGTTCGCGGTGGCGCCAGCCTGTGCCGTCGTGCCCTTTTTTTGTACGGTGACGCCTACCGACACCTCGGTTGAAGCCCCGGACGAGACCTCAGGGTCACTCTCCCCGCCGATTCCTGGGGGGGTATCGGGTCGCTTGATGCGACCCCGATTGCCACGCCCAAGCTTCGAGGTCACCGCCGCGCGACCTCGGCCTCTCCTAACAGCCGGCACTTTAGCGATCGGCAGGCTTTCCTCGCTCGAGGATCCCGCCGATCCCGTGCGGTCCGACTTATAGCCGCGCGAGCGTTTCCCCCAAAACCTGCCCATGTCCTGCTCGGACCCAGCCCGGTCCCCGGAGGGACAGGAGTCTCCTCGACCCTGGTTGCCGTCGCCGGCAAGCGGTTCCTCCGCCAATAATATTGGCACGTCATCAGTGTTTGGGTTTGTTTTTATAAAGTTTTCCATAATTAATCCCACGAGTAAAAAATATATCCAACCAACCAACCAAAAAAATAGTGGTTCGCACTAGTGACTAATTAAGCTACCCATTAGTCAAGCTATCAACCTCCCTCACGGTGCGCCGCCGCTTGGAGGTTTGGGGTGATTTTTTATAGAGGTTTTCTACCTCGCGGCCCGGGCGGTTAAGCCAAGACCCTCGACCCCCGTCAAATGCCAGAGACATGACCTTGACACTCTTCGGGGCTACGAGACCAACGGTGGCAGGAGAAAAGACTTCCTCCCGCCTGCCCGACGGCAGGGTTAGTGCACGCCGAGCCCGCTCCCACTGGAACGCTGCTCAACGTGTACTCTCTACGAGTACACGTTAGAGCGTTCACTCCTCTGACAGGATATTGGCATACGGGCAACGAGACCCCTTAGGCACGCAGTACCTAACGGGGAGACATTGCCCGCACCCCAGGGTGCACCGTCCCAGAGACTGGCCTTCCCCCCGGACGCATCCGTAAGGGAACTCCAGCCCCCAGGCACACGGGCACCAGTGGATAGCTGGGATCGTCTTCTGTTGTGTCTACTCTCTAAAAAGCTTGATTTATATACACACAGAGCATTTCATTTGGATAGAGATCCTAGAATTTTACCAACTATGACAGAGTTTTTAGACTTTTTAGAAAAGCGTGCTATGGCGCTGGAGGATACTATTCCCCTTAAAGGTCATACTACTGAAAATAAACCCAAGACTACAGTGCGAGTCTCAAATATTGCTGCACAAACCAATGTATTGTGTGCCTATTGTTATAAAACTGATCATGCAATTTTTGCTTGTCCCAAGTTCAAGATGGTTCCTATAGAAACACGTCTGACCTTTGTAAAAGATCACAAATTGTGCTCAACATGTTTAAGATTACATACTGACAATGTCTGTAAGTACAAATTTAAATGTAAAGTTTGTAAAGAAGCTCACAATACACTTTTACATGAAAGTAAGAAAGAGGCCTCAGTCTCAATATGCTCACATAGTAACATTTCAAATTGTAATGTTTTATTACCTACTGTTAAGGTTAAAGTCACTGATAAATATGGTCGTGACATATTTGTACGGGCCTTGCTCGACAGTGGGAGCCAGGCTTCCTTTATAACTAACTCTTTATTGAAAAAGTTATCAATTGTTCCTACTTTGAAATCTACTAATATTATTGGTATCGGTAATAAAACGAGAGAACGAAATAAAAGAGCTCACTTTGTACCACAGGCCCACTGTGGTACAAAGTGAGCTCTTTGATATTCTTCTTTTATTTCGAACATAATCTATATATATATAATGATAAACTGACTGACTGACTGGGTGATATATCAACGCACAGCCCAAACCGCTGGTTCTAAAGACATGAAACTTGGAGGGTGTGTTCTTTGTGAAGAGTGAGTATCCACTAAGAAAGGATTTTTAGAAATTCCACCCTTAAAGGGGTAAAATAGGGGATGGAAGTTTATATGAAAGTCCGTCAGTTTTGAAGTTAGGATCTTCAAATTTTGTGTTTAGGCTGACGATTGAAAATTAATTTATATGTGGTTCAGCGTTTTTGATAATTCCACCCCCGAAGGGTTTAAAAGGGGATAAAGTTGAAAAGTCCTTAATTTTCTAAGAAAAATCACTAAATTTACTATCTAGGCATACGGCTGGAAGCTAACGCAACGGTGTTGTTAGAATTTCAACCCTTAAGGGGGTGAAAAGGTGGATGAAATTTTGTTTTTAATTAAAGTTCTTTATTTTTTAAGTTAAAATCACTATTATATCGGCTTATGGTTGGAAACTAACATAACGTAAATCGTTGTTTTTTTTATTATTTCAACCCCCAAGGGTCCGGCGTCATGGAGAGTGTGATTATCGCAACCCACTGCTGGGCACGCCACAATTGAGGCAATAAGTCTTTTTTTTTGAAGAGTGGCTAGAGAGGCGCCACGGCATCCTCACCTTCTGCCTGACGCAGGTCCTCACCGGACACGGTTGTTTCGGGAGGTTCCTGATCCGCATAAGGCGGGAGGAAACGCCGGTGTGTCACCACTGTGTGGTCACACCGGCGGAAGCAGCAATGCTCGCAAAGGAGAAGACGGAGCGCGTGAGGAAGAGGCAAATGTCGCGCCCTCACGCCCCCTAGCTGCCGCAGGAGTCGCCCTGGGCGTCGGGAATCGCAGGCCAAATCCCGGCCACCGTAGGCGCGGGCTTGCGGATGGTGAGCAATGGGTAGCTCGCCGTCCGATAAGGACCAGGCCCGGGTCGAGGGCGCGTTGTGTTCCACGCGCGCCTCAAAGAGATGTCGGCACAACGGAAGGGGTCCGCTAGGACCGATGCCTACCGGGGTCGCGGGAAAGTCCGAAAGGGATACCGTGGCCTCTGGCAAGGTACAGGTAATTGAAGAAACACGGGTGGGGTTTAGTCAGTAAGAGTCTGACACGCCCTCCCGCTCCGGCCAGAGCGGGAGAAGTTATTTGATCATTTCCCACCCTAAAAAAAAAAAGGTCCGAAAAGGGCGATGAAGTTTTGTATTGAAGTTGGTCGTAGAATATAAGTACGCGTGTACTGTTTCTAACTTACAGTATTTTACATAGAGCGACTGCCTATCTGACCTCCACAACGCAGTCACTGGGTAATACAATACCCCTTGGTAAGAATGGTTGTCGAGAGACTTTCGGGCTTCTGACTTCCCGTAACGACTGTCAAAGATCCACGAATGACAGCCGGGACCAACGGCTTAACGTGCTTTCCGAGGCACGGACGGGTCCTTGTATGGTCACCCATCTACAGACCAACTGCGGCAAGTGTAGCTTAACCTGATCGATTGAACTGTGCGGCTGTTATTATTTAGCCACGGGCCCCTCCCCCGGAGAACCCCCCCCATCCCCTTCTCCGGAAGAATCGATATAGATATAGATTAGGATAGTAAGGATACGAACAGAATGCGATACTGCTCATACCTCATAGCAAATAGCGTGATAATTTGTACCCTACAGACTGACCACACATAGGGAACATCTATGCAATGTTATTGAGGCCAAAGTACTAACTGGATCTGCCAGAGGAGAAACAGTCTTCGTGCCGCGTATACCATTGATACCAAATGACCTTCCGTTTGAATTTAAAAGATTGCAGTTCCCAATCAAGGTTTGTTTCGCGATGACTATTAATAAGTCACAGGGACAAACTCTGAAATTTGCTGGAGTTGATTTGCGGCAAGACTGTTTCTCCGTCGGCCAATTTTATGTGGCTTACTCACGTGTTAGCTCTCCAACTAGCCTGGTTGTTTTAGTGCCCGCTTCCGAATTAGTGAAAACAATTGTACGAGTATATAGAGAAATACTGTAAAGAATTTAGGTAGATACCGGTCCTTCACAGTAGGTATTTCTTGACAGTATTCCTAAAATATCACACATAGTGGAGAACAATTAGCCATGAACAAAGCTCTATATTGTAATTGTTATAATACTTCATAATTATCTAGCAAAAAAGAATTTATACTCTACGCAGACGAAGTAAAATAAAATAGTAACGAAGTCAAACCTTTTTTTTTTTTTTTTTTGGGTGGGAAATCATCAAATGACTCCTCCCGCTCTGGGCAGAGCGAGAGGGAGTGTCAGACTTTTACTGACTAAAACCCACCCGTGTTCCTTCCGTTGCCTATGTGCTGGGGCCGCGATATCCCTTTCAGACAAACCCGCGACCCCCAGCAGGCATTGGTCCTTCCGGACCCCGTCAGTTGTTGCTGACATCCCTTTGAGGCGCGCGTGGAACACAACGCGCCGTCGACCCGGGCCTGGTCCTTATCGCACGGCGAGCTGCCCATCGCTCACCGTCCGCAGGCCCGCGCCTACGGTGGCCGGAAGTCATCTTGTGACTCCCGACGCCCGGGGCGTCTCCTGCGGCAACTAGGGGCGCGAGGGCGTGCAGCTTGAATCTCCCTCGCGCGCTCCGCCTCCTCCTTCGCGAGCATAACTGCTTCGCAGAAGGAGGTGACGGCCTCCCATGCACTCTCGCTCCGGACCATGGCCTGAACCAGGGCCGGACGCGAGAGATCGCCGCCGCCGATCGCCTCCGTGAGGACACGGCGGTGCTCCGCCCAAGCAGAGCAGACCTCCACCGTATGCTCCACCGTGTCCTCCGGGCGATCCACACAATGGTGACACCCGGGCGTTTCCTCCCGCTTTATCCTGAACAGGAACCTCCCGAAACAACCGTGTCCGGTGAGGACCTGCGTCAGGCGGAAGGTGAGGACGCCGTGGCGCCTCTCTAGCCACTCCTCAAAGAGGGGACTTACCGCCGCGATTGTGGCGTGCCCAGCGCTTGGTTGCGACAATCGCACACTCCATGCCGCCATGAGATCCCGCCGGAGCTCTGTCCGCTGTGCCGCAATTTGTTGCGGCAGCGGAGTTATACCCCGGCGTTTCGCCTCCTCGCGCAACTCCCACATGTGCGCGAGGACCTTCGCCTCCAGATCCCATGGCGGTAGTTCCGGCAAGGAGGCTCGCCGCCTCGCGGGAGACCGTGCGGTATCCCCGGACCAGCCTGATGGCCATGACCCTTTGGGACGCGTTGAACCGTTGGGCCGGTCGCAGCCTCAGTGAACGCGCCCACACCGGTGCCCCGTAAAGGGCCATGGACCGCACGACCCCCGCGTAGAGCCTCCGGCTGGAGGCGTTTGGACCCCCTAGGTTGGGCAGGAGCCGCTTCAAAGCAGCCCCAACCCTATCCAGTTTGGGAGCCAAACGTCGGAAGTGCTCCACGAAGTTCCACCGGGTGTCGAGGACGAGTCCCAGGTACTTCATCGGCGACTCGACACCGATGTGAACCCCTCCTGCCGTTATCTGGGAACCCGACAGTGACGAAGTCAAACCTAACATTGAATATTCGAGTCTGATGCCGAAAACATAGTTTTTAGAATATTGGTTTGTTTGTTTGTATGTATGTTTCGGTTTGCACAAAAACGAATGAACGGATTTGGATGATATTTGGCACACAGATAGTTTATAACCTGGATTAACCTATAGGTTATTTTTTAATCCAGGTAGTACGTTCCCGTCGGATATTTTTCGACATCCACGCGGGCGAAGCCGCGGGCAAAAGCTAGTTATTTATAATTATTGTCGCTGTAATTAACTCAAGACAATGTTTATGTTCTTTCTCCAGCTTACCTACTGACAAGTTATATGAGTTTATATAAGTAATTGTTTATTTTATTTGACTATAAAAGTCAAATTATTTAAATTTAATTTATTGTTAACATAATCTACTCATCACAATGTTTTTTTATGAGTTGTATTGCAATATGTGGTTAGCTAGTGACCTCGACAATTGATCATATTATTTATTGTTATTAGTAATTAACTGTTTGTTTATTTATTTATTTTACCTCGATGGTCCTAGTTTATCATTTATAACTTCCAGTTACAACTATATGTAAGTGGGCACGCCCTTTATGCCTGGAGGCTTTTATTAAGATATTAAGTTCTGTTTACGTTTTGTTTTTTTTATTTCTGCCTGAGTATAGTTCTCGATAATTTTGTTTGGTATATTGGCGTGTGCTAGCTTATATATGGCTAATAATTTAAATTATGTTTTGTGTTGCTTAATGTAAATTATTTTGAATACTATTATATAGAATCTTTTTTTTTGTTCTTCTAACTGAACAGACAGCTGTGCTGCTCGGGAGTTAGTTGCGCCACTTCTTCTTCTCAGCTAACGCACTAGGAAGTGGTAAAGGATAGGCGTTTTGGGGGACTGTCTTATGTAATTTTGACGTTCGAAAAGTGCTGATTCTCAGCCTAGTTTGAATAAATGACTTTTGATTTTGATTTGTTTTAATTTGTGATATACAAAAATGTTCCGTGGTGTTTATATTAATGAACATCACACTAGCTTACAGAACATACTTTGGAGGGATAATACGAATACACCCATAAGTTGTTTGCAGTTGCAGACTGTAACATATGGATTGAAAGCCTCTACCTTTTTGGCCACTCGATACCTAATAGAACTTGCAAACAGGCATAAGAATGACTTACCTCTTGCTGCACAAGCCATGTTTTCAAACACATACGTCGATGACGTACTTGCAGGTTGCGAAGATATAGAGCAACTTAAATTATTAATGAATCAGTTAATTGAATTACTTAAATTTGGTAATTTTAAATTACATAAATGGTGTTCAAATCACCCTATAGTTTTGGATGATATCCCTAGTGAATATAAATACTTTGATGAAATTGACTTGAACAAGGATAATATTATTAAAACTCTAGGGTTGAAGTATGATGTCGTAGCTGATAATTTCTATTTTCAGGCTCCTTTAACACAACCTGATGATCAAATGAACACTAAAAGAAAGATTCTTAGTTATATAGGGAAATTTTTTGACCCTTTGGGTCTTATTAGCCCAATTATAATTGTTGCAAAAATTATCATGCAGGAATTGTGGATTGTTAAGATAGGGTGGGAAAAATTTCTAAATAACTTAAATTTAATTCATAAAATTATTGTACCTCGGTACGTCTGATGTAACGATTTTTTATCTATTGAGTTAGTGGGGTTTGCTGACGCTTAGTTCGCTGACGTTTGGGGTGCCTGCCTTTACATAAGGATTTTAAAATCGAATGGGACTGTTGAGGTAAATCTTCTTTGTTCAAAAACTTTTTTACAAAAAAAACAACCGCAAAAACGTAAATATTTTATATATTTTATAGTTTTATTTTTCACTTTTTAGTTGTGGTACCTACCCCATACAAATTAGTATACCGTTCGAATAATGGAAACAAATCAAAAGATTTTTCAAAAATTACACCTAGTGGAGTTACAACTAGTGGGGCAAGTTATCCATCAAGATTTTAGACTAGTGGAATCTGCCCCACCAAATCGAACTAGTGGGGCAGATTCCACTGAAAATTTTAGGCATTCCACTTTGGACCAGAGCAGCGACTTGGTGGGGCAAAGTGGAATGATTTAAATTACCCCTTTGTGGGTGAACAGGGGGATACATTTTGTATGAAAGATCTTATTCATTTGGTTTAGAAAACGTGGTATAAACTTATCTAGGTAACAATAAAGATTTATCATACATTTTTCAAAACTGGCTTGAAAGTGTAGAAAGGGCGTAATTTTTTTTTTTGCATCTCAATGACATCCATTGGCCTAATATGGTACTAATGAATGCATAGTCTACATACAATTTAGCAGATATAACATTTTTGAAATTTAATTACAGTCCTATTAAAATTGTAAATAGAATATAATCACGATGTAACATTTAGTTTTTGTGTCATTGCAATTGTCTCATCCAATAAAAAGATAAACTAATTTATAGTTTTCAAAGTGATACCCATACCACCAACATGCACTACGTTCCAGGCGGCAAGGGGTTACGGAGATGTGGAATGTTGTATGCTACCTCTAATATTAAGCTGGGCGGTCACAGTCCATAAATTATAGGGTACCATCTTCGAAAGATCTGTGATCTTGATGTGATCAAGGTTGCCTGGAAGAGATCGCAGTAAGCGATAAGGCCGCCCATTGTATATTTTGTAGTGTATTACTTTTTCTTTATGTAACGTATAATCTGGTGTACAATAAAGTATATATAAATAAATAATAAATAAAGATCTGTGATCTACCTTGGTAAAAAAAAATTGCAAAAGGGCAAATATACGGTAAGTTTGGAAGGCATAGTTTTATCAGATTCGGACGTGAACAAATTATTAAAGCGACCACACGACGACAGGATCATTGACGGAAATAACGAGGCTACGAAATCTGTCTTCTGACAATCAAGGCCACACATAGCAGACGACTCAAGTAGCACAATTTGATGCCAGGACACTACCAATAATCATTTATAGGCAGAATGCACCTCATGGAAATTCCAATAAGCCCAAACACGGCTAGGATACATTGTATTATGATGGAGTTCCGGTGCCTTCCTTCCGGCTTCATCTTCAGATCAGTTCAATGGTACCGTTTTCATCAGAATGTGCTTCATAGTCGCTTAACTATTTAAATCGATATATCTTACTTACTTATCTTACTTGAGACTAGAGATGCCGATGCATTCCACCAGCTTTTATGACAAGTCTTTTACAGTTCAAGCAGTACGGTTATGGAATGCCTTACCCGTGTCGATAAGGCGTGCTCAATCTTTGTCCACTTTTAAAATTCTGGTAAAAAAACACTTCCTCTCTCCTTAAACATCATCATTACATATAGTTCCTTGATCTTGTTTCATGTTTATTATTGTATATATATATATATATATATATATATATATAGATAAGTGTATGCTTTATGAATGTATGTATTTATTGTGTATGTAAACGGTACACCACTGACTACCTGCAGTATTTGTCTCTCCTTCTTCCTTTAATCCATCCAAAGGTTGTCTGTAAAAGATCGCTTTTAGCGATAAGACCGCCCATTGTATCACCCTATGTAAAATGACGACATTTTTATCTGTATTTTCTATGGTGTACATAATAAAGAATATTCTATTCTATTCTATTCTTATCGCCACCCGTAAAATACTTATCATTGATTAGTTCCGGTGGCCATCTGTGGACTTCTTCATCAGTTCCACTTCACCAAATTATACTTTCTGAAAGCAAATGCTTAACTCGTTGCTGAAAATTCCAAAATCGCTATGTGTATGCTCACAATATTTGAGGAGTTCCCTCAATTCCTCTTGGATTCCATCATCAGAACTGAATGTTGATAAAAATGGGACCAATCTGGAAGTATATCCTTTCAAATGAGAAAATATTTTTACCAATCGGTTCATAAATGGCGCCACCCGTGAAATACTTTTCATTGAGGAATTGTGGTGGCCATCTGTGGTCTTCTTCATCCGATCCGTGACGTCTCCGCCCAGACCTCGGGCACGCCGGTCAGACCGACCCCGAGTGGTCCGCGGTGGGCGCTGAAGCAGCTGGACCGGGAACTCTTCCTGGAAGCCTCGATCGTGCAGGCCTGGGTGTCATCACCGGACAGGCCTGCTGACATCAACGACGAGGCGGAGTGGTTCCGGGAGGCCATGTCCGAAATATGTGACGTGGCAATGCCCCGGGTCCAGCCCAGACGTGATCAGCGCCAGGTGTACTGGTGGTCGCGTGAGCTGACCGCTTTACACCCGCCCTCCGAGCGGAGATCGAGCGGGCCAGAGGACTGGCCCGCGAGGAGTCGCTGGAGACTCTGAACAGAGACCCGTGGGGACGCCCATATAAATGGGTGCGAGACAAGCTCCGCCCATGGGCTCCCCCGCTGCCGCAGAGTCTCCGGCCCCAGCTCGTGGAGGACGTGGTGAGCGCTCTGTTCCCTTCGCGAGGGGAACATACTCCCCCGCCCATGGCTCCGCCTCCTGCGGTGCCCGATGCGGACCACACAGGTGACGACGACGACGACGAATCTCCGGAGGTGACCGGGGTAGATTTGAGAGTGGCGGTACGTAGGCTGAATGCCAAAAATACAGCCCCAGGACCGGCGGCTTTCCTGGAAAAGCCTGGGTTCTGGCCTAAGAGGCTCTCGGGCCTCGACTTCGAGGGCTCTTTAGCGCATGCTTGGAGAGGGGCCAGTTCCCACTTCGTTGGAAGACGGGGAAATTGGTCCTCATCAAGAAGCCGGGGCGTCAGCGTAGTCTGCTACGCTGACGACACGCTGGTCCTGGTGCAAGGGAGGTCGCATGAGGCGGCGGCCGAACTAGCGACACGTTGGGTTGCGACAATCGTCGATAGGATCCGGCAACTGGGACTCGAGGTGGCCTTGCACAAGTCCGAGGCCATGTGTTTCTATGGTCCTCGGTACGCGCCACTGTCGGGTTCCCAGATAACGGCGGGAGGGGTTCACATCGGTGTCGAGTCGACAATGAAGTACCTGGGACTCGTCCTCGACAGCCGGTGGAACTTCGTGGAGCACTTCCGACGTTTGGCTCCCAAACTGCAGAGGGCTGGGGCTGCTTTGAAGCGGCTTCTGCCCAATCTAGGGGGTCCAAACGCCTCCTGCCGGAGGCTCTACGCGGGGATCGTGCGGTCCATGGCCCTTTACGGGGCACCGGTGTGGGCGCGTTCATTAAGGCTGCGACCAGCCCAGCGATTGAACGCGTCCCAAAGGGTCATGGCCATTAGGCTGGTCAGAGGATACCGCACGGTCTCCCGTGAGGCGGCGAGCCTCCTTGCCGGACTACTGCCATGGGATCTGGAGGCAAAAGTCCTCGCACACATGTGGGAGTTGCGCGAGGAGGCGAAACGCCGGGGTGTAACTCCGCTGCCGCGAGAAATCACGGCACAGCGGACAGAGCTCCGGCGGGATCTCATGGCGGCATGGAGAGTGCGATTGTCGCAACCCAGCGCTGGGCACGCCACAATTGCGGCGGTAAGGCCCCTCTTTGAGGAGTGGCTAGAGAGGCGCCACGGCGTCCTCACCTTCCGCCTGACGCAGGTCCTCACCGGACACGGTTGTTTCGGGAGGTTCCTGTTCAGGATAAAGCGGGAGGAAACGCCCGGGTGATACCATTGTGTGGATCGCCCGGAGGACACGGTGGAGCATACGGTGGAGGTCTGCCCGGCTTGGGCGGGGCACCGCCGTGTCCTCACGGAGGCGATCGGCAGCGGCGATCTCTCGCGTCCGGCCCTGGTTCAGGCCATGGTCCGAAGCGAGAGTGCATGGGAAGCCGTCACTTCCTTCTGCGAAGCAGTAATGCTCGCGAAGGAGGAGGCGGAGCGCGTGAGGGAAATGCAAGATGCGCGCCCTCGCGCCCCTAGTCGCCGCAGGAGACGCCCCGGGCGTCGGGAGTCGCGAGCCGACTTCCGGCCACCGTAGGCGCGGGCTTGCGGACGGTGGGCAATGGGTAGCTCGCCGTCCGATTAGGACCAGGCCCGGGTCGACGGCGCGTTGTGTTCCACGCGCGCCTCAAAGAGATGTCAGCACCAACTGACGGGGTCCGTAAGGGCCAATGCCTGCCAGGGTTGCGAGTTTGTCCGAAAGGGATATCGCGGCCCCGGCACACAGGCAACGGAAGGAACACGGGTGGGTTTTAGTCAGTAAAAGTCTGACACTCCCTCTCGCTCCGCCCAGAGCGGGAGGAGTCATTTGATGATTTCCCACCCAAAAAAAAAAAAAGGCCTCTGCTTTCCAGCCCCAATGAAGGTGGATATTTAACTCCAGGTCACTTTCTAATTGGTACGGCTTTGTCTAGTTATCCTGAAGTCGATTTATTGGAAATTCCAATAAATAGATTGAAATTTTGGAAAATTGTGTCTAAACTCAAACAACATTTTTGTAGGGCATGGTCAGCAGACTTATCTCACACAACTTCAGAGCCGTCCCAAGTGGAAGCATAGCTCTACTAACCTAAAGGTAGGTGATCTTGTTCTCGTTAAGGATGTAAATACCTCTCCTTTACAATGGCCTATGGCAATGATTGTCAAAGTGTTTCCTGGGCCAGACAACAATGTAAGAGTAGCTGAAGTAAAATTTAAAAATAAAATTTATTTAAGGTCCATTGCCAAGTTATGTCCTCTGCCAATGGAATAATGTTATAATTTTAATCCATTTTACATGATTGTGTCTCATTGTACTTTTGATGGTTTTTCAGCCTCTCCCCCCAACTATGTTCAATACAATGTGAACATATATTTTGATATTCTGAATTATTATAGATCAAGGCAATGAATTGCATTGATCTATAATAGTTTAGAATCAAATTTAATAGTTTTTCTGTTAATTCTTTTTTTTTTATGTGTGCAACATTAATGTGCCTTAAAAATGTTTATGACGTGTGGTAACACACGTTTTTTCTTCGTCTTAGCAAAACTTCGTTGAGTGTAACTCGCTATTGTTTTTTCTTTTATTTAAATAAAAGTGAAATCCAAGTTTTAAATTTCTCTCTTTGTTTTATTCCGAACACTTTTGCTAAATCTAAATTTTTAAGCGATACAATTATAAAATCTAATAATAAAGTAAAAACCACTTGGAAAATTATTAACATAGACATGAAATACAACTTGAGATTATGGTAGACGATAAATTAGTTAATACAGCAGCCGACGTAGCCGAGGCATTTAATGAGTTTTTTGCCAACACACCTATAACTACGACTCGCTCCTTGAATTCGTCCCCGTCTAAAGCTGAAAACCTTTTGCATACGTGTAGTACCTTATTTAGCTTCGAACATGTAACGCCTCGTGATGTTGTTCATGTTTTTAACACACTCAAGTCTAAAAACACGGGTGATTACTGGGGCATCTCCATTAAACTTTTAAGTAATATAATAGACATCGTAGCCTTAGCTGTAACTTTTAATAAATGTGTTGATTTAGGAACTTTTCCTGACCTCATGAAGAATAGTAAAATCATTCCATTATTTAAATCAGGTAATAAAAATGACGTTGGCAATTTCAGGCCTATTTCTATCTTAACAGCATTTAGCAAAATATTTGAAAAGTTAATTCTCAAGCAGTTGCTAAGACATTTTAATTTAAATAGCCTCCTTCATAATGAACAATATGGCTTTACAAAAAGTCGTTCGACTACAGATGCGGGTGTTGCTCTGCTGAAACACATATTTAACGCATGGGAGAACTCGCAAAATGCTTTTGGGGTTTTCTGTGATCTCTCGAAAGCCTTTGATTGCGTACACCATGACACGCTTTTGCGTAAACTGCGTCATTTCTGTGTGCAAAACGAAGCTGTCAACGTTTTAAATTCTTATTTACATAATAGGTCCCAATGTGTAGATGTTGATGGTGTGAATCTTCTGGGCTACCAGTTCAGTTAGGTGTACCTCACGGCTCAATACTGGGTCCATTCTTGTTTTTAGTGTATATCAATGACTTACCATTCTATTTAAAGGGTATCTGTGAAGTTGTACTGTTTGCAGATGATACCTCTCTTATTTTTAAAGTAGACAGGACAAGATTTTGACGATGTAAATAGTGCACTCTCAATGGTTACAGATTGGTTTACGATAAATAACCTAGTTCTCAATGCTAAGAAAACGAAATGTGTAAAGTTCGCCCTACCTAATGTTAGAAATCTAGGTCCCAACATCGTCTTAGATAAAGAGGTGTTTGAATCCGTAAACTCGGCAGTTTTTCTGGGCATAACAGTAGATGCCAAACTTCAGTGAGGCAATACACTGACGTCGATACAGCTCGTTTAGTTATTTTCATAGCGTTATGTCCTACGGTCTTCTGCTGTGGGGCAAAGCTGCTGATATTCAAAATATATTTGTCCTTCAAAAACGAGCTGTTCGAGCTCTTTACCAGCTAGGTGCCAGAGTTTCTCTGAGAGATTTTTTCAAAGATATTGGTATGCTCACGGTGGCATCTCAATTCATCTTCGCCAATATCTTATATATTAGGCAAAATATACACTTATACACTAAAAACAGTGATTTTCACAATGTTAACACTAGAAATAAGGACAAACTACGAGCTCCCTTTCACCGGCTTCATAAGGTTCATAACTCATTTGTTGGGCTTGGTATAACTTTTTATAACAAGCTACCCTCTTCTTTGGTAGATTTGCCTTTTAATGCGTTTAAAACGAAAGTAAAATCCAAGCTTTGTTCAAAGGCATCAATCAATCAAAATATTTTATTTAAACCTACAAGGGCACTTATGAAACGTCAGAAGCTAGGTGCACGGTTCCAATTGGTCGTTTCCTATGGAGAAGAGCCGGCAAGAAACTCCACGGTTACTCTTTTAAAAGTAAATGGTTTTACAGTTTTGAAAGGTATGAGAGGACAGTGTAGGCCTATCAACAAGTACCAGGTACTTAGCAAAATATAAAATGGTCCACAGATCCACAGTCTGTTAAGCCTACAACGTTCTCACATTCACAAAATTTTGAAGAAACTAGGTATATAAAAGATAAATAAAAATAAAGACCTATTTAAACCAAATGACATGATTGCCACTAAAGCTGTAACAAACCAAATTTAATTAAAAAAAAAAAAACTATATACTTAAAATATTGTAAGTATATAATGTCAAATAATAAAAAGATTATGTCAAGGATGTAAAAAAATAAAAATAAGGGTAAAATGAAATAATTATCGTAATTTGGGAGCAGTTAATAGACATTTACATAGTTATGCCGTTAATGAGGTACCAGGGAAGCCACATGTGCAGATGGAATTATTGCCAAACTTCCTTGTCTTCAACGCAGTCTTTAATCTTATAATATGCTTTTTTGATAAGGACACGTTTGATGTGGGTTTTGAACTTTCCATCGCTAAGTTCTGTAAATGACTTTGGCAACTTGTTGTAAAAGCGAATACTGTTTATAACAAATGACTTACTAGTTTTTGTTAATCTAAATTTGGGTATCACAATTTCATGTTTACTACGTGTATTTATATTATGGTAATCGCTTCTTATTTTGAAAAATCCTAAGTTTTTGCGAACATACAAAATACTTTCCAATATATAAAGAGAAGGCTGAGTAAGTATATCAATTTCTTTGAATTTTTCTCTAAGGGACTCACGAGGACCCATTTTATAGATCGCGCGAATTGCCCTCTTTTGCAAAATGAAAATTGAATCTACATCAGCTGCCGATCCCCACAGCAGAACGCCATAAGACATAATACTGTGGAAATAAGCAAAGTATACTAACCTAGCTGTGGCTACATCAGTCAACTGCCTTATTTTTCTTACTGCATATGCAGCTGAACTTAATTTACCTGAAAGAGCTCTAATGTGGGCGCCCCATTGCAATCTCGAATCTAAGGTTATTCCTAGAAATACAGTTTCCGTAACAGCATCTAGTTTATTGCCATCTAGTTTTAAATTTAGACCTACTTGAGGTACATTTGGTAAAGAGAACTTAAGCATTTCGTTTTGTTCGTATTAAGTAAAAGATTATTAGCTGCGAACCATTTAGAAAGCACTGCCAGACTATTGTTGACATGTAAGACATCCGTATCTTTTCTATCTATTTTAAAAATTAGAGAAGTGTCATCAGCGAATAGAATTATATCTGATAAGTTGGCCATCATGTAAGGAAGGTCATTAATATAGACTAAAAATAGGAAAGGGCCAAGAATTGATCCTTGAGGCACGCCCATCTTAACTAGAGACCCTGAGGACGTCGCCCCGTTAACGTATACTTTTTGCTGCCTGTTTGATAGATAGGAAAGAACAAGATCAGCAGCTTGTCCACGAACTCCGTAGTGGTGTAATTTACAGATTAGGGTTTTGTGGTCAACGCAATCAAACGCTTTTGATAGGTCACAGAAAATGCCAATTGCATCCTGTGACTTCTCCCAGGATTCCAAAATGTGACTAATGAGTTTTACTCCTGCGTCAGTCGTCGACCTACCTTTCGTGAAACCAAACTGGTGACTATTTTAAATCCCATTTGAATTAAAATGAAACAACGTCTGGTTTAGCATGATTTTTTCATAAATTTTACTCAATGCTGGTAGCACAGATATAGGTCTATAATTAGAGGGATCACTCTTACTACCTGATTTAAAAATTGGTACTACTTTACTATGTTTCATTAAATCAGGAAACGTACCGCTATCTAAACATTGATTAAATATGCCTGATGTCTTCAGTGTTTTTTATGTTAAGACTTTTGAATGCTTTTTTAATTGTGACAATAGAAATGGGCTTAAATTCGAAACTTGGAATATCCTCACAAAAGTTTTCTTATAGAAGAGACTCAGCTAATATAGATGATGAATGGAGAGATTTCGTGACCTCTATTGGGATGTTGGTAAAGAAATTTTCTAGTGTCTCAGCAACTTTTAACTTATCTGAAATGGTTTCATTATCAATCTTTAAAGACAATTCATTCTGATCTCGTTGTTTTATGTTTCCAGTTTCTTTGTTAATTACCTGCCACACAGCTTTTATTTTATTATTAGAAATACTAATTATGTTACTTATTCATTTAGATTACTATTCATACTAGGCATACTATTCTATCAACGACTACTTAAATGATAAGAATAGTTGGTCGCTGTGATTAACTCAAGACAATGTTTGTGTTCTTTCTCCAGCTTACCTACTGACAAGTTATATGAGTTTATATAAGTAATTGTTTATTTTATTTGACTATAAAAGTCAAATTATTTAAATTTAATTTATTGTTGACATAATCTACTCATCACAATGTTTTTTTATGAGTTGTATTGCAATATGTAGTTAGCTAGTGACCTCGACAATTGATCATATTATTTATTGTTATTAGTAATTAACTGTTTGTTTATTTATTTTACCTCGATGGTCCTAGTTTATCATTTATAACTTCCAGTTACAACTATATGTAAGCGGGCAGGGATCCCTTTTTTTCGCATAATGTTCTTTTTCCTAATATACTTTGGCATAACAGTTTTGGCATAATTTGTTTTGCCATAATAATTCTTTGCCATATTTTTTTTTGGCATACAGTTTATATTGGCACAATTATCTTTAAGGCTAATTTGTTTTTGCATAATTTTAATTCGCATAATGTTAGCCCTAATGACTACTCGTATAAGCATAATAGTATTAAGGTTTCTGTAACAATTAAATAATATTATTGATTAAAAATTTAATTGCTAGAAAAGTTTGTGACAGAAACGAATCGCTGCAAAACCGACTCCACGTAGTCTTGTCTGCCCTACCCCTAGAGTGTTATTTAAAATCGCGTAGGCGCGGAGGGGCAAGGCGGCCCGCGAGCTGAGGAGCAGGTGGTTTCACGCTCGCCGCCGTGGCTGAGGCTGGCCGGCAAAGCCGGCCAGCAAGCCGAAGCTGCGGTGGTGAGCGTTAAACACATCTGCGACTAGCAGCTCGCGTGGGATCGCCGGAGCCCCGCAACGCCGGAGCCGTGACAGAAACCATACCTGCTGCATGCTGCATGCTTGCTTGCATGCTTGCACGCTGTATGCCTGCTGCATGCATGGTGTATGCTTGTTTACATGTTTGCATGCTGCATGCTTGCTCCATGCATGGTGTATGCTTGTTTGCATGCTGCATGCTTGCTGCATGCATGCATGCAGCATGCATGTTATATTTTAGAAGTTAATTATTATGCGTATTTTTTATGCTTTAAAAAATAAGTATAAATATTATTATGCGTAAACTTTATGCTTTAGAATGTTATGCTTAAACATTATTATGATTAGAGATATTATGCAAAAAAAAATTATGCGTAAGCTATTATGCGAAAACAATGTTATGCGTAAATATAATTAGGATAAACAAAAGTATGCCATGTTATATTATGTCTAAAAATTTTATGCAAATGGATAGGGAACCAAGCGGGCATGCCTGGAGGCTTTTATTAAGATATTAAGTTCTGTTTACGTTTTGTTTTTATTTCTGCCTGAGTATAGTTCTCGATGATTTTGTTTGGTATATTGGCGTGTGCTAGCTTATATATGGCTAATAATTTAAATTATGTTTTGTGTTGCGTAATGTAAATTATTTTGAATACTATTAAATAGAATCTTTTTTTTTGTTCTTCTAACTGAACAGACAGCTGTGCTGCTTGGGAGTTTGTTGTGCCACTTCTTCTTCCCAGCTAACGCAGTAGGAAGTGGTGAAGGGTGGGCGTTTTGGGGGACTGTCTTATGTAATTTTGACGTTCGAAAAGTGCTGATTCTCAGCCTAGTTTGAATAAATGACTTTTGATTTGATTTGAAATGTCCAGGGAACTGAACAAGTGCCAAAAAAGGGCATGCTTTTACTACCAACCTTGTTTTTTTTTTTTTTAAACAAAAGTCTCTGAGGAGTGAGCTACTACATGAACAGCTACCCTTCATTCATTAATAAAACATTGCTTCCATCTTACTTTTCAATTGTCATCATCTTACTTGAGTGCAAACAAGAGGCTATTTGATTATAATATCATAATCTTAGAAATCCGCATAGATTAATATTATGCGTTTAATAGCAACTTGCAGAATTTGCTCAAACTAGAATTGTTCTAAATATTAATATTTTCAGTATTTGACTTAGAAATAGAACTTTGTGGAATTTGCTCACAATAGAATTGTTCTGAATATTAATTATTTTAATTATTTGACTTCTTGATATGATCTTATCATTCCCAAGTTTTAACATGATTCTTTAGGCAGCCTGAATCTTGCCAACAACATGAATCTTTGCCTAGTTATTCTATGATCCTCCATGATATTCCAGGTATTTTTTTTATTTTTTTATATAAGAACTATTTCTTATAAAACCAGCTTTAACTAAATATACCTATTGTGAGTTATAAATTGTTTAGTGGCTATATTTGTTCCATTTCTAATTTTGATAGAGCAAGCTAGGTCCTTGTCAGGATCTAACTATAAGATTTTCTTAATTATTATAAAATACAGCAAAGAATAATAGGTACAGTATTAACATTATAAATTATAATGTTTTTTAAATATTTACCATTTGGTAATAGTTATAAGACTTAATGTCATGTTTAATTAGTAATTTTAATGTTCTCAAAGCAGATTAGAGTTCACAAGATGTGCTGAACCTCTTCAACTGCATACCACATGAGAGTATTGCACTCTATTTTAATTTAAATACACTTCTGGATGGGAGTGTGGGAGTGTTCGGACTACTTCCAAAAGGGACAGTATCCTACTGTCCCTTTACAATCCCAGTGTGTAGGTTGCTGCCCAATTAACAAGTCCCTGTGGACCATGCTTTAGCAGCTAGCTCCATCTGCGCTAGACCTATATTAGAGATCCCATCCAAAACCTCCTCCGCAGGGGCTAAAAAGTTTTTAGTTTTGTTTAGTGGCATAAGTACTCATTTAATTCTAATTCAGTGTGTCAAACACATGGGCTGGGTATGCTCACCCAGGTCTTCTTATAACGGATTGCTTTTTATGATGGAACGTCAAAATAAAAATAAAACTGCTAGAATAGTTTTACCTCCTCAAGACATTCTGTATTTGCTTTAGGAATTACCTAATCATCATATTTTACACTGAAATCTTTTAGTTGTAATATTTCTGTCTCTTTGGACATGACTGGGTTGTATAAAAAACAACAATGCGCTTCTGAAGTAGATACTAGTACAAGAAGCAGTTTATAAGTTTGTTGATAGTGTTTCTGAGTAAGGTTAGTGATATAATGTAGAAATTGTGTCATTATTAACAGATTTAACACTTACTTGTCTATTCATTCAATTGTAAATGCGTAGGCCCAACTTACAAGAAATCGTTTCGATCTCCTTGCCGTTGTTCGGCGGTGGGAATAGGTGTCTTCTTCCTCCGAGGATGAAGAGCGTTCCTCACCACTATCGCACTTAGGAGAATTGCTGCTCTCATCCGCTAAAAACGCGGACGGTTTTCGCGTGCCGGTGTCCGCAGGCACCGGCGACAATTTAGATTTAATGTGATCTTTCGATCTCCATTTCGGCATCTCGCTTTTTTTTTTTTTTTTTGGGTGGGAAATCATCAAATCCTCTCCTCCCGCTCTGGGCGGAGCGAGAGGGAGTGTCAGACTTTTACTGACTAAAACCTACCCGTGTTCCTTCCGTTGCCTGTGTGCCGGGGCCGCGATATCCCTTTCGGACAAACTCGCAACCCTGGCAGGCATTGGCCCTTACGGACCCCGTCAGTTGGTGCTGACATCTCCTTGAGGCGCGCGTGGAACACAACGCGCCGTCGACCCGGGCCTGGTCCTAATCGGACGGCGAGCTACCTATTGCCCACCGTCCGCAAGCCCGCGCCTACGGTGGCCGGAAGTCGGCTCGCGACTCCCGACGCCCGGGGCGTCTCCTGCGGCGACTAGGGGCGCGAGGGCGCGCATCTTGCATTTCCCTCGCGCGCTCCGCCTCCTCCTTCGCGAGCAATACTGCTTCGCAGAAGGAAGTGACGGCTTCCCATGCACTCTCGCTCCGGACCATGGCCTGAACCAGAGCCGGACGCGAGAGATCGCCGCTGCCGGTGTCAGTGGATGGGTGACCATCTTTACATACCGAGAATCCTCCGTGCCTCGGAAAGCACGTTAAGCCGTTGGTCCCGGCTGTCATTCGTAGATCTTTGACAGTCGTTACGAGTCGTCAGAAGCCCGAAAGTCTGACACCAGTCTTACCAAGGGGTATCGTATTACCCAGTTACTGGGTTGTTGAGGTCAGATAGGCAGTCGCTCCATGTAAAATACTGGTATTCAGCTGCATCCGGTTAGACTGGAAGCCGACCCCAACATAGTTGGGAAAAGGCTAGGTAGATTGATTTGTGATTATTGTGACTTGTTATTGTGTTTGTTTGTGTGCGTTCGTTGTCACCTGCTAGCAGGTTTGTCCAGTGTTTGTTTTTTGTAACTAAATTATCCATATTCAATATGAATATGGATAAAAACAAACCCCCCGACCCTCCTGATGATATACCTACTACACCTCTTTCCGGCTTTTCCCCCTCTAACTTAAGTCCCACTCCCAACCCATTAAGCCAGTTTGCAGATGTGGTCTGTAATCTGGAGTCCCAAATCCTTCCTTCCCATTCAAACTCCCGTAAACGTCCCGGTAATGAACAAACAACCGAAGACCCAAATAGGCCGTGTTAGGTACTCAGTCACAGATAAAGGACCTTATTTAGTACACGTTTCCCGTCAGGAACCTCAACCTAACTCTGGAACGACCCTACACCCTATTACATTTGGGCGGTTCTTGTCTAATCAAAATTTCTCCAATATTATTGCAGTCAAGCGAGTTGGTAGAAATCGTGTATCGGTTGAATTTTCATCCCCTCAGGATGCAAACGCTTTTATTTCTAATAAAGTTTTAGGTACAAATTTATATGAGGCTATAATTCCGTCTTTTAATATAACCCGTATGGGTGTTGCAAGTGGCATCCCTACTGACTTCTTGGAAGAGGAAGTACTGACATATTTAAAAGTTCCAGTAGGCTGTGGTCCAATTCTAAAAGTTAGGCGATTGAATAGAAAGGTTAACAAAGATGGTTTAATTGAATACAGGCCCACAGAAACTTGTGTCATCACATTTGATGGCCAAGTTTTACCAAAAAGAATATTCTCTTTTTATACATCGTTAACTGTAGAACAGTATGTCTATCCCACTATTCAATGCCGCAAGTGTTGCCGATTTGGTCATGTTGAATCTCTCTGTCGTTCCAAACCCCGATGCAGCAAGTGTGGCAATGATCACCCCGGTGGTGGTTGTAGCATTGCTGAGAGCGAATCTTTCTGTGTGTTGTGCTCTGGAAGTCACTTTGCTAATAGCATGTCCGGAGTACAGCAGGCAGAAGACAATTAAAACTATCATGGCTGAGAAAGTTATGTTCTATTCAGAAGCAAGCAAAACTGTTCCCATTTCTACTCGCAGTTATGCAGACATTGCTAAACCACAGTCTCAGTCATCTCGCAAAACTGTATTTCTTAAGTCAAAGACCCATGCCACCCTTTCTCCTTCTTATGATAAAACAGCTCATCTGCAGCTTACTAGCACTCCCCAATCTTCCCAGTCTAATAGCTGTGCTCTCAATAGTCAACTAACAGAATCTCCTGAAAACTTGTCTTCAATCATTGAACTTCTCAGTAAACTCCTATTGACTTTAATAAAAGTCTTCCTCAAATAAAACTCAATTACCGTCCAACGTTGCTACTTTACTTATTAACTCTCTCTCATTCCATAATAATGGCTCGATTGGTGTTCCTTCAATGGAATGTGAGGAGCATGTGGCATAAGAAGCACGAGCTCTTTTTTTAATTTTATTTTTTTATGTAGGGCATCTCGTAGCTGACCACTGAGGTCATGACTACTCAACCGGTCAATCCTGTGGCTGCCTTAAGCTTCTACACTCAAAGCCTCCAGCCAGGGGCAAAAACTATGCTAATTAAAACTAGGCGAACGCTCGCTAATGGCACCCCCTGTGGGGTACGAACCTCGGCTTAGGGCGTTCGCTGGGGGGAGGACAGCAAGAGGGACAAGCTGGATAGAAAGTATATAATTATTATTAATCGGGGAATTTAAAGCTACAGGCTCAGCATCATCGACGCGGGCTGGCGCATCGTCGAGCAAGGGTCGGGGGAGTATCATTTACTCGGGAGGGTCGCGATCGCGGACCTCTGCGGCGAGGTCGGAAAGTGTGTCGGTGTGTGTGTTTTCTCACTGTACTGGTTTCCCTATTGCTCTCCTGGAGGAGGGTTATGGGGTCGTCTGGGTCGGAAAGGATTTGCCTCGGGCGGCGGACTGTACTGATTTGATTCGGGACATAACTGGCGGCCTCGACAACCAGAGGGTTGCGATGGGTGGCGGCGGAATCAAAGAAACGCTTGGAATTGCGTTTGAGAAACTGGTGGATTTTGGGGAGTCTAAAGTCGAGGTGGAGGGTCTCGTTCCTACAGAACCAAGGGGCTCCCGTGGTCCTACGAAGGAATCTGTTCTGTATCACCTGTAATCTATGGATTTGTCGGGGCTTGGCTTGGGCAAAGACGGCGCCCGCATAGGTCAGGATGGGGTGAATGCACGTTGTATAGATTCGCAATTTGCACCTAAGTGACATTTTGCTACGTGCATTTAACATGGAGTGAAGTCTTCCGAGAGCGAAAGCGGCCCGCGCGCGGGTCTGCTTTATGTGGTCTGCGAAAGTGAGGTGCTGGTCGAGGACCACACCTAGATTCTTGGCTAGCTTCTCCCAAGGGATCGGCTTGCCGAGCATGGTGATGGGTCTGTATCGGGCCAGCCGAGAAAAGGACCGCTTGGCTTTTGTCGGGGTTGACTTCGATCCTCCATATCCTAAACCAGGCGCCAAGGTTATTGACTGCGGTTTGGAGAATGCGGGCTATCGAGTCGGGCCCAGCGCCCTTGTAGTAAATGGCCGTATCGACTGCGAACAGAGCCAACTGTGCCTGTTTACTCTTCGGGATATCGCTGGTGAATAGAGTGAATATGAGGGGGGCAAGCATAGAGCCCTGAGGGACGCCTGCGCGGATGGGACGCGGAGAGGATATTGCGCCTTCGATGCGATAGCGGAATGTGCGGTTCAACAAAAAGTCTCGTAAGATGAGCACGAGACGATCTGGCACACCGAGTTGGTACAGCTTATATATTAAGCCGTTGTGCCAGACTTTGTCAAACGCTTTCGCTATATCGAAGAATACCGCACCGGTATAATAACCGCGCTGGAAGCCAGCGCTTATGTGTTCGATTATCCAGTGGGCCTGATGCACGCTAGAGTGCTGGGTGCGGAACCCAAACTGTTTGTTGGGGATGAGGCCCTTTGTCTCAGCGTAGTCTCTGAGACGCTTATAAATAAGCCTCTCGTAGACCTTGCCGAGGACTTTGAGCAAACTGATGGGGCGGTAACTCGAAGGCTCGGGTTTGGGTTTGCCGGGCTTCGGGATACCGATGACAGTGGCGTCTTTCCACACTTGTGGGAAGAAATTGTTGCTTAAGGCACCATTGAAGATGGTGATCAGTAGCATTATCAGGTGGGCAGGGAATAGCTGAATCACCCTATTAGTGATTCCATCTGAGCCGGGGGGCTTTATTTTCAGACACTTGATAATGTCGTGCACTTCGTCTGGTGTGACGGGGGGCAGAAGACTTTCAGGGTCTTCAACGGGAGGGAGAGAGGCTCTACGTTCGACTTCAGCGTCTACCTCTAAGAGGTGAGCTTGGTCTACTGGTAGAGTGTTGGGTGAGCATTGTGCTTCTAGACTATCGGCTAGGCATTCAGCCTTGTCGATGTCGTCGAAGGCTATGGTCTTGTCGGGGTGGGTTAGGGGTGGTGTGGAAGCGACTTGCTGGGACTTGAGTTTCCTCTGAAGTTCCCAGAAGGCTAGGTGGTTCGGCTCTAGGTCGCTCAGCATCTTGTCCCAGCCCGCGTCACGCAGCTCCTGTATGCGTGTCTTTACAGATCTCTGTAAATAGCGCATATGGACTTTGTTAGCGTGGCAGGGAAAGTTGCTGTATGCACGAATGGCTGCGTTCTTCTCAGTCAATAGGTCACGCACATCGTCAGGTAGTTTCCAGCGGGGGTCTTCACCCACTGGGACTTCCTTTGAGCAGTCGCTCACGACGGAGCGTACGTGATCAGTGAGTGAGTCGATCGCGGCCGTTGTTGCTGCGATAGAGTCGAATTGGTCGGGGATAGAGTCCAATTGGGGGGACGTGTTGGATTTCAGCTGGGTGCTTACTTTCCTCCAGTCCATAACCCAGGGCAGGGAAAGCCTGCTGGTGATGGAGGTACTTCCAAGGACAAGGCCTCTGGGGGCTTAGTTTCTGGGGCATCTGGGACGAGGGGATCTTGTAAGAGATGGAGGCTTCCCTCTGCTGGCGGGCGTCGAAGCGCTTGGCCAGTTTGGGAGAAGAGGACATTGGGGCTTTCGGGCAGCCGCGGTAGTTAGCCGGGTGTCCTACTTGCCCGCATAGTACGCATCTAGGTGGGTCGGGGCATAGACTACGGTCCTTGGGACGGGTGCAGTCGGAAGTGCCATGCTCACCCAGGCACTTGACGCACCTGGGCTTCGCGTGACAGTTCCTCTGCGAGTGTCCGTATAACTGGCAATTGTGACATTGCCCTACGGCGCCAGTTTTCCATGGCTTTTCTATCGAGAAGCCCGTGAGAGCACAGGGACTCAATTGGAATATGGGGTGATGCCCCTCGACGGGGGTGCATACGACGAGTATCATGTCGTATGCTTCCCCGCGTTTTGCGCGGTGCATACGGTGAACTTCGTCAACCAGGACGTTTTGCGACTGAAGGTCGGCTAGTATGTCGGAGGGGGCTATTTCCTCGGGGATCCGTTTGATCACCACTCGGATTTGACATTCCTCTGAGAGAGTGTACGTGTGGAATGACACACGTCGATCTCTCAGAAGTTTAACTAATTCCCTATAATCGCGAGAGGTTGGGGTCTGAACTTTAATACCCTGTTGGGTACTACGGGCGCTTGTGTATGCGATCCTTTGATCGCAACACCACTTTGAGATTTTCCATCCACTTTCCCTTGTCCTGAATGAACAGGGGAGGTGGCGGAGAGACCTTCTTAGGGTCAGAAGTAGGTGGGGTGGGGGCAGCCTGCGAGGAGGGTGACGCGGTCGGGCGGGGGGTGAGGGAGGGGGTAACCTGCGAAGAGGTTGACGCGATCGGGCGGGGGGCGGGGGAGGGGGTAGCTACGGGGGTGCAAGTAGCGGGTGGGGCTGGGGATAGCGGGGAAAGTGAATAAGTGTCGCGGTCCTCGAAGGCTACGACCTTATTGGCCTGGGTGGAGGACTGCTTCCTGTTCTTCCGTTTTTTCCTTTTTCCGTTGACAGGGACGACGGGGATGAACCCATCGTCTTCGGAATGGGACGAAGCGGAAGAACCGGAGAGGATTGCCTCTAGATTTCCTCTAGATCTGACGAGGTGTAGGGGGATTGGGGGCGCTTTGAAGAAGCGGCTATCGGGGCGCTAGTGTCCATGAACTCAGGCGGACTGAGCGGACTGTCTAGCTCGACTGCTGGGAGTGAGCTCTGCAGCGCGTCACTGAATTCAGTGACGCTGGTGACGGAAGGTCCTAGTAGGGCTCGTTGAAGGGCAACGAACCGGGCTTGCCATTTGGGTTTTAATTGAGGCTCGCTAGTTCTTTGAGGCCGTCATGGAGACGGCCTCAAAGAATTCGAGGAACTTCGTGAGGCGAAGGTCCTCCATTATCGGGGGGAGAGTTTACTGGTGAGAGGGAATTCTCCTAACAATCCTTACTCTAACTTCCCGGGCGGATTGGCCGGGGATGTGTACAACCCTCCCTGTCGGGTATAGACAGGGAGGTTGAGTACCTAGGGTGAGCCCTAAGCTTGCTTTTGCCCGTTGCCTATCTTAATGTGCAACGGGGTCCTAACCAGTCTAGTGTGCCGGGTGTAGACACACCTGATCGACACTAGGTGTGTCGCTGTCACCAATGTGGACTAAGAGATCCCCCAAGGCCGAACACTGGGACCCGTCCAACTGACTGCCTAGCCCTGAAGGGGTTTGGCGGGTGTAGTCGGGGCAACACCCTCTCGGTTTCGTTGACACCGTATAGGTTTCCACCGAGAACCACGAAACTGTGGATTTTCCCAGAAGGGGTCAAAATCGCGACGATTACGTTTCGAAACAACTCTGATTTATAAATATTTTTTAATTGTGTCTTGAAAAAGACAGCAATTAATAGGTCGGTGGTAGTCGGGTGACTACGGAGCTCGTCGCAGGGGGCGACGAATGTTGGCAGGTAGGCTGGTTCCACGAACACACACAGTAGCGCACGACCGTCCGCAACCGATGCCGAGCGTAGCTGTCTATGAAGCACGAGCTCACATTCCTTTTGAATAAATACAAACCTTTAGCTTGTTCCCTTGCTGAGACTTGGCTAGTTCCGAGTCCTAGTTTCCGTGTACCTTCCTTTAATATTCTCAGATGCGACCGATCTGACGGCTATGGCGGGTCGGCTCTCTGCGTGAACAATCGTGTTCCACTTGTGGTGGTATCTTTGCCTCCTCTAGGTGATGATATTAGTATTGTGGCTAGTAAGGTAGAGGGTATAACCCTCTTATCCGTTTATATTGCTCACCCTCATCAAAGTTTCCTTCCAATTTTAAAACGTATTTTGGAAAACATAGAAGGCCCTGTACTTGTTATGGGGGACTTCAACTGCCATCACTTCAGGTGGGGTTCTGAACGTTGGGACTCTTTTGGGGAAGGTCTTGCTGAAATCTTAGATAACCTTAGCCTATGTATCCTAAACAATGGTTGCCCAACCCGTAGGTCTCTTCCTGGACAGAATAAAAGTTGTGTTGATCTCACCTTTTGCTCACTGGATATTGCAGCGTCTTGTCATTGGGAGTGTACCAGTTTGTCACATGGCAGTGACCACTACCCAATTATAATTTCCTTAGCTGATAAGACTTATTTAGAAAAATCAAACCCTCCACTTTTGAGGTATAATTTATCTAATCCTGATTGGTCAAAGTATTCCTCACTATTGGAGGACAACATTGATATTCTTCCAAATTTAGTTCCCCATGATTCTGATTCTCTTAGTCCCTTCCATGTGTCAAACTGCTATAATAACCTCATTTCTGCCATAACAGCTAGTGCAGACTCATGCTTCCCCTTTAAAAACTCAGCACGTGGGAAGATTCCCCCTCCACCATGGTGGGATCAGGAATGCACAACAGCCATAAGGGAAAGGGATGATGCTGAGATGGTGTATAACGAGGCGATGGTTAGCGATAACCTAATAGCATTCAATAGGGCCCTCGCTAAATCTAAAAGGTTGTTGCGAAGGAAGAAGCGTTGGGCCGACTTTTGCGTTTCTCTGTCCCCCTCCACTCCTTTATCAGTTGTATGGAAGAAGATCAACCGCTTTAGGTCTGGATGATCCCCTTCAATTTCTTCTCCCATCCCCCGAGGGACTGCTGACAAGTTCTTTGATAAACTTGCCCCTCCGTATGTACCATCGGAAGCAGAATATAATCAGCCGTCTCTCATTTCTTCAAAGGATCCTTTTGATGCACCATTTTCTATGCAGGAGCTTAACTCTGTTTTAAAACATGTTCATGACTCTGCCCCCGGTATAGACGGAATTGTCTACTCCTTTATGTCACACGCAGGCCATAGAGCAAAAAACGATTTTTTAAATATATGCAATTTTTGTTACACCTATGGCTGGGTTAGACGATCAGTGGAAAACTCAAATTATCGTACCTATTTTGAAGCCTGGCAAGCACGCTGATGATCCAAACAGTTTCAGACCAATCGCTTTGTCATCAGTTCTTGCAAAATTATTGGAACATTTAATAAAGAACCGACTAGAATATATTGTGGAATCCAGAGATTTACTTCCTAGGTCTCAATTTGGTTTTAGAAAGGGACTCGGGACCATGGACAGTGTTGGGGTTTTGGTTTCAGATATACGTTCATCGTTTTCCAAATATGAATCCGTAGTTGCTGCTTTCTTAGACATTTCCTCTGCCTATGACAATGTCCTTCTTCCCATTCTCAGGCAAATATTGCAACAGCTGAGAATATCGGAGAGAATGATACAGTGCATCTGCAATTTGCTAATGTCTCGAACTTTGATTTTGAGAGTTCCAGGTGAAGAATTTGACGTCAGGACGTCATGGAAGGGCCTACTATAAGGCTCTGTTCTTAGTCCCTTACTGTACAATTTGTATACAGCTGACATTGGTTCATGCCTTAATAACGATTGTCAAATTCTTCAGTATGCTGACGACTTGTCTTTATATGTCACCAATAACTCTGTTAGCGACGCAGCATCATCTCTTTGCGTATCCCTGGACTCTCTAAACCAATGGCTAAATTCACATGGTCTGATTTGTCTGCCCCCAAAAGTGCTGTAGTTGTATTTTCACGCAGGAGGCTGATCCCACAAATTTCAGTGGGCATCCAAGGCAATTGTATACCAGTTTCTTTAAAAGTAAAATTTTTAGGTGTCGTTTTAGACTCCAAATGGGGTGGTTTACACCATCTAAACCATTTAGTGAATAGATGCGAGAGAACTATTCCTATATTAAAAGTGCTCGCTGGTGTCTGGTGGGGTGCACATCCCTACACCATGAAACTGGTATATAATGCCTTAATCCGGAGTGTTCTGGACTACGGATCTTTTCTCCTAATTCCCTGCAACAAAGGTGCTTTGAATTAAAATTAAAAACATCTAATAATATTGAATTACAGCTTAGCCTTCTTCCTCTCTCCTTATTTTGCTGTGCCCGACAGGGTCCATATTGCTCTCTTACTTATTATACCATCTATGTAATACATATGGAATGCAATAAAAAATTGAGTATTGAGTATTGAATAGGTTGGACAGAATTCAGGCTAAGTGTTTACGGATCATATCAGGCTGTATGAAGTCCTCACCAATTAACGCATTGCAAGTAGAGTGCGCAGAACCACCGTTGGCCTTGAGAAGGCAGTATCTAGCATCGAGATTTTGGGCTAGAGTCATTACCAAATCCTCCCACCCTCTTGTTAAAAAAGTGAGCGATTTAGATGTTGTATGAGTCCCAGTTATTGGAACCATAAAGAAGTCCCTTTGTTTTTAAAGTCGTTTCGTTGTTATCAAAATTTATATTACCCCATTATTCAGTTTCCGAAACTTCCCATTTTCAGTTTTGACTATGAAATTATTTGTTTTAAACCAGATATATTCTACAATATAGGCATATCGAAAAAGTCTCCTTCGGCGGACTTTATTTTCAATGCGGCGGTTGGTGAGCGTTGGTATAATTTTGAACGATTTTTCACGGACGCCTCTAAATTATCAGATGTGCAAGTTGCACTGGTGCTGCGGTATATTACCAAAACTCCAAAATTGTTTTAAAATTCAAGTGCCCTCCACAATCTTCAGTGTTTACGGGTGAGTGCGTGGCCATATTAGAAGCATGTCTATTTATAAAGGCTCATAGCGTTCGATTTGGTGTCATCTTTACGGACTCACTTAGTTGTCTACAAGCTTTGGAGCAGAATCCTTTTAAGAGTAAACTCCATAGTGCAGTACTGCTTCAAATAAAAAAGTCCCTTTTCTCTTGTGTCAAGAATCACAAAACCGTACACTTGGTTTGGATTCCAAGTCATTGTGGCATAAGAAACGAATATGTTGATGCTCTTGCTAAGGATTCTGTTACGTCCCAAGACGTTGATCTTAAACACTTCCAATGTCAGGGCGACTTGCTGAGCCTTCCCAAAAAGAGCTTGCTAACCTCATGGCAAGTCCAGTGGCAAAATTCAAGTAAACAAAAAGGAGCTTTTTATCACGCAATACAACCCAATGTTACACCCAAGCCCTGGTTTTATCCCTACAAAAAAATATCTAAGAAAGTAATCTCAATTCTTTATCGTCTCCGTATTGGACACTGTTGTTCTCCGGTTTTCCTTCATAAAATCCGGGTCAGAAACTCATCGCTCTGCGAATGTGGGTTGGATGAAGGTACTTTGGAGCACATCTTTTTTAACTGCTCCAATAATAACCCATCCCATGACTTATATAGCCAAAATCCCTGTCCCAACTAACTTTCCATCCCTACTAACACATTCTTCCCCAAAGCTCTTTGCAGCTTTGATGTTTTTTATTCGCGTCAATGACATCAAATTATGATGATTTTTGTGTGGCCTGTGACCATTTATGTACATATTTAATCATATAAATAGCAATATTTTTTATCTGTTTGTTTCAGTGTACTAATAATACCCGTCAACAAGTTTCGCATTAAACTCAACTACATAGTATTTAATTTTAGCTTTCATCACAATTATTTTTTTGTTTCCCTCCGCACGTTTTCTCCACACATTGACATTGGCAGAATTGTCGACATCGGCACCATTGCCATAAGGAAAAATAGAATAGAATAGAGTCTTGCTAGAGTGAAAGGACCACAGGTAACCCAAGGATGCAGCGTAAGTACGTTTATTCTTATCATCGGTAAAATGTAAGACAGCTTTCTTCAAATCAAATGTTATGTTTTGAAGGAAACATAATGGTTAAATACTATCGTGAAGCCGTATATACATAATTTAAAAACTAACAGAATAATAATAATATGTATGTACAATTATATGCAAGCCTAGTATTTTATGTTAGGTTACTGCTCAGAAATTATGATCAACGTCTAATGATTATATATAGTGAATTCTTGCCAGCCATTGCATGCATTTTGTTAGGTTTACTTTTAACATTTATCTGGGAACATAACAACTTATAACTAATTAAGAAAAACAAAAAACTTTTTACAAAAAAAAACAACCGACTTCCGAAAAAAAACACTACAAAGTGAAAAATAACTTTAATTTCGGAAGTCGGTGTCTTGGGTTTTGAATTTTCGTTTTTTGCCACCGACTTCCGAAATTAAAGTTATTTTTCACTTTGTTGTGTTTTTTTTCGGAAGTCGGTTGTTTTTTTTTGTAAAAAGTTTTTATTTTTCACTTTTTAGTTGTGGTATTTACCCCACACAAATTCGAATAACAGTACCTGCTATGTAAATAACAGTCACAGGAAGTTATTATCATATCATCCACATATACTAAGTGTGAAAAATACGTATTATTGAAGCTTACTCAAAAACTATCCCAGCAAAGTTAATAAAATTGATATGGGACCAATCCGGAAGCATACCCTTTCAAACAAAAAAAGAATTTTCAAAATCGGTCCATAATTGACGGAGAAATCGTACATACATAAAAAAAAAAAAAACATACATACGCGTCGAACATATGACCTCCTCCTTTTTGGAAGTCGGTTAAAAATGACATACTATAATTTCCTTAGATTAGTATTAGTGCCAAGATTCAAGTTTATTAACTCAAGGAATAAGATTTTTCATACAAATAAAATCCTCCCTTTTTACCCCCTTATACAGAAGCTGTTGGTGTACCTTTCTATATAAAAAAAAGTCGAATTTCTTAAAACCCCTTACTGCTCCCGTACATTAATTACCTACCTATATAAGGAAGCTGCGTGCAAAATTTCACTATCCTAGTCCCAGTTGTTTCTGCTATGCGCCGATATGTCAGTCAGTCAGTCATTCTGTGTCAGTCATATTTTTATATAGTTTATAGATTACTACAATAAAAATAATTGTATTTTTATTTAAATTTCAGACTGAACATCAACCAGGTTCATCATATTGTCAGGTGCAAGTATTGAAACCAACCCCAGTACCAAACTTAAAAAAACCAACACTTGAACCTCTACCTGGGACTCCGCATGTGTTGCATGTGTGAGAAAATAATGTATTTAGAAGAGTGAAAAATAATAGACATACTAAGGGGCAAGGGAGTTAATATTCAGATATTTGAATTAGCTATTTACTTTATAGGCATATAAATATAAATATTATATATTTGCATTGTACATTACATTAGTTGAAGTATACATATAAATCACATAATAAAAATATATTAGAAAATATGATGTTAGAAGAGGCAGTAAGCACTATAAGTGTATGTATAAGTATTACCTAATTTAGCAAGTTTTAAAAGTCGGAATCATCACTCTGTATGTAAGTTCTGTTGAACATGTTTTGTAGGGAAAGGATCGTATGAAGTAAAGCACAGAAAGACAAGGCTAGACATTTATTTAATTAGACTTGTCATTATTAAACAGAAAGCTAGTTGTCCGTTCGCAAAACTAGGTCTTCATGGAGAAGAAGGACAAGAAACTCAATGGAAACAGTATGACAGTATTCTATCAACACATAATCATAATAAGCAATAATTACGGTATAACATCTGGTTCTCTATTGTGTTCCCTAACTTTTTTATCCATAATCTAAAGTGCTATAATTTTTTTTCTCCTAATCATCATTTGTCCGAACGGTAACTTGCCCGAACTTAATGTCACATAATATCACATGCCATAAAATTAAAATCCCTAAATACAATATGCCCTAAATTTGTTTGTCATAAATATTACAATCAATAATAAACAAAATACATAAAACGGTTTACAATAAAAGTTTAAAGTTCTAAATTCAAATTATTTAATGTTTATATATCCTAATAATTTTTTTAAACAAATTTGTAGTATATTAAACAATATTAACATTAATATTTTTTATTTCCCTGTAAGCATGCACACATGCATACACCATGCATGCAGCAAGCATGCAGCATGCAACGAGCAGCCGCGGCGGCGAGCGTTACAACCACCTGCTCCTCAACTCGCGGGCCGCCTAGCCCCCCTGCGCCTACGCGATTTTAAATTACACTCTAGGGGTAGGGCAGACTGGGCACGCCAGAATTGCGGCGATAAGTCCCCTCTTTGAGGAGTGGCTAGAGAGGCGCCACGGCATCCTCACCTTCCGCCTGACGCAGGTCCTTCACCGGACACGGTTGTTTCGGGAGGTTCCTGTTCAGGATAAAGCGGGAGGAAACGCCCAGGTGTTACCATTGTGTGGATCGCCCGGAGGACACGGTGGAGCATACGGTGGAGGTCTGCCCGGCTTGGGCGGGGCACCGCCGTGTCCTCACGGAGGCGATCGGCAGCGGCGATCTCTCGCGTCCGGCCCTGGTTCAGGCCATGGTCCGGAGCGAGAGTGCATGGGAAGCCGTCACTTCCTTCTGCGAAGCAGTAATGCTCGCGAAGGAGGAGGCGGAGCGCGCGAGGGAAATGCAAGATGCGCGCCCTCGCGCCCCTAGTCGCCGCAAGAGACGCCCCGGGCGTCGGGAGTCGCGAGCCGACTTCCGGCCACCGTAGGCGCGGGCTTGCGGACGGTGGGCAATGGGTAGCTCGCCGTCCGATTAGGACCAGGCCCGGGTCGACGCCGCGTTGTGTTCCACGCGCGCCTCAAAGAGATGTCAGCACCAACTGACGGGGTCCGTAAGGGCCAATGCCTGCCAGGGTTGCGAGTTTGTCCGAAAGGGATATCGCGGCCCCGGCACACAGGCAACGGAAGGAACACGGGTGGGTTTTAGTCAGTAAAAGACTGACACTCCCTCTCGCTCCGCCTAGAGCGGGAGGAGTCATTTGATGATTTCCCACCCCAAAAAAAAAAAAAAAAAGGGGTAGGGCAGACAAGACTGCGTGGAGTCGGATTTACAGCGATTCGTTTCTGTCACTAAAACCTATTTTTTTTAAGATTAACAATTTTATTATAAATGAACATTCGGATACACATTATACACATCACATTATATAATACAATACTTAGGACATGTCATGTGATATGTATATCACTTTTTGTCATGCAAAATTAGGAGATACAATTATTATAGTACTCGTTATTAGGACAGAATAGTTTTAGAAGTAAAGATAATTATGTAAAACAAAATTTCGAATATTTGAACATTATGGTTACTGAAGTTTATAGCAAACGTGTTATGGATAATGATTTTCGGACAAACAATTTTAGGAGAAGAAAGGGAGTACGATTATATCTAATTACTTAACTTAGGTCCGTTCGGTGTGACTGCTCCGGAACGAATGGGCCGAGAAGGTTTTTTTTTTTTTTTTTTTATGTAGGGCATCTCGTAGCTGACCACTGAGGTCATGACTACTTAACCGGACAATCCTGTGGCTGCCTTAAGCTTCTACACTTAAAGCCTCCAGCCAGGGGGGGCCGAGAACGTCGGAGCGGCGGCTTTTTATAACCGATAGTCAACAAGTGACGTCACATCGTACGATTTTGATAGAGACTTGTTAATACTTGCATTTTAACATAAAACTATGATTAAATTATATAAAAATAGCGTAAATATGTTTAAATTAATTAGTTCTATTACTTATTTGGTCTTACAATGGCATAATTAGTAAACAAGTCACATTAAACAGTTAAATATGATACTATACAGAACAACAATGAAAGAACACAGTTTAAACTTATGTTATAAACGTATTTCGTAATAGTATGTATAATATTTTGACAAGAAACTATTACTAAGTTGTGTTTCACATGTAAACAAGGTTATAATTATTATAGGGATGTTTTCCTTTGTGTCTAATTAAGAAATAATCTGTCATATGTGTAGGAGATGTAGGTGTTGCGTGTGTCTTCACTTCGTGGTGTGAGGTTATCTTCAGGGAACACAATTAAACGATCCAGACACTTCGACAACAGTTTATTCTCACCACTACTATTAACAATAACAACAAGCGTGAGCAGATAGAATAAGTGCATAGACGATAGTTAGCGTTATAGCTTATGCGGAAGTATTAGATTCGCGAAGCAAGCAAGCGTGCGTCTGCCGTGAGGGTGCGAGACGGACTGAGGAGCGCGGGGGCGCGCGTCACTGCGCCGGAGATGGTTCTAGACTTCCTTTTGTATTCGGTGAGTAGCGGGACTTGGTGTGCGCTTACTCGGTACGACACGACGACGACGCGACGATGCTCGGCGACTCAACGATGCGGCTATGCAGTACTGGTAAGTTTATATAATAGTATGCTATGTGTTATTATGCATGTTTAATGTTTGTATTTTGTGTATTTAGTATGTAAAGTATTTTATAGTAGATATAAATATATACTTATATATATTCTAATACATATTTGTGATGTTTACTATAAGTATATATGATTTATTTAGTTAATGTTATTTTATTATAATAATGTATTGTGGCTACGCCACATGACTCCCCCCTTGAGACCATCCTAGGATGGGCGATAATAGTCAGGAAACCTCACTCTTCTTCCTGAGCGAGTAATTCTTACTTCTTTATCTTCGCTTACAGGGTTTGGAGTTTCATTTTCAAGCGGACGAGTCTCTGAACAAGTATCTGGTGTAAGTACATAGGCTGGTTTTAACCTCTCTATCGATACTGTCTGTTTTTTTCCTTTAACAAGCAGCTTAAAGACTTTTGTGCCTGGTTGCTGGACTAGGTATGGCCCAGTGTACGCCGGCTGAAGGGATCCTCTCACGGTGTCATCTCGGACGTAAACGTGAGTAGCAGAAGGTAAGTCTCGGTATACGAAAATGTTACGTCTGCTGTGTCTTGCGGCTGGCTGAGGGCGAATATTGTTCATAATGGAACGCAGTCGTGCTAAGTATTCGGTGTGGTCACTGGTTGTATGCTGGTCGGTGATTGGCTGCAGAAACTCACCGGGCAGTCTGAGGGGTTCGCCGTAGAGGAGTTCGGCGGGTGACGCTTGTATGTCCTCTTTGAAAGCGCTTCTCATTCCTAGCAGTACTAGAGGTAAGCTTTCCGTCCATTGTAGGCTTCCATGACACATTATGGCTGCCTTAAGTTGTCTGTGCATCCGTTCCACCATTCCGTTGCTTGCAGGATGATACGCAGTGGTTCTGTTGCGTTGAAATCCGGCAAGTTCTGAGAGCTGTTTCAGCAGTGCGGACTCGAATTGCTTCCCGCGATCTGTCACGACTTCTGTAGGGCAGCCGTAACGTGATATCCAGTTGCAAACGAGAGCTTTGGCGACTGTTTCAGCAGTTATATTTTGCAAGGGGATTGCCTCGGGCCATCGAGTGAATCTATCCACGGCGGTGAGACAATAACGGTAGCCATCCGAGATGGGTAATGGTCCGATGATATCGATATGTACGTAGGTAAATCTGCCGTTTGGTAGCTTGAAGGTGCCCATCGGTGGTGTTACGTGCCGAGTGACTTTTGAACGTTGACACGCGTGACAGAGCTTGGTCCAATCGCGACAATCTTTATTTACTCCTGGCCATACGTAACGCTGAGCCACTATTTTTGCAGAGGCGTTAGCGCCTGGATGGCTAAGTGAGTGCAGGCTATCATAGACTTGCCTTCTGAACTCTTTTGGTACGTAAGGTCGTGGGTTTGGCGTGCTGTCGTCGCAGTAAAGTTCCAGTTTTGTTCCAGGTACGGTTACTTTGACAAGTTTAAGCGAAGTTCCACCTTCTAAGAGTTGCCTTAGTTCTGGGTCGTTACCCTGTGAAATGGCCAAGTTCTTCGACTCGACAGGTTGTACTATTTCCTCTATTCTTGAGAGAGTATCGGCAACTATGTTATCCTTTCCCGAGATGTGTCGGATGTCCGTTGTGAATTGAGCTATATAATCTAAATGCCGATACTGACGTGGTGAACACTTTTCTTTGTGACTTTGGAATGCGAAGCAGATTGGCTTGTGATCTGTAAATACTGTGAAGTGCCTTGCTTCCACCAGGTGTCGAAAATGTTTTATTGATTCGTAAATTGCGAGAAGTTCTCGGTCGTATGGCGAGTATTTCTTCTGTGATGGGCTTAATTTACGGCTAAAGAAGGCGAGAGGTTGCCAGTCCCCGTCTTTTTGTTGCTGTAGAACTCCACCGATTGCGACGTCTGATGCATCCGTGACTAACGCTAGTTTGGCGTCCATGTCTGGGTGCGCTAGGAGAGCTGATTGGCATAGACTCTTTTTGCAGTCTTCAAATGCTTGGAGTGCATCTTCGGTGACGTTTATGGGATGATTGCCTTTTACTGATCCGGTAAGTAGGCTATGCAACGGCGTTTGGGCTGAGGCAGCGTCTTTTATAAAGCGACGATAGAAATTTATCATCCCCAGGAATCTCCTGAGTTCTCGAACGGTTTTCGGGGTGGGGTAGTCCTTTATGACTTGGATCTTGCTATCCAGTGGTTTGATACCTGCACAAGATACGCTACAGCCGAGGAAAGTTACTTCTTCTGCTCCAAAAACACATTTGGAAGTGTTTATGACCATTCCATATTCTTTTAATCGTTCGAAGAGGAGGCGTAAGTGACGGTAATGGGTCTCTTCGTCGGGGGAGGATATTAGAAAATCGTCTAAGTAGATGTAGCAAAAGTCCAGGTTACGAGTCATTTCGTCCACAAATCTTTGAAACGTTTGTCCTGCGTTGCTTAGACCAAACGTCATAAAAGGGAACTCGAACATTCCAAAGGGCGTGGTTATGGCCGTTTTGGGAATATCCTCGGGGTTAACTGGTATTTGGTTATACGCCTTTATTAAGTCAATTTTTGAGAATATTTGGCAGCCAGCTATGTTCTGAGTGAAGTCCTGGATGTGCCAGATAGGGTATCCGTCGGGGATCGTTCGTGCGTTCAACATCCTATAATCGCCGCATGGCCGCCATCCGTTGTCTTTCTTTGCGGCAAGATGAAGGGGGGACGACCATGGGCTCTCTGACGGTCGTGCTGTCCCTATTCTCAGCATTTCTTCGAACTCGTGTTTTGCGATTTTCAGTTTGTCCGGGGCAAGTCTTCTTGGAGTGCAATATACGGGTGGTCCGGCGGTTGTTCTTATGTGGTGAACCGTATTGTGACGTATGACCCGATGTGTACCTGCTGGCCGAGTGATTTCTGGAAAATCTCGAAGAAGGTTCACGTACTTAGACTCACCTGTTATCGTTTTGACTGATGATATGGCATCTGCTGCATGAACTGGATTTGCGCTTGCTGACAGGCTGGTTTTGTTGTCGATCAGGCGTTTGTTACGACAGTCTACGATTAAGTCGTAGTACGATAAAAAATCGACTCCAATGATAGCCTTAGTGACGTCAGCTATAATGAATTTCCAGGTAAATGCACGGCGAAGACCTAAGTCAAGTTCCATTTGTTGGACACCGTATATGGCGATTGGTGTTCCGTTCGCTGCGAAAACGTTGAGTTCGCTTGTGCGCGGTCGTCTTTGTTTCAGGGCGGAGCGGGGAAAAACGCAGATGTCACTCCCAGTGTCGACTAAAAACTGCGTTTTTGTCCTTCTGTCCGTTATGAATAAGCGACCAGTAGTAGGATTGTGGCAATCATGTGTCGCTACTGATGATTGCCTTTGGCTTTTCCCGACCCTGATTGATAATCACAAGGTTTTAGGCATCTTCGTGCGTTGTCTCCATATCTGTGGTGGAAGATACAGGTAGGGTACTTCCTATAATTTGACTGGGAACGTGTGTTGCTTCTTCCTCGTTGGCTTGTGCTCCTCAACCTGGATCTAGAATCTCTTGATGAGAGGGCCTGCACTTTACGACTGAGTTCTGCAATCTCTCTTGTCAATTTCTCAATCATTGAATTAGGAACTGCGTCCGTGGCGGCCACTTGCGGCGCGGGTGGTACGAGGTCGTGCACTTTATCAGCCAGGTCTGCGAGTGCTGAAAGTGACGACTCTGGCTGCGATGCTACGACTATTTGTATGTTGCCCGGTAAACGGCTAGTCCACACGGTCTTTATAAAATCGTCCGGTATGCTCGGTCCCGCTAAATGCTGCAGGTGCCGAAGGAACGCGGATGGTCGCCTGTCTCCTAATTCTTCATGCATCAGCAACTGGGTTAGTTCTTTTTCACGCGACGCAGATAACCTTTTAATTAGTTTGCTCTTTAACTTTTCATATTTGCCTCTTGCTGGAGGATTAATTAAAATATCTTTAACCTCTGCGGCGTAACGGTTTTCGAGTTGGGCACTGACGTAATTATATTTGGTATCATCGTCCTTGACACCTGAGAGTGCAAAACTTCCTTCTATTTGCGCAAACCAGACTGCAGGTTCCTCCGGCCAGAACGGCGGAAGTCGTACCCCGACACGACAAATGTCGGAAGGTATAAATGTCCTTTCTTTGGAATGCGACCTGCTTTCGTCACTTTGTTTGTCAGATGGCTTGCTGGTTTCAGGCATTTTTAAATCTGGTTTTCACTAGCTTACGGTTTTTATGCTGCTCCGTACTGTGTCCAAGATTCGGGGTCACCAATGTAGAAGATGTAGGTGTTGCGTGTGTCTTCACTTCGTGGTGTGAGGTTATCTTCAGGGAACACAATTAAACGATCCAGACACTTCGACAACAGTTTATTCTCACCACTACTATTAACAATAACAACAAGCGTGAGCAGATAGAATAAGTGCATAGACGATAGTTAGCGTTATAGCTTATGCGGAAGTATTAGATTCGCGAAGCAAGCAAGCGTGCGTCTGCCGTGAGGGTGCGAGACGGACTGAGGAGCGCGGGGGCGCGCGTCACTGCGCCGGAGATGGTTCTAGACTTCCTTTTGTATTCGGTGAGTAGCAGGACTTGGTGTGCGCTTACTCGGTACGACACGACGACGACGCGACGATGCTCGGCGACTCAACGATGCGGCTATGCAGTACTGGTAAGTTTATATAATAGTATGCTATGTGTTATTATGCATGTTTAATGTTTGTATTTTGTGTATTTAGTATGTAAAGTATTTTATAGTAGATATAAATATATACTTATATATATTCTAATACATATTTGTGATGTTTACTATAAGTATATATGATTTATTTAGTTAATGTTATTTTATTATAATAATGTATTGTGGATACGCCACATATGCTTCATTTGAAGAAAATAAAGTGCTGTGCCAAAGGAAGGAGATGGACTACTGATGAAAAAATTACAGCTCTGAGGTTATATAAAAGATCACCAACATGCTACAGACTGATGAGAAGATTGTTTTGTGTACCAGCTCAAACTACTTTAAGATTTTTTTGAGTCAATTCTCCCTCGAAGTGGGAGTCAAAAATGTATTTTCTCCGTACTAAAAAGAACAGTAGAACTTCAAGCTGCATTCGACAATGAATACATTGTCATGTTTGATGAAATGTCAATAAGAAAAAATATAATGTATAATCGAAAGACAGATATAATACAAGGATTCCAAGACCATATACTTCAAGGCAGAAGCATCGCATGCTCTAGTATTCATGTTAGAATGCATTCGAAAAAAAAAAAAGATGAAGCAGCCTGTGGCTTATTACTTATCAAGCGAGTATGTAACAGCAGACCGACTAGCAGTCTTGCTAAAAGAGTTAATGTTATCAAAGCAATGCAAAATACTATAATGTAACTGCTACCTATCTAATAAAACACAGAACTCTATTATAATTCTACTGTTATCTTTCTCAAGTACTCTGCACACAGATAACGTATTTAGGCAATGTAATTTGAAACATATAGATGTTAAATAATAATTTTAGATACTGGATTTAAACAATACATAACCTAAGACATTTTCCACAAATTAAATTAAAGAAGCATGTGATATTAAATTGTTTTTTTTTTTTTTTCAGATTATACGTGAATGTCGTGTGGCGGGTCGTAGCATAGCGGCAACAGTTTGCGATATGGAAGGGGTAAATCGACGAGCTTTGTCCATCTTGGGTGCCACTGTTGAAAAACCCACCATTACTATTGATAATATAGAGATTATCAGTATGTATGATCACCTCATCTTCTAAAGTGTTTCAGAAATATGATATTCATTGCACTACACAAATAATATCAAACAACAAAAGTGGAATAGATAAGAACTAAGAATAGTATAAGAAGTGTTCTCATTTAGTAGATATATACCTAGTACACTTCATTTGTGATGCATATTTTACATAACCTTGTTTATTTTAGGTGTTGCAAAATGGAGCCATATAAAAACTTTTTATGAACTGGACTATCAGAACCCCAATTTTGTTTTTGCCCCCGGCTTAAGATTAGAACACCTCAATCCTAACAGCAAGCAAAAAATTAAGGTTAAATTGGCGGCACAAACCTTGAGCCATACAGTTGCTGCTGGGTTGCTGGCAAAAAATTCAGAAGGTACGTATCTTTTTATTAATATTATTTCAACCTATTAACAGAACTCTGTTTTTTAGAGTTCCGTACCCGAAGGGTACCAAACGGAACCCTATTACCAAGCTTCATCTGTCCGTCCGTCCGTCTGTCTGTCTGTCAGCGAGCTGTATCTCGTGAACTGTAATACAGTAATAGACAGTTGAAAATTTCACAGATTATGTATTTCTATTGCCGCTATAACAACAAATAGTAAAAATTAAATAAGGTAAAAAGTAAGTTAAAGTCTCCATTCAATAAACTTTTGATTTTGAAAAAAAATACTATATCCCTGGCATGTGGGGTGTCTAGAGCTCATCGAGTAGAGAACTTTTTTTTTAAATTCTAATAATGAAGCAATAGGGGGCCGTAAATGTTGTCAGTTTTAGACCATTTTTGTATGAGATCAACAACTAAATAAGTTAAGAATTTGAAACTTCCGTATATCATGTAACATATACTGTTTATAATCAAGAACTGCAACAACAAAACCCTTCGTGTGCGAGTCCGACTGGCACTTGGCCGGTTTTTTATTATTCGTTAAGCAATAATGACCTAGTTAAATACATGTTCACTTACATTTTCAGGAACACTGACTTCAGAAGCAGCTGTAACTGCAGGTGTCATTTCAAATATGGACAAGCTATTTGATTCTGTCAACAGCGACTGCTCAGATTTGCGCCGCGGGAAAATACATGCGACAAATTTAAAGTCAGTCACACCACATCTCCAGTTATTTAAGGAAATGAAATATTTTTTTAAGGGTGCTAATTAAGGCAGCTTCTTTAAAGTGTCATTTTCGTCTTCAAATATATTTAATTGTCTAATGAATTAATAGGTCAGCGACGAACTTTTAGCGTCTAATAAATGGTTTTTAAGCGACCATATATTGTAAAATAAGCTACTGTTAATATGACGCAGCATGGTGATAATTCTTAAGCAACTAAATTTGTGATATGTCTACTCATTGCCAGCTTCTAATAAGTGTATCAACTTCATCTATAAAATAATATCAACGTACTCTAATTTCATAGAGTCACCTTTATTTTTATACTTTAGCATGAGTGATTGATTGATAAAATTTCCTTATTATTGTCATCAAATAATGGTCAATGAAAGCTCTAATTTCATGTATTCACCTATCTATTTATAATGTTACCATAAGTAATTGATGACTTGACTATTATACCTACCCAATTGAACATACAAAAAATATTGTAATCAAAAACAAATGCGACGTAATGCACCTTGCGCTAATTAGCCTGCCTGGCTGCGAGCAACTCGGAAGTAGCGCTCGCCAGCCGCTGCCGCGGCACCGCTCGCTTCGCTCGCTCGGCTCGCGCGCGGTTGACACAGTTATAACCTAACCTAACCTAACCCATTTCATATTCCGTTATCTGTTCCATTTCGCCCAGTTCACATTTTTCGTCGCGCCCCTCTCATTGCCAACGAGCGTCAGGTACAGTCCCGCGCTTGTGTTGCTAATTTTCACGAAAAATGAATATGATTTATTAATTTACTTGTTGAATAAAAAACTTTGATTGCTAATTTTGAGGCTGGAATTTGATTTTATTAGCAGACAGATGTTGAATCTCTAAAATATATAAAGTAGCTCATTTACAACATTAGTCGCTGAGTTATCAAATCAGAAGTAAATATATTTATCGGTAGCTCGGAGTCATATTAATTTACGCTCGTAAATTGACGCTGGTTTTTTGATATTCTGTTGGAATAGTAAAGATGATGAATTAATATAATTGAATCTGTTCTATTAACTCGTCGCCTACATATAAAAAAAGACGCTAGGTTGCAGGTGCTAAAGAAAACTTTTGTTGCCGCACATATAATTTCCCTTTTTTTAATACTTTAGCTTTTGTAGACTGCACACGCACACCACCTTCAAAAGAAGGATGGGTATGGACTCTGAATGCAGTTGAACTTTTATAGAATAAACTCCGCATTAAGCATTCAATTATTCAAAGTCTTGCCACTCGCAGACTTACAGTAGGACCCACTAGAAAACCTGTTTGGCTGCATTCGGGGTAATTGTGGTGCAAACTGCAATCCCTCTGCTGGACAATTTTTTGTAGCCTTAAAAATATCTATCTTGAGCAATCTAGCTCACCTAAGTACAGGAAATTGTAAAAGCGATTACTGCGAAACGATAATTAATAACTACAAAAAACTATTGACCAAATCCACGAACATTTATGCAGAAATGATACAATTTCAACTATGCAAAAATTTTCATATTCCTCAGATTTCTCTGAGGAACTTGAAAATTTGTGTAATGCTGCACCATCACGTGATGAAGCTCAGGCATGTGCATAATTATATTTGTGGATTTTGAATTAAAAAACTTGATTGTACTTGCACAAGCTGCGATAACATTTTAATGTCCAAGGAAAAAGGTTTAGTTGAACATTTATTCATACAATTCCGAAAAGCAGAGCTTAAAGTATCCTCATTTAAATATTATAAATTATGTGGAATCCTGTGCTTCGGTGGCAAACAGAATGTTTAATGAAATAGGACACGAAGAGTTGAAGTCATGTGACATCTACCAACCCACACTGTGCCCGCGTGGCACTCCCTCTCACAGTGAGGAGGCCTGTGTCCCAGCAGTGGAAACATTATAGGCTGATTATGTATGATGTTATGTATTGCAAAAAAAACCCGCTGTTAACAGTATTGATAGAAGTACAATTTAAAATGTCGTAGTTTTATTTTTATTTAAATATTTCGTTGAGGAAAATATTTAATTCTGAAAGTTTTAATAATGTTTGTGGAATGGGGTGTCATTGATCAATTTCAAAATTCAAATGGCCGTATTTTCTAAAATACAAACGTACCGAAGACGAAAAAAAAATAGGAATATCGGTTTTTACTATACAATCGATACAATGAATTAGATTTTTTTTTAAATAAATAATATGTCGATGAAAAATATAAATGTGAGTGATCAATATTAAACCGTACGTGGGGTTACTTTGATACCCCCTAGTCTTTTCACGGCAAATGAAAGTAACCCCTTCAAACGATACTTTTTCGAAAGAACAAAAAAAATCTGTTAAGTGCAAAAAAAGATATAAATTTTTTTGAAGTTTTGGGGTGACATTGATCAAGGCAATAAAAATATTTTTTGAAAAATCAACTTTATTTTAACGTTTCATTGAGATCAGTTATATTAATTGTAAAAACATAATTAGGAACATTAATCAGGTAATATCGTAAATGTTAAATTAAAATAGAAAAATATACAAAAATCAAAACAAACAAACAACAAGAACATTAATCAGCCACCATCTTAAATCTACATTTCTTGAATATTAATTTCAAATGGAAAAATAAAAAAATCACTCTCCTCTACAGGTTTTGGTAAAAAAGATACAATATCGTCGTGGTCTATTTCAGAAATATCATTCGGAATTCTTTTAAATTTCTTTTTATGTCCAGCTGATTTAAAACCTTCAACAAGTAAAAGATCTGTTTCAGTAATTTGGCAAACATATTTGTAGGTCTTTTTACCACGTCTCGAAAAGAATTTCACCAATAAGAATCTTCCTAAAGTGCACTCTGTCTGCTCGTCTTCGTATTCTACTATATCTTCGTCAGGGTCATTTTCAATCAGTTGTCTATCCGAGATTTCCTCACTGTGTACACCTGCAGCTCCGGCTTGAGATGAACCCGATTCAAACAATGGTTGTATTTCTATTTCTTGATGATCGGAATCTGAAGCGTTCTGTTCATTACTTTGCTGATTTTGAGATTGGGACGCTTCCTCTTTCGTTGCAATACTTTTTCCAGGAGCTACATCCAAACGTCTCTTTCTTCTTTCAGGTTGGTTTGAAGTGCTTCCATATCTTGATTTCTTCAAGAAATCTGTCAAAGTGCTTTCAACTTCGTGTTCTTCAATGTGTTCTCTTGGAAGGCGATTAAGAACCTTTTGTTTGTTGAAAGGATAAATGCCAGTTGCACAAAATCCGCTCATGATATTACGTTTGACCCCGGAACTTATGTCTATATAAGGAGAATTTGGTTTTGGTTGAGCTTGATCCATTTTTTCGAGAGCTTTTGTCAGAAGATACGGGAATGTATCCTTAGGAACAGTTGCCAATTTAGCATTTTGCATTTTCCAATTTGTCAGCACTTGGCGCCAGGCTGTTTTCATTGGGCGGAAGAACGCCACATCCAGAGGTTGGCATATGTGCGTCGAATGTGGCACTAAACATACAAAATCAATGTTATTTTCACCACAAAGTTTTATGACCTCTTCATCTAAATGAGAAGAAAGATTATCACCAATAAGAACTTTATGTCCATGCAATCTTTTTGCATGAGGCAAAAAACTACTTACAAACCAATCTCTGAATGTTGGGGCGTCAATCCAACCACTGACTGTACGGTTAAATCGTGATCCTGCTGAGCAACAAGGCTGATTGCAATTTGGTGGACCGCATGGAGCTCTCTCTTTCCACGTGTCATAAAGGTGTAGACTTTTATATATGATATAGGGTGGTAAAACACCCCATCAGCAGACCCACAAATCATTATCGATGTAGCACTCTTAGAAAAATTCATCGCCTTTTGCGAGAGGTGTCAAATACCCGGGTATTTGACACCTCTACGATATATCCCTATCTTCTTCCCTGGATCATCACTTAAGTTAGACTCGTCGTAATTGAAAATATTTGAGTCAGGCACACCTTCCACAGTTCTTTCAAGGTTGTTGAAATATTCCTCGATACTTTCAGGGGATACTGCGGCTCGAGCTCGTTTGATATTAGTAGCAACTCGTTTAGAATATTCGTTTTTGTGTCGCTTCAGTAGCGAGTATGCCCAGTCTTGTCCAGGAAGGTTGTTTTTAAATTTAGAAACTATTCTGCCTTGTCTGTCTAAAATAATTTTAGCAAACATGCGCAAATCTAAGATTGTAAGGGGATATCCCCACTCCGAACATTTGGCACAAGCTTTCAATATAGATGACTCTTCATTTTCAGAAAATACTGGCTGAGCACCCGGCTTTTTTATAAATTTTCCGTGGTATTTGTTGAAAATCGTACCATACGGTATTTTAAATTTCTCGGAAGCCCCACGTAAGGTCATACGACCTTCTACAACTGCAACTACTGCTCGTTCTAACACGTCTTCATTATAATTCCGATAGGCGCGAGCGCCTAAACGCTTCGTGTATGTTCTTGGCATAGCGCTGAAAGCAAGAAAAAAGCATATAAAGCAGCCATCATTGCAAATATATTGATAATTTATGTTAAAAAAGCACAATCAGCAAAATTGCTAGGTATTGGGGTGACATTGATCAATGACCAAAGTGACCCCATGCCTGTGATCAATGACACCCCGTATAAAAGTTAAACCGCCAGTGAATGAAATTATTGAAGTTAGAATACAAAACACAACTTCTTTCTCAAGCTAATTAAACACATAAAAATATAAACTAACATTTTTTTTAGCACCTTTCATATCCAATCTGGTACCCTTGAAGTTATTTTAACCCTTAAAATAGTTTAAACACAATACTCACAGTTTTTTATGAAAATCTCCGGTAGCGATCTGTTTGTACGTGCAGCGCTTGGGCAATGTCAAAGAGTGACATTCAGTGGTGCCAACGCAAAAGACGAAATCTTTTGGTTGCGTTCAGAAATCAAACAATTCCTGTTTTTAAAATATATAAAGTTTTTATCAAAGTTACCCCGTGAATCAAACTAACCCCATTCCACGGTACATAATATAAATATAATTTTCCTATTAACTATTTTGCTTCAGTTTTTATTCACAAAATCGCCATTTGTTTTTTTTTACCTTGATGTGGCCCTGTAAAATGTTAATGTTTTCTATATTATTTGAAGAGCTAAGTTAAAAACACGATTCAAGAAAAAAATCGCTGTTAGGATTTGGTGCAGGGTTCAAACCTAATTTCTCCGGCCTAATAACTAATACAAGAAAAGGATGGGTACAATTTAAGTGCTATCAAATTAGTTTACGTGATAGGTTAGTTATAGGGAGGAAGTAGAACAGGCCGTCACTAATAATAATACCTTACCTAAAACGTAATTTAAACGCACTAAAATTAAATGTTTTTTATGAATTTTTTAAGAAATATTTGAAAATTGAATATAATTTATTATAATATAAGATAAATAAAGAAAATTATTGTAATTTCTGAGTTTTTTTTGCAAATGTTTAGTAAAGGAAAGTAGGAAATGAACGAAAATATATTTTTCTTTCTGGTTGTGCAATAGAAATGAAAATTATGTCAAATTAGCGTAATATATTACATTGTCCTTTTTTTTTTTCAATTGTAATATTGTTTGGTAATGCTAATTTGACATAATTATTCATTCCTATTGCACAACTATAAGGAAAATTATACCTAGTTTTAATATTTCAAATTTCCCGCCCTATTCACGGCCTTCACACATTTATTGGGCACCCACTAGATGGCGTACAGCAAAAATGTCTCCGTTTTTTTTTCTAAGTCGAACTTCTTCTCGTAGAATTTATATGTTCTGTGACCCCGTTTCCCCTCCTTCGTCCCTTCTGGGAAAAGGTGGTGTGAGCTCGTTCTATATATATTGGTGTTACGTTACGCTTTTTAATAATAAATCCTGTCTAAACGAATAAACTTCTTCTTTGAGCCGGAGACGGTGACGATAATCCTCTACAATACTAATTATTATCTAATGCACCTTTTTTTTTCTTTTTTACAGAATCATGTCACACTCACCATCCTACAGCCCCGTTTTAGATATCGTCGACCCTCGAAATTTAGGGGTATGTAACTATTATGATTATCTTAAATCAAACATTAAATCCATAGTTCACGCTGTTTAGTTATAATATTCTTGGTATTCTTTCAGAACGTGATAGAAGACTCAGACCCAGTTACCAATCCTTTTTACTATGCTCAAGATAGGGAGAGCTGGGATGTGGAAGTAGCAGCTAAAGCATATGAGGAGAGTCGACAGCAGTTAAATAATGCGGAACAAGAACAGCCCAGAATATCCGAGGTTAAACGCCCAGTCAAATTCAATCACACCTGTGTTGGGGAACCGCCACCGTTTTACCAGAAAAGGGAACATTTCTAAAATTTAAAAATTATGATAGAAAGCAAAACATTTCTTTCACCATTTATGCTGATTTCGAACCGATTTTTTTTTTTTTTTGGGTGGGAAATCATCAAATGACTCCTCCCGCTCTGGGCAGAGCGAGAGGGAGTGTCGGACTTTTACTGACTAAAACCCACCCGTGTTCCTTCCGTTGCCTATGTGCTGGGGCCGCGATATCCCTCTCAGACAAACCCGCAACCCCAACAGGAGCCGCGTTCGCCTACAATAAAGTATCATCATTTAATGATGGGGTTGACGGATATAAAAGTTATCGCGGAAAAGATTGTGTTTCAAAATTTGTACATTTTGTGACTGAAGATGTTAAAGCAATACATAGAATTCTGTCCAAAAGCGAGCCTATGATATACACAGAGGAAGATGCTTTCGATTTTAAACGCTCTGTTAAGTGCTACATTTGTGAAAATTTACTGTTGACCGATAGAGTAAGGGATCACTGTCATATTACAGGTCGATACCGAGGCACAGCACATCGACACTGTAATCTGCAACATAAAGTACCAAAATTCGTTCCAATATTTGTTCATAATTTATCCGGCTACGATTGCCATTTATTTATAAAAAAGTTAGGTGAAATTCCAGGGCAAATTAAAATAATACCCAAGAACAAGGAAAAATATATAGCATTTACAAAGTACATTCCTACAGCTAACGAGTTTATACAAATAAGGTTTTTAGATTCTTTCAACTTTTTAGGAACAAGTTTAGACAAACTTGCTAAAACATTGCACGTAGAAAATTTTGTTAATCTTCGAACTCATTTTTCTAATGAGAGACAATTTAGTTTGCTGACTCAAAGAGTAAAGGTATTTATCCGTATGATTATAATTATGACCGATTGGAAATGTTACGAACAAAAATCATTACCATCTAAGTATTGTTTTTATAATTCTTTGACCAACGAAGATAACAGCGATGAAGGTTATAATCACGCTCAGAGTGTTTGGGGTGAATTCAATATTAATGACCTCGGCAAGTATACGGATCTAAACTTAAAAACAGATGTGCTTTTGTTGACAGACATATTTCAAAATTTTCGAAAAACGTGTAAACAATATTACAAACTCGATTCTGCGTTTTACATAACTGCACCTAGTTTATCTTTCGATGCAATGTTGCTAAAAACAGGTGTCCAGTTAGAACTCGTGTCGGACTTGGCTATCGTTAGAATGATTCAAAGCGGTATACGAGGGGGTTTGTGCATGTGTTCTCATCGGTATGCAAAAGCGAATCATAAATACATGCCAAAATATAATGCATCACAGCCTCCGTGTTTTATAGTATATCTAGATTGTAATAATCTATACGGCTTTAGCATGTGTCAGTATTTACCGTATTCTAGTTTTAGATTTCTCAGTGGAAATGAATTAGCTAATTTGCGTGTTGAAAATGTTGAGGATAACGCTGAGTCGGGCTTCATATCAGAAGTCGATCTTTTGTATCCTGATCATTTACACAATCAACATAATGATTTACCATTTTGTCCTGAGAAATGTATACCCCCCGGGGGTAAAACAAAGAAATTAATTGCAAATTTGTATAATAAGTACAAATATGTGATACATAACGGCCATTTAAAGTGTAAATAACACGGTTTAATATTACGTAAAGTTCACAGAGCTATTACTTTCAGACAGAGTCCCTATTTAAAACAGAACATAGAATTAAACACTCAATTAAGACAAAAGGCAAAAAGTTCCTTCGAACAAGACTTTTTTAAGTTGTTAAATATTTATTTATCATCATCTTACATTTACCATTACAGGTTACCCCGGTGCGATAAATGCGCTTATCCTAACTTAACATCTAACAAAAACAACAGTGTTTTTGGCAAGACTTTAGAAAATACTGAAAATAGAGTAACCGTTCATCTAGTTAATCAATGGTGCGATCAATCTAATCGAACCAAGATATTAATATCCGCCGAGAGACTTCTAGCCAACCCCTATTTCCATAGTGCTTCTATTCTATCTGAAAATTTAGTTGCAATACAAATGAAACCTGTTCAAATTATTTTAGATAAGCCTATTTATGGGTCTCCCTTGGTTCATCGAAAAGAAATTGCCAAATTATCACTTCCCAAACAATTTTCCGCATAATTTCATTTGCCAAATTATTACTTAGCAAAAAATCTCTTCCCAAATAATTGTAACGCAAACCTAATGTTTTGCAAGTGAACGTTTAAACAATAACTTGTTTACCAACTAGTACTTTTACCAATTTTTATTTAGTCAGATATTTCAGTTGGAATAACTCATTCTACGCAAAATAAAGACGTTTTATTACTAGGGTGTTTTTTCCACTTGGGACAAATTCTAAACAGGTAATAATAATATATTTTTTTATATTTTTTTTATTTAGTAGCATTTTTAAAAATAATTAATCTCGTCTAACTAGTTCAGTTTCGGGTAGCCTGTTTTTTTTTCCATATTTTTTTTAAAATATAATCAAAATCAAAATCAAAAGTCATTTATTCAAACTTGGCTGAGAATCAGCACTTTTCGAACGTCAAAATTACATAAGACAGTCCCCCAAAACGCCTACCCTTTACCACTTCCTAGTGCGTTAGCTGGGAAGAAGAAGTGGCGCAACTAACTCCCGAGCAGCACAGCTGTCTGTTCAGTTAGAAGAACAAAAAAAAAGATTCTATATAATAGTATTCAAAATAATTTACATTAAGCAACACAAAACATAATTTAAATTATTAGCCATATATAAGCTAGCACACGCCAATATACCAAACAAAATCATCGAGAACTATATTCAGGCAGAAATAAAAAAAACAAAACGTAAACAGAACTTAATATCTTAATAAAAGCCTCCAGGCATAAAGGGCGTGCCCACTTACATATAGTTGTAACTGGAAGTTATAAATGATAAACTAGGACCATCGAGGTAAAATAAATAAATAAACAAACAGTTAATTACTAATAACAATAAATAATATGATCAATTGTCGAGGTCACTAGCTAACCACATATTGCAATACAACCCATAAAAAAACATTGTGATGAGTAGATTATGTCAACAATAAATTAAATTTAAATAATTTGACTTTTATAGTCAATAATATAATAGTCTTTTATAAACAATTACTTATATAAACTCATATAACTTGTCAGTAGGTAAGCTGGAGAAAGAACATAAACATTGTCTTGAGTTAATCACAACGACCAACTATTCTTATCATTTAAGTAGTCGTTGATAGAATAGTATGCCTTTGAACAAAGGTTGAGATTTTACTTTCATTTTAAACGCATTAAAAGGCAAATCTACCAAAGAAGAGGGTAGCTTGTTATAAAAAGTTATACCAAGCCCAACAAATGAGTTATGAACCTTATGAAGCCGGTGAAAGGGAGCTCGTAGTTTGTCCTTATTTCTAGTGTTAACATTGTGAAAATCACTGTTTTTAGTGTATAAGTGTATATTTTGCCTAATATATAAGATATTGGCGAAGATGAATTGAGATGCCACCGTGAGGATACCAATATCTTTGAAAAAATCTCTCAGAGAAACTCTGGCACCTAGCTGGTAAATAGCTCGAACAGCTCGTTTATGAAGGACAAATATCTTTTGAATATCAGCAGCTTTACCCCACAGCAGAAGACCGTAGGACATAACGCTATGAAAATAACTAAAATAGACTAAACGAGCTGTATCGACGTCAGTGTATTGTCTTATTTTCCTGACGGCGTAGGCGGCTGAACTGAGCCTTCCCGCTAGGCTCGATATATGTGGGCCCCACTGAAGTTTGGCATCTACTGTTATGCCCAGAAAAACTGCCGAATTTACGGATTCAAGCACCTCTTTATCTAAGACGATGTTGGGACCTAGATTTCTAACATTAGGTAGGGCGAACTTTACACATTTCGTTTTCTTAGCATTGAGAACTAGGTTATTTGTCGTAAACCAATCTGTAACCATTGAGAGTGCACTGTTTACATCGTCAAAATCTTGTCTATTCCTGTCTACTTTAAAAATAAGAGAGGTATCATCTGCAAACAGTACAACTTCACAGATACCCTTTAAATAGAATGGTAAGTCATTGATATACATTAAGAACAAGAATGGAGCCAGTATTGAGCCTTGAGGTACACCTAACTGAACTGGTAGCCCGGAAGATTTCACACCATTAACATCTACACATTGGGACCTATTATGTAAATACGAATTTATAACGTTGAGAGCTTCGTTTTGCACACCATAATGACGCAGTTTACGCAAAAGCGTGTCATGGTGCACGCAATCAAAGGCTTTGGAGAGATCACAGAAAACCCCAATAGCATTTTGCGAGTTCTCCCATGCGTTAAATATGTGTTTCAGCAGAGCAACACCCGCATCTGTAGTCGAACGACCTTTTGTAAAGCCATATTGTTCATTATGAAGGAGGCTATTTAAATTAAAATGTCTTAGAAACTGCTTGAGTATTAACTTTTCAAATATTTTGCTAAATGCTGGTAAGATAGAAATAGGCCTGAAATTGCCAAATCTAGTCGTTTCTGGCACTCGCCGGCCGCTGCCGCGGCACCGCTCGCTTCGCTCACTCGGCTCGTGCGTAGGAGGTCACAGTTTTAACCTAACCTGTTTTTAACCTTCTCTAACTAGTTCCATAACTAACTGACCAAACGTTTATTGTCTTAAGATTGTTTAATGTAATAAATCATTTGATTAAAGACCAAATGGCTAAAATGACATTATCCTTGATAATATTCTACCAAGTAAAAATTTGTCCAAATGAAAATGTGCGTACTAATATCATTCCAAACATTGCATTGGTATAAAAAAAGGTTGCTAAAATTTGTTTGGGTAATGAAATTTGGGCAAAATCTTTTCGGTAAAAGGGCAGGATCCCCCTATTTATATTGGATTCACTGTATTAGAACTTTCTAATTCACATATGTATGATTTTCATTATAATATTGTAAAGCCTTTTTATAAATACCAAGTGCAGTTGTGTTATACAGATACCGATTCATTTGTCTATAAAATATTCACTATTGATTTTTATAATGACTTAAGTATAATTTTTTGCAATATTTTGATAGGAGTAACTATGACGAAGAAAATTATTTTAAGATACCAATATTGAACAAAAAAGTTCCAGGTCTGTTCAAAGATGAAATATATATCTGATTTTGTTGGTTTGAGATGAAAACTTTATTCTATAAAAACTCCTAATAAAATCATTAAAAAAGCAAAGGGAGTCAAATCATGCGTAGTAAGGGACTTGAACATAGCAGATTATCAAAATATTTTATTTAATGATGGAGTTATCCGTAGAAAAAATGTTATGTTTAAATCAATAAAGCACGAAATATTTTCTCGGAGCGTTAAAAAAACTGTCTTATCTGGCAATGACGATAAACGATCTATATCTGTAGATCGAATATCAACGAGAGCTTGGGGTCACTCTGCAATTTTAAAGAATGAAGATGTGGTTTTTTAGACTCAGAATGTATTATAATAAATATTATAGTAATGGCGCTGGCGGTTTTTACGCTAATAATAGTTTATAAACTAGTTTTGTATACCATCTACATATGTATGTAATAATCTTACTTTAGTTTTATAAAATATATGTAATTAAGGTATGATAAATATAATTTTGGTATAATTTTAATAATTCTACTGTTTTGTAAAAATATAAATAAATGTGAATGATTATAACTAACCATCTTGTTTAATTTACGTGTTATTTATTATAAGACATCCTCCTTTTTAAAGTCGGTTAAATAAAATGAAATCAAACCGAGACTCAAGTTTCATCATGCACCGTTCATACTGTATACTATATACTATATAATACTACATAATAAAAATTACGTGGTTGCCACGTAATTTTTATTATGTACGCAATACAATAAGATTAATTTTCAAAGAGCTAACGTTCAAGTAATACGATCATAACGCTGTTCGTCAGTACATCATATAATTATTTTAAAACACACGACAGTTCAATACCCTCGACATGGAGTCACAAATGCTTAGTTAACATTTTTATGGATAACGCGTTCTAACTGGTATATTGACGTACTCGTGATAGTATAAATATTTTTTTTGTCATTTCCGAAATATTACTCACCTGGAGTACTTGTACAATTTTAGAGTGCATCGTAATCATGTTGGTAAGTAAAATATATTTAACAAACTATCGATTGTGTTCGCAGCAGTTTTAATAATCATAAACAAAATACTACGTTTGACAGAGGTGTATAGTACGGGTCCACCCTTTATAGCAGAACTTTTTATGTCATAATATTATTTTGCATAACAGCGGATAGCATAAATTTCATTTCGCAGAAAATCGTTTGGCATACATTTCATATCCATAATTATTAAAAAGTAGAACCATCGTATCGCAGAAAATACACAGTCAAAGTCGTCTTTTGGCATACATTTAATATCAATAGTTTTTAAAAGGCAGAACTATCATATCTCAGAAAGTTTACAGTTAGAATCATCTTTTGGCATACATTTCATATCCATAATAATTGGAAGACTCATCTATCACATTATGCAGCATGCAAGCAAGCATGCAGCATGCAAACAAGCATACACTATGCATGCAGCAAGCAAGCCAGCATGCAACATGCAGCAGGCATGGTTTCTGTCACGGCTTTGGCGCTGCGGAGCTCCGGCGGTCTCACGCGAGCTTGTCGTCGCAGATGGTTTTAACGCTCACTAAGACCACCTGCTCCTAAGCTCGCGGCCCGCCTCACCCCTCTGCGCCTACGCGGGCTTAAATTACACTCTAGGGGTAGGGCAGACAAGACTATGTGTAGTCGGTTTTGCAGCGATTCGTTTCTGTCACTACCTTTTATAGCACAACGTATTGACTTTTTAAGACAATATTTTTTTAAGAAATGACAATATGCCTATTGGAAATGACAGATTGGAAATGTTACGAACAAAAATCATTACCATCTAAGTATTGTTTTCATAATTCTTTGACCAACGAAGATATCAGCGATGAAGATTATAATCACGCTCAGACTGTTTGGGGTGAATTCAATATTAATGACCTTGGCGAGTATACGGATCTATACTTAGAAGCAGATGTGCTTTTGTTCACAGACATATTTAAAAAAAAACGAAAAACATGTAAACAATATTTTTATAAGTTTATCTTATTTATTTATTTATATGCTAACATGTAAAACACTGGTAAGTAGGCATGCATTCAAATTTCATGACACAGTATTAAGACATGCACCCTGTAAGGGCACTGCAAATGTTTCATATCAAATGATTAAATTATATAATATAATATTGATTCTAATTATTACAATACATTACATTTTAACAAACATTAGTTATTTAATTATTACATTTTATTTCAAATAAATCATTAATATTAATTCTTTCATGCATTTTAGTCATTATAGTTAAGCATAATATATTAAAGTCATTTATTATTTCACATACATATAAGTGCGTCAAGCATATTATTGTTACAAGGTCAATCAATTCACAATTTGTCAGTTTTAAATTCCTCAACGATAAAGTAGCCTTTCTTTATTAACAGAGATTTCAACTGTTTCGAGAAAATTGAGTCATTTGGTAGGGCTTTTAAACTTTCCGGTTATTTATTAAATAAATTAGCTAGTCTTGAATATGGGCTTTTCCCGATAAATTTTAAGTTTGTGATGGGCAGTATTAGTCTATTCTTGTTCCGTCGGTTATAGTTTTCGTTTAGCTCGATATTGGTGCCAATTCTCTTGTACAACGAACTAAACTAACTAAACTATCACTAAAATTCCTTACTTTAGGCTATGAGAATCTTAGAGCTTTTCTGTAAATAAAATTCTCTAAACTAAAAAATAATTTTGACACAACTAAAATAGAATTTGACAATCGCGAAACCACGTGGTACCCGTGGTTTGCCCTCACCCGTGATTTTTTTTAGAGCCGGAGTCGCGCAAGGGGTGCCGCCTCGACGTGTTTTATATGGAATTTTTCACTTTTTGTATGGAAAATATGAAAAAATATTACCTACATGTTCAGGTTTAGGAGTTTAAGGGTTCCATAAAGGGGGTCGAAATTTTCATTATTTTTGCGATAGGACGCACCATTTTCGAGATAATTATAAGCAAAAGTAAAAATAAATACAGCACTGTTTTTGCACGGGAAGTCGAGATGTTGGTGTGAATTTTAGTTCATGACAACTTATTTTACACCACACCTTTTTAATCGCGATTAAAAATTGACAGAATTAGTCTGGTTTGGTATTTTACAATCAAAATTTTAGGTGAAAAATATCATATTCAGAATAGCAAAATTGCCATTTTCACTAAACTAAAAACTCAGTACTATCTTAGTGCTGTCAAACTAAAATATAGTTTAATTGTGTCACTTTAGTCTATTTTAGAATGGGAAATCGTCGTTTGACAGGATTAAACTTTTTAGTCATTTTAAGTCTAGTTTAGAGGCATTTGTGACAAGAGAATCGGCACCATTAGATTTGAAGAGGTGCCTATTTTTCCTAACGAATACACAACTTTGCAGTATACATATTGCTGGTAGCGTGAGAATTTGTTGTTTAATAAAGTGTGGCCTACAACTCTCTCGTTGGTATGTTCATCAATATTCTGATACATTCATTCATTCATTGATCTTTCGATGCAATGTTGCTAAAAACAGGTGTCCAGTTAGAACTGTAGGCTTAACCAAGTTGACAATCTACAATCGACAACGCTAGTAGAAAACTAATCAAATGTATAGGAATGACATCATCACTACGCTAACTCACGTGGTCAAAACAAATGAATAGAAAATTCGTAGCCAAGTTTTCAATCGTTCAAAATGTTAGAATGAAATGTAATCGTTTCTACAACGTAGATCGCTACACCCATAGAAATGGTAGCCAAGTTACAGTTTTGACAAGCGCTAACGAAACGATGTCGAAGTTTTTGAACGATAGCTAAGCGATCGCCGAGACCCAAGAGTAAACGATAAAAAAATGGCGTCTTTATGATACAGCTGTGTTTAGACCGAGAATTACGTTGTTTATTTACCATATTTTTAGACTATATTTTCGATTTAGCGTTTAAAATGCATACTTTAAATAAGTTGTGGTGCGCTCATAATGAAGAAGTGTTGCTCAGGCGCCGAAAAAGAGACATAAATCGTCAGTGCATGGAGACAATACGCGAAATGCCGGAAACTTTATTTGTGCAGCAATTTCGGCTAAACAAAACGACTTTCCAAGCCCTTTGTCAAGAACTCCGACAAAAAACTTCGCTAAAAGGAACCAACGAGATTCCTCTAAAAGTTAAGGTAAGTGTTTAAGCTGACTGTCATAGTATTAGATTTTTTTTTATTACTTAGCTATCATTAAATTTTCTCAATGTTTGTGTTTTTTTAGGTGTTGTGCGCTCTTAGTTTCCTAGCCACAGGATCCTATCAGCGAATTGTTGGGGTCACTCAGCATCTTGCCCGACGCACAGCTAGTAGGTGCATCAGACAAGTTGTTGATGCTTTGAACCACCCTGCTGTCATGGCAAAATGGATTGTGTTTCCAAAAACACCACAAGACAGAGCATTTATCAAACAAGAGTGAGTACTTAACAAATGATTAAACAATGTTAAATTAATAAGCATGTAATGTAATTTAAATTAACAATTATTGTTTCAGGTTCCAAAGAAGATTTGGCCTACCTGGTGTAATTGGGTGCATAGATTGTACCCACGTAGCTTTGGTAAATCCCAATGATGAAGAGCATCTTTTTTATAATAGAAATGGGTATCATTCATTAAATGTTCAAATGGTAGATATTATATTTATTTATACTGTATGGCTGGCATGTTAAAGCTGGATAAATCACTTCCTAATAATAGTTTTGTTTCAGATTTGTGATAGTATCTTCAAATTTTAAATGTGAATGCAAAGTTTGGTGGAGCTACACATGATTCACATATATGGTCTTCTAGTAGAGTTGAATATATGCGTGAACTTCATCAAAATAATGAACAAGTATGGCTATTAGGTAGGCATTTATAATAGTAAAAACATCTAATCTATAGTTTTCCTGTGTTTTGTCTAAAGAAACTAATTTTTCAGGTGACTCTGGATATCCACGACGCCCTTGGCTTATTATACCTATCCTCAATACAGTTCAAGGTTCTATTGAAGAACGATACACTCAAAAGCATGTGCAAGCCCGTAACTGCATTGAGCGCTGCTTTGGATTACTCAAAGCACGGTGGAGATGTTTGCTTAGAGACAGAGTTCTTCACTATCATCCTCATGTAGCTAGCAATATTACAATGGCATGTTGTGTGTTACACAACATAGCTTTGAAAGCTGGCTTACCACCACCACAACCACTTCCTGCTGCACATGACGATAGGGATGATACAACCATGCAAGATCCCACACCCACTGCAACTGTGGGTACTCAAAGTGAATTAATCCAAGGAAGAGCCATGCTGAGATGTTTATTGAATAGGTTATAGTAAGATTATTTTAAGCTTTAAGTAATAACATTTTATTTACATTTCCTTATTATAAATTAAACTTTATAAGTCCTCTTTATTTAATTTATCATATAAATATGAATAATAAGTTATTGGTAGTATTTTGAAGATGTCCAGTTCATTTTATGTTCAGTGTTTCTAATGTACTTAGATATTAAATTATTATTAAAACAACTTTATTATTAAAAAAATGTTAATTATTTGTCTTTATTGAAACACTGACATTTGAATTTGAATTTGAAAAGACGCGGCCGCCGCAGTGTCTGTGTTGCAGGGAGAAACGATAATCCCGACTTTTTTAACTTTGTGACCTCGACAATTGATCATATTATTTATTGTTATTAAGTAATTAACCGTTTGTTTTATTAATTTACCGCGATGATCCTAGTTTATCATTTATAACTTCCAGTTACAACTATATGTAAGTGGGCAAGCGCCTTTATGCCTGGAGGCTTTTATTTAGATATTAAGTTCTGTTTACGTTTTGTTTTTATTTCTGTCCGAGTATAGTTCTCGATGATTTTGTTTGGTATATTGGCGTGTGCTAGCTTATATATGGCTTATAATTTAAATGATGTTTTGTGTTGCGTAATGTAAATTATTTTGAATACTATTATACGGGGTGGCAGGGACATCGACGCGAAGCCATGGATTCAGTACATGATTCTGAACCCCCCTGCGTTGAAATTTTTCGTCGGTTATTAAAAAAAAAACAGCTGCTCCATACATTTTGACCGCGTAGGTATTGCACTTTTCTATGAAACAGCAGTTTTTTTTTTTTAATAACCGACGAAAAATTTCAACGCAGTGGGGTTCAGAATCATGTACTGAATCCATGGTAGCCGGCTTCGCGTCGATGTCCCTGCCACCCTGTATATGACACGCCGGGGTATCTACTCTGTACCGTGTCTGACTAGTCTCCGGTGTAATTCTTCGTTGATGGTAGATATAGGTAGTTGGTTTTCAATCACACACAGTTGTTAACTCAAACTCAAAGCATTTATTTCAATTACAACGTTTACACTTTTGAGTTATCACTTTGTCACATAATTTAAGTTAGTTGAATCATTGAGTTTAAGTTATTTGGTGAATCTAGTCGCCCATTCCAAAACAAAGTAGGTACTGAAGGAGAAGAACGGGCGCAAGAAACTCCTTAGACACTCTTTTATATCAAAGCATTATTTTACAGAGGTTCAACACGCGCCATTCTTCTATCTGTCTTCTTTTTTTCAGTCAGCGGATATATCGCGTATTCCAATACAAAATCTTATTACTTAGTTAGTTCAATAAAACTTATAAATAATGCTAAAATGCTTATCAGTTAATTATTTTATAATTAAAATGCAAATATTCACAAATACAAGGGTCATTCAGAATTAAAGTTAAATTAGAACCTTCATTACTTTTTACACCTTCATTCTTACTACTTTTTACAACACTTCCTGTGATTCAAGGAATTTAATCAAACAACAGGTATTCATTAGTAAATTGCAGTGTAAAATAATCTTATTACTTTATAGTTGGTTTTCTATTATTGAAACTTATTTAGTTCTCGTATTAAATTATTACATTCAGTTATTGATCACTACTAGGTATTGAAATACTGGTATTCAGCTGCATCCGGTTAGACTGGAAGCCGACCCCAACATAGTTGGGAAAAGGCTAGGCAGATTGATTGATTCAGTTATTGATCATAATATTCGCAAATCGCGCCATCTTCGTGGCATTAGGTAGCGCTTTTCCATAAACAAATTTACTATCAAATGACCAATTGTCAATATGACTAAAAACCCAAAAAACATTAATTAAATGTTCCCTTTTAATTCCAACTATAGTTTTGGCTCTAACATCGAAATTAGTTTAATAATTTCACTATCAGTGATATCGCCTCACAGGACTGAGTTCACAAGTTTGGCAATAGATGGCGTCTGATCTCAAAGGAACTGATACCTTGATTAATGCTTGTGACAGCATAGCACTTTATGGCTACACATAGGATTATGTTATAATCTTTACAGGTTGATGCCTTCGCGGCGACATATAGTTTTGGCTCTAACATCGATATTAGTTTAATAATTTCACTATCAGTGATATCGCCTACTGTAAATATGTTCTAGTAAAAGGACTTCTTATGTAAATCACTTTTATTGTAATAATATTCATGCTACGACAACCTACGACATTGCTACAGAACAGTTCCAGGATGCCGAGGGGAAGCTTACCACAGACCCATAACATTTATTCTTGAACCATAGATAAACTATATATTAATCTATTACATCTCCCTTTTCTTCAGATAATTAGATAAAGTTAATATTTTTATAGTAGGTTAAAAGTATTTTATATATATTTATAACAGTATACTTCAATTAGTTATTTTATGCATTTATCAAATATAATTGATGTAGATTTAATTTTGTATAACATCTGCTAATAATAATCTCTAGCAATGCAATGAAATAAATACCTAAGTATTTATCAGACAAGTCAACTAAAGATAATCAGACAAATAACTAGGTTTCCTTACATTTCTGCCAAATCTAGTTACATACTTGTTAACTGTATTTTCAGAACCGATTTTACTATCAGGTGTTATTTCTGTAACTTCTGTATCATTAACGTTATCTATGTTATCCTCATTACAATCAGTATTACTTTCATCTATCTCTACTTCCTTATTTATAATAAATTTATCAGCATTTTTACTCTCTAATAGATCCCTTCTATTTCTGTCTAACTTTTTACCTTTTTCAGTCAAAACTGTGTAAGAATTTGGACGTTCATTCTTATGTAAAACTTTAGCATACGTTAATGGTTTTTTGCTTGTTTCATCTGATATAAGAACTTTTTGATCTTTAGCTAAAGGTTTCAACTTTCTTGTGTTTCTTAGATCATAGTATACTTTTTGTTTAAAGGCATTCTTATACAATTTTGACTGCACATTTTCATAGTTTTCATTATCATTATTGTATACAGTAGGCAACAATCCTTGTACTTTTCTCCCCATTAACAATTCTGAAGGACACTTATAATTTAATTCTTTAGAAATAGGTGTATTTCTGTATTCCAGCAATGCTAAATATTTGTCTTTTCCTTCATAGTCTGCTTTTTTAAATATATTTTTAACAGTTTGTACAAATCTTTCTGCTAACCCATTAGATTGGTGATGGTATGGACTACTGGTTTTATGAACAAAATTCCATTGTTTGGCAAACTCTTTATATTTATAGCTAACATAGTTAGTACCATTATCTGTATATAGTATATCTGGTATGCCAAATCTGCAAAAATTGGTTTTGATAATTTTAATTGTGTTTTCCGTTGACAAGTCGGAAAGTTTAATTACCTCAAAATACTTACTAAAATAGTCTACAATAATAATGTATGGATCTCCATTATAATAAAATACATCACTTGCTACTACAGACCATGGTTTGTCTGGCATTTCTCTGATCATCATAGGTTCTTTACTGTTATTCTTTCTAAATCTTTCACATACAGAACATGCGAAGAGTCAAAGTCAAGTTTGTTCCGGCTCCCTGGCTTACTCCGGCCATTAGGGACGTGATGGCAAGTAGGGACAGAGCCAAAAGGAGGTTAAAACGCTGCCCTTCCGATCGCAACTTGAATGCGTTTAAGGTGCTGCGTAATCGCTGCAGTCGTATGTGCAGAGATGCAAAGCGACGCTACTTCCATAATTCTCTCGACAACCGTAACTCTTCAGAAGTCTGGAAGTTTCTAAAAACTGTCGGCATTGGTAAGTCTCCAGTTGCTTCTATTAATGACACTGACGTGTGTGCTCTTAACAAGCATTTCTCACATCCCCCTGTTACGTTGGATGCGCACGTCAAATCTGCTACTTTAAATAAACTTTCCTGTTTGCCTGTGCTTCAGTGTCCTTCTTTTGAACTTAGCCCTGTATGTGAAAGTGATGTCAAAAAATCTATTTGTGCTATCTCCTCCTCTGCAGTTGGTAATGACAATCTTTGCTCAAGAATGGTTTCCCTTATCCTCCCCACATTACTTCCTATCTTGACCCACATTTTTAACTTCTCCTTGTTTTCTAGTTCTGTTCCCGAGGCCTGGAAACAAGCCCATATCATCCCCTTACCCAAAATTCCTAACCCGGTCTCTCTGACCGATTTCCGACCCATTTCTATCCTCCCATATCTCTCTAAAGTTCTTGAGCACATTGTTCATCGGCAACTCTCTGCCTTTCTATCTTCGAATGACCTTCTTAGTCCTTTCCAATCTGGTTTTCGTCCTGGTCATAGCACAGTAACGGCTCTTTTGAAGGTTACTGATGAAATACGCTGGGCTATGGACCACAAATCTCTCACCTTGCTTGTGCTGCTGGACTTTAGCAGTGCCTTTAACTCTGTCGATTTCGAGATACTTCTAGGAATCCTTAAATCTTTCCATTTCTCTTCTTCTACTGTTGATTGGTTCGAGTCCTATCTTAAAGGCCGCTCGCAGCGGGTTCGTCTCGAGGAGTCTTCTTCTGACTGGTGTTCTCTTACCGCGGGTGTGCCTCAGGGTGGCGTTCTCTCTCCTCTTCTCTTTTCTATTTTCATTAACTCTGTCACCAGAGTCATCTCTTCCCACTTCCATCTCTACGCGGACGACCTGCAGCTTTACACTAACTTTTTAAGGCAAGATGCGGAAGCAGCAGTGTCTGCCATGAACAGTGACCTGGATTTGATTAGCGAGTGGTCACGGTCCTTTGGACTGCAAATCAATCCTAAGAAATCCCAGGCCATCATTATCGGCGGCAGGTATATGCGGAATAGGCTCGATGTTGCGTCGCTGTCTCCACTCTGTCTGAATGGAGTTCAGATTGAATACGCAAACACCGTTAAAAACCTGGGGGTTACCATGGACTCTTACCTTTCGTGGACTGCCCATGTTGGTCAAGTCAGTCGTAAAGTGCACTACACATTCCATTCGCTGAAATGCCTCCAGTGCTTCTTGCCCTTTAGTACCAAAATCTCCCTTGCTCAAACTCTCATACAGCCCATCATTGACTACGCTGATGCCTGTTATTTGGATGCCACCGAGGAGCTTTTAAATAAACTTGAACGTTTGCAAAACATCTGTATTCGTTTTGTTTTTAACCTTAAAAAGTATGACCACGTTTCTAACTTTCGCAAAATACTCAAGTGGCTCCCTATTCGACTTCGCAGGAACTCTCGGATATTGTGTCTGCTATTTAATATCCTTCACAACCCTAAAACACCATCCTATCTGCGGGAACGCTTTTCCTACGCCCGTCCTTCTGATGCTCCTTGCAGGTCGCATCTTAGAAATCTCCTTAAATCTCCTCCCCACTCAACCGACTTCTACTCCTACTCCTTCAGCGTGCACGCGGTTCGGTTGTGGAATTCACTTCCGCCTGACATTAGGGACTGCCGAACTGTTGCAATTTTTAAAAGAAGAGTGAAAGAACACTATCTGTCCACTTCGTCATAGTTGCATATTTTGTATTTATTATTTTATGCTACATTATATTTAAGTATATTTATTTTAGTGATATTTAGTTTAGAAGTATTTATGTAAGTTTATTCTCATATTGTATGTTTATGGTTAAATTAGTGAATAATTAAGAGTTTTTATTTTATGTATATTATTTTCTCTTCTAATCTTACACACGTTGTCTACATCTCTTTAACTACTTTCCTATCGCAGGTATGCTGGAAGAGATTTCTTTAGAAATAAGCATCACCTTTGTACGTATTTTTCTGTTCCTTTCTTCTTGTCTATTTATATGTGTGTACATAAACTGTTAAATAAATAAATAAACATTCTAAAACACTTTTTTCAATATCTTTACTCATTTTAGGCCAGTAAATACATTCCCTGGCCCTTGACTTACACTTTTCTATGCCTAGATGATTGTAATGGATTCTTTGTAACATATCATTTCTCAGAGACTTTGGTACTACTAAACAATTATTTTTAAAAAATAAATTTTCATATACAAATAGCTGTTCTTGAAAATTGAAATATGGTTTTAGAGGTTCTGGTATTTTATCTACTCTATTTGGCCAACCATTATTTATATATTCTAGTAGTAATTGTAAATCTTTATCTTTTCTAACTTCTTCTTTAAAAATATTGTATTTATAGTTAGATATACTTAAGTTAGTTTTCACCATACTAACCTGACATTCATACAAATCTTCAATAACAATGTTTTCTTCTGACCTATTATTAACATCTCTAGACAATGTATCCGCCAAGAGTAATTCTTTACCTGGCTTATATTTTACAACTAAATCATATTTTTGCAATTGCATTCTCATTCTTTGTAACCTTAATGGTATTTCACACAGAGGTTTATTAAATATGGACTCTAATGGCCTATGATCAGTTTGTACTTGAACAGTTTTACCATAAATAAATTGGTGGAAACGAGTGCAACCAAACACTATGGCCAGTAGTTCCTTTTCAATCTGGGCATAATTTTTCTGAGTATTGGTCATAGCTTTGGAAGCATATGCAACTGGCAAGTTGCTTTGTAACAACACTGCTCCTAATGCATCTTTTGAAGCATCAACAGACACAACACATGTTTTATCTGGGTTGTAAAATTGTAATACTGGCTCCGATGTTAATATTTTTTTAAGTTCACAAAATGCCTCATCATGTTCTCTGGTCCAATTAAACTCTGAACCTTTTTTAATTAATTGTCTTAATGGGTTACACATCTGAGACATGGATGGAATAAACTTTGCAATATAGGTTATCATCCCTAATATTCTTTGAAGTTCTTTAACATTTTTAGGTTTTTCTAAATTTAATATGCTTTCTATTTTCTTTGGATCAGGTTTTATTCCTTCCTGACTCAATATGTGACCCAGATATGTAATTTCAGACACCCCAAATTGACATTTACTAAAGTTTAACTGAATACCATTTTCTTTTGCTTTTTCTAGTACTTGTCTAAGTATTTTATCGTGTAACTTCTTATTTTCTGCATATATAACAATGTCATCAATAAATACCTCACAATCTTCAATTGACTCAAATACCTGACAATATTGCCTATGAAAAATCTCTGGTGCCGATGACAGACCATAAGGTAGTCTCTTAAAGCAATATCTACCAAAAGGTGTACAGAAAGTACAAAGCCTTGAACTATCTTCATTTAATTTCACATGAAAAAATGCTGTTGAAGCATCTAATTTACTAAATATTTTTGCCCCTGTCATCTTAGCGGACACTTCATCAAAAGTAGGCAATTTAAAGTGTTCACGTTTAATACAATTATTTAAAGTACTAGGGTCTAAACATAGACGAATTTGGCCACTGGGCTTTTTGACTATCACAATATTGCTGACAAATTCTGTTGGTTCAGTGACCTTTTCTATGACACCTAACTTTTCCAATTTTAACAATTCCGTTTTTAGAGGTTTATGTAAAGCTATTGGTATACTTCTTGGTGGACAGATTCGCCCCATACTGTTTTCTTTTAATTTTATAGAATATTCTACTCCCTTCAATGCTCCCATTTTATTTTCATCAAATAAATCTTTATACTCATTAATCATCTCACTGTAGTTACTATCAATTTGTTCCTTTTTTATTTTATTCAAATATTTTCTTTCTATAATACCTAATTCTAGTAGTGTACTATGACCTAACACTGGACAAGATTGTTTGTTGTTTACTACATAGAACATTAGTGTCACATTCTTATTATTAATTAACTTACATTTCAAAGTAATAGTACCGACACAGTTTATTAAAGAACCATCATAGTTATACAGCTTATTCCAGTTTTCTCTAATCATGCCCTTGCATTTCAACCTTTCTACATAACTCAGAGGTAACACATCACAATCACTTCCTGTATCTATTTTAAAGTCTATAATTTTATTATTGATTTGAAGAGCTTCTGTTAAACATTTGGTTACACTACCTACCATGATAGTACCTAACACAGGATCATCGTCAGACTCACTTTCACTATTTCTATTAATTGTTTTCACTTTTTTATTTCTACACATTTTAGCATAATGCCCGTATCCATTGCAGAACTTACACTGGGCTTTGTAGGCTGGACATCTAAAACCATGCTTGTAGCCACACCTGTAACAGGTTTTTTCTTCTCTGGAAGTTGACGATTGCTGCATGTCATCTGATTTTGTCTCTTGATGTTTCCCTTGATTATTCTTCTTTGCTTTTCTATTATTTATTACTGCTCCTACTGTATTTTCTTCCTCTTGTAACTGTTTCACCTGTATGTTAGCCATTTTTGAGGATTTGCATATTTGTATACATTTCTTTAAGTCTAGATTCTGTTCTTTGAGTAATCTTTCTGCGATTTTCGCGTTTCTAATGCCTCTAACAATTTGATCTCTTATGAGACTATCTTTTAATTCCCCAAAACAGCAATCCATTGATAGCGACTTCAGCGACGTCACAAACTCGTCAAACGTTTCATTGTCTTTCTTTTCTCTTCTGAAGAATGTATGTCTCACCATCGTTTCGTTTTGAAATGGTGTACAGTAAGACTCGAATTTTTCCATTACCCATTCAAGCGTCTCATCCTTTCCCTGCTCCTTTTCAAACGTATTGTATACCTCTAGACCTTCATCTCCTATTGTGTGCAAAAGGAGTGCTACTTTTTGGTCGTTGGTAATCAATTCTTTTTTACTTTCATATCCGCTAGCATTATAGTAAAGCATGAATTTTTGCTTGAATCTTTTCCAGTTTTCCTTTAGTTCGCCATGAAATTGCAATGGCGGAGGTTGTTTTAGGTTTTCCATTTTTAATGTGACAGTAGAATACTTTATAATATTTGTCACTTACCAGCTGCGCCATGTAAATATGTTCTAGTAAAAGGACTTCTTATGTAAATCACTTTTATTGTAATAATATTCATGCTACGACAACCTACGACATTGCTACAGAACAGTTCCAGGATGCCGAGGGGAAGCTTACCACAGACCCATAACATTTATTCTTGAACCATAGATAAACTATATATTAATCTATTACACCTACCAAAGGACTGAGTTCATAAGTTTGGCAATAGATGGCGTCTGATCTCAAAGGAACTGATACCTTGATTAATGCTTGTGACAGCATAGCACTTTATGGCTACGCATAGGATTATGTTATAATCTTTACAGGTTGATGCCTTCGCGGCGACATATAGAATCTTTTTTTTCTTCTAACTAAACAGACACCTGTGCTGCTAGGGAGTTTGTTGCGCCACTTCTTCTTCCCAGCTAACGCACTAGGAAGTGGTGAAGGGTGGGCGTTTTGGGGGACTGTCTTATGTAATTTTGACGTTCGAAAAGTGCTGATTCTCAGCCTAGTTTGAATAAATGAATTTTGAATATTTTTTCTGAAACTGCGGTATCAGCATACCGTCGTAATTTCAACATTTATTTTGTCATCTAGGATTAAATTTTTAGGTAATAGATATTTTGAGTTCAAATTTTTATTTTTATTTTTTATTTTAGCCTTTGACAATGTATAATAAATGGTTCAAGTTTGTTGCGTATTTCAGACGCGTATTTGTCTGTGTTAGTTGGACCATCGCCTAAAATTTCTAGGAATCTGGATCAGGAATATCACCGTGATGAGTAATATGCTCTTCGGGGGTACGTCCGTGGAAGTACTAGGGCCTGATGAGGTTATTCACATTTTTAATGCGAAACCTGAACTGTTTCAACTTTGGGTGGCCATTCCAATAACCAATATGTGGTCGCAGTGCCAGTGCGCAGTGTTTCTGAAAATTATCATAGATATAATAATTTTAATACGTAAGTTAAATAACTTACATATAGATGATTTAAAAGTGGACTTGAATAAGTCCATGACTATTATTCATTAATTTCATGAGCTTTTATCTTTATATAAAGAATATAAATGTAAGCTACATAATTATTGAATTATTTTGCTAATATTGTTCGTACACAGTCATAATACTTTTTAGGTTAGGTTACAATCCCCAGCGGAAGGAACGCCAACCGTATTCCAATTCGTTGAAACAGCCCCATAGTGACTGTTCAGGTTACATTTATATGTCTTCAATACGTAGGTACGTAAACAGGACGGTAATTGCATGTTTTTCACTGTATAATAAATAAGAAGGTAGGTAAATTATACAAAAAAACCTGCTCCAATATCCTCGTTTTGTAGAAAAACAGTTTCCTCCAACTCTGATACACTTTCAGAAGCACTAATTTGTATTTCACGATTTTGCGTTATAACTTCTTAATGTCTAAATGTCTTCATCACGAAACCTAGAATTCTTACATTTCGGTATTGTTACAAAAAAAAACGTTTTCACAAAAAAAAACAACCGACTTCCAAAAAAAAACAGTAAAATAACTTTTTTACAAAACAAAAACCACAGAATTCTAAAAAAATACACTTAAAAGTGAAAAATTACTTTAATTACGGAAGTCGGTGGCAAAAACGAAAATATACTTTATAGTAAAATATACCCTAATATAGTTATATGAAAGCGGTTCATAACTATAAACTCAAACTCAAAGCATTTATTTCAATTATACCATTTACAGGCACTTTTGAATTGTCAAGGAATCGGTTAGTCAGAAATATGAAGCTAGTTGCCCATTCCAAAGCGTAGTAGGTACCTATGGAGAAGAACGGGCAAGAAACTCCACGGACACTCTTTTAAATAAATTGTTACAAAATATCGGTTACATCTTTCATGTTGAAATTAAACATGTGAGAACAATGTAGAAAGACGTGTACGTTAGAAGCGTCCGTAATAAAAAGATAAAACAAGTAACAATTCAAAAGATTAAATCAGTCAAGGCAGCTAAGAGTTGACCAGTCCCAACTGACGGCGCCCGTTCACGAACATGACGCATGGATTAGCACCATTCAGCACAACCATTTTGAAGGGAGCTAAATGATCCAACACACGCGCCACCATCAGCGAGACATCTGAGTGAGCATGACATACTCACAGCCACCAAGGCACATTCAAGTCAATAAAAGACGTATTACCTGGTAAATGTTAGCTCTTTAGTACATATTACTCACACCTGTGCTCTGAAATGATGTGATACAAATGCAAAGATGGTCTTAAAATCTTCAACAGCTCCAACAGTATTTTCAAATGTTAATCAAATAGTTGTGATTGTGGATTAGGACCAGCTTTGAGCCAAGCATTTTTATCAGCGATGTAGTCCCCCAACTTATAATATGCCAGGCGCCTGCATAGTGTGCGTTTTATACAAGATTTGAATTTCGTCTCATTTAGTTGAAGTATGTGGGGAGGAATTTTATTGTAATACTTTAAATAGTATCCCATAAAAGATGAGTCCACTTTAGCCAGTCTGAAACCTGGTTGAACTAATAGATCCCTATTTCTTGTACCATAATTATGTCTATCACCTCCTTTAGTAAAAAGATGTAAATTTTTTCTTACGTGCATGATGTTTTCATAGATATATTGACAAGGTACCGTCATGATTTTAATATCCTTAAACAGTTCCCTTAGAGAGTCATGCCTGCGGAGATAATATATGGCTCTGATCGCTCTTTTCTGCAGAATAAAAATAGACTCGATATCTGCAGCCCGTCCCCACAGTAAAATACCGTAATACATGATACTATGAAAGTAACTAAAATAGACCAGCCTCGCGGTATCTACATCAGTAAATTGACGGATTTTTCTGACAGCATATGCTGCTGAACTTAGCCGTCCTGCAAGAGATGTTAAATGAGGACCCTATTGTAGCTTTGAGTCGAGCGTGATCCCCAGGATAACAGTTTTATCGACGAATTCTAGTTTCTCTTGATTCAATACTATTTCACAATCACTACTTTTGACATTTGGCAAAGAAAATTTTATGCACTTAGTTTTTTTTCCATTTAATACTAAATGATTAGCAGTGAACCAACTTTGGACCTGCAGTCGGGCGTTATTTACGTCGTCAAAATTTGTAGCACGTCTATCTACCTTAAAAATTAAGGAAGTATCGTCAGCAAATAACACCATTTGTGGTTGTTTTTTTATTAAATGGAGTAGAGGTGTTGGAGCTAAGAAAAGATGTAGCGGAATTGAAAGCCTCTCACGACATGAGTCACACCCGTATGGATGGGCTAGAGTCCAGATTGGAGGCCCTTGAAAAGCGTCACGATTCCGGATGCGATCCGACAAATTTAAGTGCGGTGGAGAGTGTGGTTCAGCAGCTCAAGAGGGACCTCAATGACAGGGATCAAGGGCTGATGGCAAATGATGTGGTGATTGCGAACATACCAGAGTCGCAAGCGGAAAACCCAACGCACCTATTCCAGCTTATTGCCACAAAGCTAGGAGTCGCTTTGGAGGACCGTGACATCGTGAGCGCGGAGCGAGTCGGCGGCAGACATATAAAAGCGACAAGCCCCATAGCTTCAACAGTGTCCCGCCGTCGCGCTATCATGATGCGCCTTGCTCGACGTGATCATCGCGACGCCGTTTTGAATGGCGCCCGCCTGCGACGTGATGCTACGACAGAGAATCTCGGACTCTCTGGGAAACCCGTGCGCTTCTTTGTCAACGAGAGGCTGACCAAGTTGAACCAGCAGTTATTTCGTCAGACAAGGGCCGCTGCAGGAATTCATGGATGGGGGTTCGTATGGACGAAGCGCGGTCGCATCTTGTTCCGGCAAAAGCCTGGGGAATCCACTCACAGGATTGCATCTGGGGAAGACATTGAACAGTTTATTGGATCATACACGGACACTAACAACTAACTGTTTGTTCGATGCTGCACATTTTTGTTTACTAGTCAATAGTTTTTTTATTTGTTATAGTTTATTAAACATAGTGTCTGTGTGTCGTATCTGTCGTGATCGGGGGAGGTGGGAGTACCAAAGTGAGTACAGCAATAATGTGAGGAACATAGTTATATTATTTACACATATTATTATCTACACACTGAAAACAACTTTATTTATAAACACTAGATATATATTATTTTTTATTCATTATTATTGGGAGCATTATTTCAAAGGTAATACTCTTATTTATTGACTACTAGAACTGAAACAGATGTACAAACATTATTTACATAAAAGAAATATACAAAATTACTATATCAAATATATGAATAACATACTATCATTGCTAAATAAATATACCTATACAGCCATTATTCTTTACATAACATGACTAAGTCAAAACTATTAAAGCTTGGTTTATTCAATGCAGGCTCCCTGGCGACTAACCAGGACGAGTTTCTAATTGCCATGTCACAACACTCAGTGGATATAATGGCAATCAACGAAACGTGGCTGAGACCTGGGGAAGAGGGACGCGCGCCTAAGGTTCCGGGATATAGGTTGAAGCACGTGCCGCGCCCTGCGACTGTACGCGGGGGACGAGGTGGAGGAGTAGCGTTTTACATTAAAACGGGAGTTAAGGCGCGCGTACGGTCACACTTAGAGCAATCTGATGTGGAACAGATGTGGTTGAACCTAACTATCAATGGTAAAAGATTACTGATTGGCACTGCATACAGGCCACCCTGGTTTGAGTTGACAACATTTCTGGATGGAATAACTGACAGTATTAGCGCATTGGCACCTTACGATCATTTGGTGTTGCTGGGGGATTTCAATGTTAATCTATTGGATACGAACAATGCAAAAACTAATGAGATGATGGATTTCTTAAATTACACCAGTCTTAATCAGGTAGTACAGTCACCAACACATTTTGTAGGGGAGAGTAGTACTCTCATAGACGTGATCTGTACCGATGTAGGGGTTCGTAATGTACTAGTCAGTTATGTCAGTGAACTTGGTCACCATTCATTTATTGTATGTGATACTGTCATAAAGAAGGTAAATAGCAAACCTAGGCTAGTTGTATATCGGCCTCTAAGAGATATATTGACGGATTACTTTGCAGTTGATTTGAAATTAATGCCATGGTATGAAATTGGTTGCCTGCCAGATGTTAATGGCATGATTGAACATTTTAATGTTTTTATCACCCAATTATATGAGTTACATGCTCCCCTAAAAAGTAGGATTTTTAGAGACCGTCCCACGCCGTGGATCACAGATAATATTAAATTGATGATTAGGCTGCGAGACGAGGCAAAAAATTATTATCATAAGGACAAGCTAGATACCACAAAGAAATATTATTTGGATTTTAAAAAGCAAGCTGCTACAGCACTAATGCAGGAAAGGAAGGTATACTTTGACAGGCACATTAATAGTCAGATAGAAAACCCCAAAAAGCTATGGAAAAGTCTTAAATCAGATGTATTCTCAGAGCATAGTGATGGTCTGCTTCTCGGACAATTTAATGACCCAGACGAAATTAACAAGGCATTTCTGAATGTACCAGGTCAGTGCATACTGCCCACATCGCAACTTTCATATTTTGACACAAATCGATTCAGTGAAACCCACTTTGAGCTACGGAATGTTAATGAGGAAGAAATTTCGAAAATTATTAAGAGCTTGGGGTCAAATGCTAAAGGGATTGATGGAGTCACTCTGGATATGATAATGGTGACGTTACCAACCACCCTTCAGGCTATCACCACAATAGTAAATAAGTCAATAGATACCAACACTTTCCCTGACTTATGGAAGTGTGCTATTGTACGTCCTTTACCCAAAATTAGTAATCCAAGTACTTTTAAAGACCTACGCCCTGTTAGCATTTTGCCTTGTCTATCGAAAGTCTTAGAGAGGGTGGTATATAACCAAATGTTAAAATATTTAGAAGCAAATAATATGCTCCCTGAACTTCAGTCTGGTTTTAGGAAAGGGCGTGGGACGGCTACAGCCCTTTCTGACGTAGTGGGAAATATCTTAGAGGTACGGGACAGGGGGGAGGGAACAATCCTTGCACTTCTTGATTTTTCGCGGGCCTTCGATGGAATAAATACCACTCTGTTACTTTCTAAGTTGGCCTTTTAAGGTTTTACAACGGAAACAATACAGTGGTTCGCTAGCTACTTGGAAAATAGGTCACAGCTCGTTGAAGTCCGGAAGGAGGATGGATCAGTCATGTCATCCCCCCCTAGTCAAGTGCTACGTGGTGTGCCTCAGGGATCAATTTTAGGGCCCCTTTTGTATATACTTTACAGTGCTGACATTATTATGTCATTCCAGAATTGCAGGTATCATATGTATGCAGACGACATACAATTATATACAAAGTTGATACGACAGAGGGGCTTTCCTTTAAACTGCCTATACTAGGTACCATTTTCAAGCTCTGTACCAAAAATCAATTAAATAGGAGCAGTAGTTTAGTCGCAAATGATTTTTTAAGTTTTTGCCCCGTTTGAACACGATGTATCTTTCCTAACAGCTGATTATGTCTATACGCATAGGTCATGCACCTTAAAACGATAAATCTGAGTATAACCTATGCGTTGTTGCCGCTGTGACGCAAGTCACAAGTACAACCAAATATTCTCGCTGAAAAGATGACAATGCAAACAAGGAAGCAATAAATACACACACACTTGCATTTTCATTACGAGAGTGGCGATCATAGCAAAACCCCCGCGGGTAAAAGAAATAGAAATAGGTCAGTGTTTGCTATTGCATCCTAGCGACGAGGGGCAGGGGTTGCGATCGGTAAGTGAGTGGGGCTTCTAAAAACTGTCTTTTTCAGTGCGCCGACGCTATTCTTTCGGAACGTACTTATGTTACGTAACACGGAAGTACCTGCGCCGCCTCCGTATTGTCGAACTCGCGCGCTGACAATTGGGATTTAGTTTTGTTATTGTGATAGGACACTAAACAAGTTTAAGACGGTATTTCTTTTTTTATTGTGACAGGACACGTAACTTGGGATTATTATTATTTAGTGTTAGTGTTTTTTTTTGTGATCGACTGCTTTTATTGTGATACGACACGTAATTAAACTTAGGTTTTGTGTGTGTGTGTAATTAAAGTGTTCAACAATGCCTCGTGTAACTTACACGGCGTTAGAATACACTGACATGATTTTTAATTAGAAAAATAAGTAACAATATTCTCCGTCGGTATAATTTTTGCATTCATGTAAATGAAGGACACATCGAGAATTTAAAATTTTAGTGTTTTTGTTGTTGTGCGCGTACTTCAAAACCATACCTAACAAAAGCCGCGAGCGAAGGCCTAAGCCGCCGCCCGCGCCACCGCCGCCGCGCGCCGGCCGCCCGCTTTGAAATGAGATAAAACACGCCGCGCGGCGTTGCCACTGTTACCTAGGTATCTTCTAAGGTCAGTTAAATTTATTTACAAAGGGTGGTTGCGTTTTACTCTGATTCATAAGCTATTTAGTTTGTTTGAAAAAAAAAAAAAACTCATTTTTGGTGCTTTTTATTTTTATACCGTATCAAATAAATACTAAACACGTATAGTATACGTAGTGTAATTTAATGCCCCTCTGTCATATCAACTCTGTATAACTTTTAAACCAGCCGATACATTAGAGGCAGTGGAAAAAATCAATGACGATCTTGAAAGAGTGGTGGTATGGTCAGACAATAACTCACTCGTATTAAACCGACTGAAATCTAAATTTATGGTTTTAGGAAGTAGGAAAATGATCAGCACTATACTGTCAGCCAAGCCAGAAGTTGTCATCGGGGGGGAAAACATAGCTAGGGTAGATATAGCATGCAACCTTGGGTTAACCATGGATCGTGAACTTCGATTTGAGAAACACATCAGTAACTCCATGAGGAATTGTTTTTACAGATTAAAACTTTTGTATTAAATTAGAGACTACCTGAGTGTTGATTTACGTAAACAATTAGTGGATAGCCTAATTTTATCAAGGCTAATTACTGTGATACCGTGTATGGCCCATGCCTGTTGGCAAGAACAGAGAAGCTAATACAACGCATACAACATGCATGTACACGGTTCTGTGTAAAGATACCTCGTAGAAGTCATGTCACTCCTTTTATAAATGACAATAATATTTTGAAAATGGCTGCTAGGAGAAAGTTACATATGGCTAGTTCACTATTTGGAGTAGTAACTACGCAAAAACCACACTACCTCTTTGAGAAGCTAAGATGGAGACAGATCAAATACGAACCACGTTTTTCTACCAATCCTCTTTGTACATCACAGCATAGGACCGCGGCTTTCAGGGGGTGCTTCAAATACGCCGCCACGCACTGTTGGAATAACATCCCTCCACCAGTAAGAGTCCTGAGAACAAAGAAGCATTTTTTGAATATCTTTAAAAAAAAAACATGTACATACAGCAATCCACATTATTGTAAAACTAGTAATAATAGCTGCTCTTTTTGTACTTACCTCGAGGGTCATGGCCTCCAGGCAATGGATATGGATTTCCAACAGTGTGAGTGGCCTCTGTTTGATTCCTCCCTGTTTGGCTCCGGTCTGTGTCATTGTCACGGGGGACTGGTGGTCCTCAGTTATCTGTGGCGTGTTTGCTGTGTGTCCTTCTGAGGCTGCATTATCTTGATAATGGACAATGGGTATATAATTCAATAAAGATCAGAATGAATACCAATTTTATTTAAGGTTGGGCTGGGATTATGTTTGATTTAGTTAAGTAATGCAATCTATGCCTATAGTGATACTTACGATTAAGATCAGGAGGCTTCGAAGGCGGTTGTTTTCCATTCCGTATTTTGGGGATCTTACTCCTTCGTACATCAATGATACTGCAGTGCGTCCGCAATGCTTGCGGATGCATCTGTCGATGATTTCTTTGCAGTAATGAGGAAAAGAACTGCATCGATGATGAGCAGGGTTCGTGGTAGCACCAACACTGTCCTCAAAACGTTAGCGTGCAAAATTGATAGTCCATTTACTGTGTACTGGGCAGGCGTACACCTGCAAAGGAATAGGAAATAGACTGAAGTAATTATTGTGTGTCTTGTTTACTAACAAACTACTAACACCATTTTATTTTATTTTTGTGTGTCTACTAACAACCCTACTAACGACTTCTTTCTTTGTTTTGCTGGATTTTTTTTATGGACTATGTGTCTGAGATAAAGATAAATAAATAAAATGTATCCATGTCATCACACTAAAATAATATCAAGTAATCCATAAATAACACTATCAAACTGGACCTGTTGGCATGTTTACCGATTTAACCGAAAAAGCTTGGTTGTTTTCTGCCAACCCCATTGTAACGGCTAGGGCTGCGCAGGGTAGGCTGCGCAGGCCGTTAACGGATAGATAGGTAGATTAGAGTAGAATTAAACAACTAGATAGGTAAACATATATATATTGAGGTAATTATAGTAGTAGTACACGGCTAGGTCGTGGGTAAGGTCCTAAACACTGATTCTTGAGCACTCGCACACTATCACAATAAGTTCAAGAAGGGTACCGTCCTTGGCAACACGTAGCAGACGTGGGGGGACCTGCTCAGCGCAGGCCCGGCGGCAGGCCGGACGGCCCTCGTGAGACCGACAGGTATCGGTAGCGCGTGGAGGCCTGTCAGCACAGGCTCGCGGAGTAGGCCGCGGGTTGTCAGGCCTTCGAGACCTGGGCAGCGTGCGCAAGCAGTGTGCGGTAGGCACAGCCTCGCGCAGGTAGCTGCGGCGGTAGGCCGCAAGTTGTTAGGCCTTCGAGACCTTGGCAGCGTGCGCAAGCAATGTGCAGCACCGCTACCATCAGCAGTAATATACTGAATGAATGAATACTATTAGGCACATGCCCTCAGCCCGTACGAAGAACCCTGGAAGGCGCGTTAGGGAGCGCATGTTAGATGCGGTGCAAATAGCAGCAAGCCGCATGCGATATGCCAGCATCCTTCCCATTTTAAGCCAAGGAACGGTGTGGGATGCATTGTAGGTGAAAGCTCAGCACATCGCAGCGGTTTACAGGCAAGAGGGTTTGCAATATAGCGTGCCACAATGGCGGATGCAAACTTAGGCTAAGTATGTGAACACAACACAAAACATAACAAAAAGTATGATGGTTCACTAATCACTTATGAATAACACAGTGAGGCACTGCACCATCATGATGCAGTAGCAATACATACATATTACAATCTCCTGTGCGCTGGATGAATCGTAGCCGCGTGTCGGACATTTTCACACGAAATTAAATACTTTATAGGTTATAAAATCAATAAAGATTATCCAGCGCAGAGGATCTGGTATAATTACCAGGCTAATGTGGAACTCACCCTAGGTCGGGGCACATAGGATTCTGAGGGTCAGGGAACAACTGTTGTCGTCCTTGCCAGCGGAAACGAAATGACCGAGCGTCTCCGGAAGGATAGTGTTGTTCCCCGTTTTTAGTGATGTGACTAGGAACTTACTAATTTTGATATTTTATCACTCGACTCGACTCGTTGTGAGGGAACTTAGGTGCAAGTAGCACCTAAGTTCCCTCACAACGCTACACCATGCCTCGATGCCTACCGTTATGCAAATGGCCGCCACGCCATCGAGGCGCAAACAAATCGCCGCAATTCCCATGGTGCATGAAACTATGGTGTATCAATTTAAATTATCGATTGTTAGTGTATTTTAAGAAGTTTGAAGTTGTTATAATTACTCAAACAGCAAAAAGAGCAAAACACACCACATTGTACACCACAGAGTATTTAAAGAACATACTGAAACTACACGTTTATAGTAATTACTTACATACTTGTTTTATATTCTTATTGTAATGTTTGAAAATTATTATTATTTCTTAAATTTATGTTATGCACAATTACAGATGTATATTTTTATTACTTGTATAATCACACATAGACTTATTTCAGTGAAAAATAATACTTACCCGATTTATCGCGCATGGGGACGTCATGCGTCATTCCATAGGTAATTTTATTTTATTTTATTTTATTTATTAAGGAAAACAAACAGTGACACATTACATATTTTAGGAAGTAATACAAAAAAGATACGGGCAAATGTGTAACCAACAACATTTTCCACGGAATACACATGAAAAATAATCTTTACAAACTATGCTATTTAAACTAAAACCTACAAACTACAATAATTTAAGAAAACATTTTATGTGCTAAATAGTAAAACAAAAGTAAAGGAAAACTCATCATGCAAATCTTAATTAAAATGACTAGTGACTAAGTGTTTTGAGTATAATATTTTTGAATCTACCAGCAGAAAGAGCAAACATATCTATATGATCGAATTGCTTGTTGTAATTAGTAGTTAGTCGACGCAGAGGTGCCCGCATACCTGCGTTACTGCGACAAGAGGTAACAGCAAACATTGGCCGTGCGCGCACCCCGCGGCATACTGTCGTTCTGGGAACTATGTAACTTATTTTATTACGGATATCAAGACAGTCATATACATTGCTACACAAATCAAACAAAAATGTCGTCTCTAGGAGAGTGCGTCTTGATTTTAGACCAAGTAATTTATACTTCTTAAGCAAATCTTCATAAGATAAAACTGTATGGAAGCAACGGTAATGCATGGCTTTTAGAAACTTTTTTTGAACCTTTTCAATACTTTCCGAATATTTATTGTAAAAGGGATTCCACACTGGCACTGCATACTCGAGCTGTGATCTGATCAGAGACTTATACAGATATAAATAGGTAGAGGGGCGCACAAACTCCTTCGCAGATCTCATCACAAAACCATACATCCTATAGGCATTATTTACAACTTTGTTAATGTGTGCATCAAGGTGAAGTTTATCGTCGAGGAGAATACCAAGATCTCGAAAGAGGGACACCCTTTTTAGTGTAGTATTAGCTAAAGAATAAGGGTGCTTGAGAACATTCTTACTCTTCGTGAAACTGATACAACAGCACTTAGACAGACTCAGTTGCAATTTATTGTACCTGCAATAGTCACTGAAGCGATCTAGATCTTCCTGTAATAATCTGCTGTCTTGCAAATTTTTGATAGGCCTATAAATTTTGAGATCGTCCGCATAGAGCAGAACTTTAGAATTTTGAAAACAAGTGTCAATGTCGTTTATAAACAAGATAAATAAAAGGGGTCCCAGAATAGAACCCTGAGGTACACCGGATGTTACACTAATAGTTGTAGCAGATCTAAAACCGTTAACTACGACCCTTTGAGTCCTGTTCGTGACATATGAAGAGAACCATCGGAGCAAATCACCACGTATACCGTTAAATGAAATTTTATTCAGTAGCAACTCATGATCAACCTTGTCGAAAGCCTTTCGAAAGTCAGTGTAAATGGCATCCACTTGAACACGAGAATCCATATTGTTAAACAAACAATCCGTAAACGTCACCAAATTTGTGGTAGTTGATCTTTTCTTTACGAATCCGTGTTGTTGTTGAATTATACTGTGATGAAGAATAGGATATACTTTATCGTGGACTAATCTCTCAAAAAGCTTCGGCAGGGCTGACATAATGGAAATGGGACGATAGTTCTCAACATCCTGCCTCGAGCCCGATTTATAAATTGGTATTATGTTCGCACTCTTCCATACCTCGGGGAAAGTTCCCTGTGCCAGTGATTTATTAAACAAAATATGTAAAGGAGTGCAAATATTTTTAGCGGTGGCTTTGAGAAACGTGACTGGAAGACCGTCTGGTCCTGGACCCTTAGTTGAGTCTAAGGAATTGAGCGCCCGAAATATTTCAATCGTGTTTAGCTCTATCTTACTAATAAGGGAATGGTATTCAGAATCCCCACTCGTTGAAGCACCTCCCATGGAAGATTGTTCATAAACTGAATTAAAGAAATCAGAAAAGAAGTTACAAATTTCTTCGGGTTCATTGGTACTCAGATCTTTGTATTTCATGTCAGAAGGTATGCCAGAAGAAGACTTCCGATTAGCAATGTAAGTCCAGAAGTATTTAACATTATTGCGAATGCCGTCTTCAACAGATTCCATGTATTTTGTGTAGCAGGAATTGCATTCAATATGGAATCTAGATCTGTATAGTGAAAACTGTTCATAATCAGAGATATTGTGATACACCTTCCATTTAACCCAGGCCTTTGCTTTGTTTTTGTAAATATGTATTAGCGATGGTGAAAACCAAATCGGAAATTTCGAGGATTTAGAATTGACGAGTGGAACGTAAGATTTAATTATTCTAAAAATTATATTATAAAATGTATTTACTGCTACATCTACGGAGTTTTCCAACCCAATCTGCTCATTCCAATTAATTCCACTTAATTCCTCATTCATCTTCTCATAATTAGCTTTATAATAGTTGAACTTTTTCACAGACTTTCGAATCATGTTTGCATGGGGGGCTTTAAATGGTACTAACAAACAGAATGGTGGGTGGTGATTGTCAAGTTGCAGCAAATAGTCGGTGGGGGGATAAACAGAGCATTCGTTGTTACTAATGGCCAGGTCCAACAATTTCCCACTCGGATTCATGACAGTGTTGTACTGATGAGCATTAAGGAAAGACATAAATACACTAAGATGTCCACAGATCGAGGAATTGCCACTACAAACTAGCCCCGATACTGATCCATTATTATTATAGGGAATCCAGTCAATATAAGGTAAGTTGTAATCGCCCAAGAGATAAAACTGCTCCACGTTAGTGTCGCTAAGTAAAGGTTGCAGGAGATCAAAATATTGAACATAAATGGATTCAGGTGTTTTAGGTGGTATGTAGGCCGCCCCGACAATTTGGTTTTTCCCTTTGGTCGAGCTGGGAAGTCTAAGAAGGACGTGCTCCAAGTCAGCTTCTAGAGAAAACCGTGGAACTATTCTTACTGAGCGCAATCCCCTCAATACAGCCACCAGAACTCCTCCTCCGTCTTTTTTATTCGTGGCCGTACGGTCTCGATCGCACCTATGTACCACATAACGAGAATCAATGAACTCGCTATCAAATATTTCAGGTGTTAACCAGGTTTCTGTGAGTATTATAATATCGTAGCAATTTGATAAAATATTCATGTATAAAATGTGCAGTTTAGTGCGGATCCCACGACAATTTTGATAATAAGTAACCAAATTATCCGCCATTGAAATGGTTAATTCTACAACATAATATCAAGCCAGCATTATATGTTACAATAATAAACAAGAAAAGACCACAACATTTCAATTTGATCGAGGGCAGCAAGACAGAGTTACAATCACGGAAACAATTCTGTAAAAAATACCTAGATACTAACAAAAATCTCCAATACGAAGCAGTGAGACAGCATAATAGTTTATTGTAACATTCATCTACATAGCTAAAATCAAAGAAACGAAGATACATTAGAAACATACATATTAACCTATACCTAAAGCCACAATAAAGCATCAGTTGATTAGAAATTATGGAGACAGAGTTACCAAATTGCACTCTAAGCAGCTGATCATATTTTGCTGAAACTTTATAAACATAAACATAAACAAACGCATTTTTCCATAACATACCCATTCCATAACCATGATATATCAAATTACCAGCGAGAGGGAATGAATAATTTAGATATCTGTTTGGTGCATAAAAACAATACAAAGATAACATTAAGAGCATTAAAGTGCAAAAAAAAAAAAAACAAATAAGACAGACATGAGTTTTACGCAGATGCGCTCATTCTGCGCTCTCGGGCATGGGGGTTGACTGGCCGGGCTTGATCTTAACAATGTCTTCAGGAGATCTAATTGCGAATGATTTAGCTCCCTCTTTCTCACGTACGAGTATGGTTCCGTGTTTGACCCATACGAACCGGTAATTATTCGCTTTTGCTGCATCTCGGCACTCACGAAATAACCTTTTGTTTTTTAGGGTGAGATGTTCGTGCAAATAAATAGAAAATGACGTACCCGATAAGCCCAGTTTTTCAGTATTGAGCCCTTTATTTAAACGATGAGCGCTAAGAATATTATCCCGCAATATGCGTGAGGTCAGTTTTACAATAATATTCTTGGGTTTATCAGTATCTCGGTGGGCGTGTGGAACCCGGTGTATTGATATAATGTCGCTCCGCTTTAAATTGCAACTTATGGCGGAACCAATATTCATCATAAGTGTAACCAGGTCTTCATTACGCCTTTCGGGGATGTTACAAATTTCAATGTTACAGTTCCGAGCGCTCTGTTCTAGGTAGTCGATTTTAGCAACTAGTTGTGATATCATATTTTTAGATTCAGTGTACTCATGAATCTGTTTGCTAAAGTGACCAACTTTTTTGGATATATCAGACTGTTCATCACCGGCAAATCGCATCGATTCCTTCAGACGGTCAATGTCTTTCGTAAGATCGTTATATTTAATCTCTAGTTCAGAAACATTTTGTTTTATTACAGATTGCTCGGAGCGCAGAGATTGGATGTCATTTTTAATTTCCGTTGTGGTCTGTGTAATTGTTGATAGTTCCTCTTTTATAGAAGTTACGTTGACACAAATCTTATTAATGCTACTATCCAAATCACGTCGCCATTCATTAAGGGTATTCTTAAACTCCATTGACAATTTATTAATTGCTTCTGACCATTCGGAATCCGGTTGTTTACGTTTGCGCGTAGAACCACTCGAATCAACGCTTGTTCCAGAAGCTTTGTGTAGGTCAGTATCCGAATGAAATTTGTTGTCAGGTGAACGGAGCATTTTTGGCATTTTCACGTTTAAATATTGAATATTTAGTACAATTGACTTTTAATATTTTGTTCTACAGATGATAAAGTAATTGCTGAAAACCAGCGCTGTTGACGTTAGGTTCGTCCGAATTCACAGAATATCGCTGAGCAATGACCTGTTCTTGCACAGATGCGACGCACAGCATAATTTTTCTTATTATTTGTTACAAAAGTAGTAGTAACTCTGCCATCAGCATTTTGTTTTTGTGATGTTTTTGTTGACATCTTCCCAATGTCGCAAGAGTGTTACGCAATAGTGTCTTTGGTCCGTGACCTTGACAGCAACCAATGAAAAATATTGTTTTACTTTTTATATTTTTATTTATTGGTTAGACACGAGGCTTTTGGCTACTTTTGTAAGTGTGTATTTCATGTGTTTTATATGTGCGTTTTGTTTGTGCAGAATAAACAATTTTTCTTTCTTCTTTCTCTTTCTTTTAGATCATTGATATAATCTAAAAAGAGGAATGGACCCAATATTGAGCCTTGTGGCACACCCATTTTACTTTTAAGCCTAGTGAATTGATACCATTTATTTGGAGTTTCTGTTGTCTTATCATTTAAATAAGATTTTACTAAATTGAGCGCAAGTTTTCCAAGTCCGTAATGCTCAAGTTTCAAGAGTAAGGTTTCGTGATCGACGCAATCAAATGCCTTGGAGAGGTCACAAAAGATTCCTATGGCGTCTTGAGCCTCTTCCCACGCATTAAAAATGTGTCTTAATAAGGTTACACCGGCGTCGGTTGTACAACGTCCTTTGGTGAAACCATACTGTTGATCATGAAGGATTTTATTTGTGTTAAAATGATTGAGCATTTGATTAAGCATTACCTTTTCAAACACCTTGCTGAAAACCGGCAACATGGACACGGGTCTATAATAGTTAGTGTCTTTACTGTCCCCGGATTTGAAAAGTTGTATTACCTTACTGTATTTCATTAAATCCGGGAAGACTCCTTGGTCCTCACACAAATTAAATGTTAATGCTAAGTAAGGCGCTATGGTCTCAATTATGGAAGTACATACTTGAATTGACATTCCCCAAAGATCTTCGGTTAATTTGATCTTAATTTGCTTAAAAGCTTTTATTACTGTTATAGGGTTAATATGCTTAAAGTTAAATTCAATCGGGCAAGCTGAAACGTTCGCCCTTACTAAATCAAAAGAGAGCGAGGGCGACGAATTTAAGGCTTCGGTAGTTTTAAGTATACTGGTAAAGAAATTTACAAATTCTTGCGCAACTTCTTTGCTATCGCAAACGAGACCACCACATGACGTCTTCGGTGTATGGTCAGAATTATGCTTTTTGTTCCTGTGCGTTTCCATAATAATTTCGATTCGATTGATTGATTTTTGATTGATTTTGATTTCGATTTTCATTTCGTTTCGATAATTTTCCAAACCGTCTGTATTTTATTGTCTGCTTACTTAACCTTGTTGCTAATGTATAAGGCTTTAGCTGTCTTACAAGTGTTCTTAAAAGTTCTAGAGTAAGTAGCAACATACTTATTAAAAGTTTCCGTGTTAATATAAGGCTTAAGGCCATACAGCTCGAACAGTCTATCCCTACTTTTCCTGAGTCCTTTAGTTGCCCAGTCACTAAATAAAAACTTAGAGCTGATAGTTTTTGTGTTCTTCTTAAAAGAATTATTGAACTCTGGTCTGGACTAACGAAAATAATTCTTCATACAAAATATTAGCATTGTTCATTGTAAGGTCCTTGTTTACTGTATAAGGTTGATTATTTATTGACTCGATTTTTTTTAAGAAAACAACGTGTAGTCAGTATGCAGGTTTATTCGCAACTGTTTTAACATAGTGGACTGTAAGTATACCTGTATAGATAGCTATTACTTAATTGTACCTATAGCTTCACGACACACAAAACGCTAATCTACTTGGACATTCCGCCCGCCAAAGAACATAGTTCTTTAACTACACTTTAACACATACATTTAAACTTAAACTCAAACAATGAAAAAAAATTAGAAATAAGCACAAGTGTAAACTTAACATATAACAAGTGTAAATATAAACTCGTAAGAAACATGACTCTCAACACCTTAATAAAAAATACAATTGAATGAATAACAGTTCAACCTGTATAATATGTACATTCAAGCAAGGCAGAACACGTGCGACTCAGCCGGGCGTATTCTCTTAAATACCTTGATACGAGGATCAAACACGTTTCAATAGATCATTAATATTATAGCTCAACTAAACTCAATGATACAGGTAAGATTAGGTTCGGGATAACTCATCGTAGTACTTATAACATTAACATAAATAAGTTATATATATTTTTTGTCAGTTAGGTAAATAAACTCTGAACTTGAATCATAAACAACAAAAATAACAATATAATAGGAAAATAAACAAATTTCATTTAGTCAAAATACTAATTTTGGTTACTGGACGCTTATATTCTCCAGTTTTACACCGTATTGATACGACTCGGGTAACCTTATCAGGTCCAGGATATTTTTTGATAATTGTACCAAGTAACCATTTAGCTGGCGGTACATGGTCTTCCTTTAAAACAACCACATCGCCTATTTCTGGTTCATCCCGTTTAGTGTTCCATTTATACCTTTGATTTAAATTAACTAGGTATTCCTTATACCACCTATTCCAAAAATCTGTTACAATTTTTTGCATCAATCGCCATCTATCCAACCCTACAACGTTACAATTAGTGTAATCCTCATCTGCAATATTTAATATTGGTTCGCCTACCAAGAAGTGACCAGGTGTCAAGGGTAGAGGGTCATTTGGGTCATCACTCAACAAGGAAATCGGTCTGGAGTTTAAACACGCCTCCACCTGCGCCAGGACAGTCGACATTTCTTCGTATGTAAGTGTACTGTTTCCTACAACTTTTTTCAAATGGGTCTTAGTACTGCGCACCGATGATTCCCACAGCCCACCAAAGTTAGGCGAGTGGGGAGGAATATAATGCCAGGTAGTTCTTTTTAAAACAAGTAGCTCTGCCAATTCTCCAGGGAGAGAAGATTGGGCACTATTAAACATTTGTCGCATTTGCTTATCGGCGAAAACAAAATTGGTGCCATTGTCACTGTATAAATCCTGACAATAACCTCTACGAGCAGTAAATCGCCTAAACGCAGCAATAAAACCTTTGGTAGTCATGTCGGTTACTGCTTCTAAATGGACTGCTCGTGTAACCATACATACACACAAATATGCAAATATAACTTTTGTAAGACTTAGCACCTCGGCCTGGCGAAAATCTGATAAAAACAGGACCACAGTAATCCACACCAGTAGATTTGAATGGCTTACTGGGTTTCAACCTTGCCTCTGGAAGCAGGCCCATTATAGGAGTAGTCTTCCTTGTGGAGTATCTCAAACAAATAGTGCACTCTCTAAAATATTTTTTAACTCGTTCCTTAGCACGTAAGATCCAGTACTTTGTTCTAAGAAAATTTAACATAGCCTGTGAGCCACCGTGCAATGTTTTTGCATGAGCATCAGCAATTAAAACCTCGGTAAAATGATGGTTACCAGGCATAATAATCGGATGCTTCGTGTCATAACACGCGTCCGATTGGTCTATGCGTCCACTTACTCTTAGAATCCCCTTTTGGTTCAAAAAGGGACAAAGAGATCGTAATTTACTCTTTTTAGGCACACATTCTCCAGTCTTTAACCGTTGTATTTCCAATGAAAACTCGCGTTCTTGTACTTGTTTAATGCATGCTAATAAAGTCTCGTTCATTTCACTTGGTGTGATAAATTTAGGTAGTTTAGGTCTCTTGTCTTTCTTTAATTTATAATTCAAAACTCGTCTACAATAGGATACAATTTTTAATAGATTATTTAAAGATGAATATTTTGACCAAACAAATTCTTCGTCAACGTCAGATAAAACAGTTAAAGATTGGATTCGTTCCTCTTCGTGTGTGTCTTCAATCAGTATACTCTTTGTGTGTACTGGCGTTTCTGACAACCACTGCGGTCCTCTCCACCGCAATGTATGCTCACTCAATTCCTTGGGCTGCAGACCACGCGAAGCACAGTCCGCAGGGTTTGTCTCTGATGAGACATGACTCCACTGGTGGTAATCCATAATATTTAATATAGTGGATACTCTGTTGCTAACAAATGTTGCCCATCGACTTGAGCCTCCTTTGAGCCATGCTAACACTATGGTGGAGTCGGTCCATCGAGTCTTCGCGGACAGTAAATGTACATTTACTCTATTTGAAGTATCAATCACTCGTTGCCGCAAAAGCTGATTTTGAAGAATCTGAAAATACGTGTAACTCTCTCTTACATTCTTGTGTAAAATTTATCCACCTAGGTACTTTAAGATTTTTTACATCTATAAGCTTTTGTCTGTATTTTAGCCACTCACCATGTAATTCATCTGTCAAACTCTCATCCCACTCAAGACCAGATTTCCACAGTTTCTGAATTAAAATCTTAGCATTAACTACTACCGGGGCAATCCAGCCTAAAGGATCATACAATCTCGCTACTTCAGATAATACTTGTCTTTTAGTGATTAAATCTTTAGGCTCAGGTAAGTTTACTACGTATTCAAAATAATCATTCTTCCTATTCCAACTCAAACCTAACACTTTGATTAGATCATTAAATTTAATAGATTGTCTTTCACTCAACTCAGTTTTCCCAATCTGCTCTAAAAACTTCTGATTATTACTATTCCATTTTTGTAATTCAAACCCGCCACTTCTCATTAACTCATTCATCTCCTCATAAATTTTTATTGCTTCATTAACCGTGTCAGAACCGGTCATTAAGTCATCCATATAGTAGCATTGTTTTTTTATTCTCGCCGCTAATGGATACTCATTTCTCTCTAACTCAGCAAGTCTGTGCAATACCTTGACAGCTAGATATGGCGCGCATGCAGTCCCAAACGTTAAACGTAACAATTTGTAACGCTGCATGGGCTCCGACGACGGATCAAATCTCCAGATAACTCTCTGGAAATCTGTGTTCTGGTCTGCCACTCTCACCATCCGATCCATTTTTACAATATCGGCTACTATACAGACTTTATGATGACGCCATCTCATCAAGATGTGTCTTAAATCTTGTTGTAGCCTTGGACCAACAAGAAGCTCATCATTAAGGGATACACTGTTGTCACCTTTGCTCGAAGCATCAAAGACGACTCTCACTTTAGTGGTGTCTTTGTCTTCTCTCACCACAGCGTGATGAGGAAGATAGACAGCTTTAGAGTTCTGCAACTCACTCTCAGAAACCAGTCTCATGTGGTTCATACTCAAGTACTCACTCATAACTTTATTATATTCTTCTCTCAATTTTGAATCTTTCGATAGCTTCTTTCTAAATATTTTAATCTGTTCACTGCTCTCTCTTCTGTATTACCATCTTGACACTTAGGATTGTCTGTTGCAAAAGGTAATCTCACTATAAATCTCCCTTCATTATCTCTCACTGTAGTTAGGTCAAACAAATCCTCACATACCTTCTCACTATTATTCATCTCTTTCTTTATTAAATTAGGCTCATCTTCCATTTCCCAAAACCTTTTAAGTAACTCATCTTCCTTTACCTTTACATGCATGCTAATGAGATTATTCCTTGCTAACGTTCGAGATCCCTTTGACATTCTTCCTGACAAAATCCATCCAAACACTGTATTTTGTGCTATTAAATTACAATCAGGATGCTTCATAACGCCATCAAGTAAACCTCTGCACCTAGCAAAATATCGATCGTACCTGGCGTCGCGTATGTAGGATCAGCTAAAGGAAGATTGTCAATTTATACCCATTTGGAAGTGCTTACGTTGGTTGAACGAAGTAGTGACGTTAAGGAATGCAACACATAAGCGTTAACTAGGATGAAATTAGCTGGATTATAACGTGATTCCAGGCGAAGTGAAACCGTGTTTTTTATCCTCTTACGGCCCTCTCCCAGCCCTGACACCCAGCCACTTACTGGTTTGCGTACAAGACCCAATAATTGCACAGTTGACTCAGATACAAAAGATGCCTGTGACCCTTGGTCAAGTAAAGCACGAATTAGTTGTTTAAAACCGTAAGAACGGAATACCTTAACCTTAGCTGTCGCAAGTAGCACGCTGTTTGGTTGTAGCTCTCCTCTAGAAAATGTAGCAGTTATGTTTGTGTCACCTTGAGTTGTACTCGCTCTCTCCTGTTGTGGTTCACTCGGTGACACTACGGCTGCCTGCTCCCGGCTACTGGCTGACTCCTGGTGAGAACCAGAGAGAGATCTCTCAAAGTGTAACATCGTATGATGTCTTCTCCCACATTTCTTACAGCTGAATGAATGGCGACATTTAACTACCGCATGATTTGGTGCCAAGCAATTAAAACATAATTTACTCGTTTGAACGAAGTCCTGTCTTTCTTTAGGTGTCATAAGGCTAAAACGCTTGCACGGGTTGAGATAATGAATTTCATGACACATCGGACACTCTTGTTTAGCCTTAGGCTTGTTCTCCTTCTCCTTGTCTACTGATGCGTGAAAAGATTTCGACTTAGCAGCAGGCTTAGCTAGTTGCGCGGCGCGGTTGCCGTTCGTATCTATCATTTCTAACGTTCTGAATCGGTACTCTAAATAATCTCTCAATTGTATCCAAGTGGGCAACTCATCACACATCATATTTATTTGTTGTTCCCATTGTTTCACCGATTCTGTGTCCAATTTTGAAACGACTAAGTGAACGATAGACGCGTGAGCGTAACTGGATTCTGTACTTATGCCCAAATTTTCCAAAGATTTAATACAGGTAGACGTCGTATCCAACAAATTCCTAATTGCATTGGCTGACTCGGTTTGGATTTTCTTTGTGCCAAATAAAGACCTCATAATCGCATTGCAGATATAACGCTTATTATTGTATCGGCGAACTAACTGCTTCCATGCTTCCTCATAATTTGCATCAGTCGTCGAAAAGTTACTTAGTAAATTGAATGCTTCTCCATTCAAATTGGACTTGAGGTAATTGAGTGTAATTTCTGTACCGATGAAATATTCTTATTATTGTGTATTAATGAGGAAAACATGTCGTAAAAAGTCGGCCACTCTTCATATTTACCCCCAAAAGTAGGCAATGTTATGCGGGGTAGTTTTACATTACTGTAATTATTGTTCGCGCTATTGGTAACTAATGGGTTAGGTAACTCGGTAATTGACGGCAAAAACTGTTGCAAAGCTCCTCGCAAACTTGATTTATACTGCACATATAACTCCTCAAAAATCTCATATTTTCCTTCCGTAAAATATGCTTCCCTTTTAAGTTTCGCTTTTGCAACTATCTCCATATGTCCGTCTTTAAAATCTTTAAATAGTTGTTCTAACAACTCTAATCTCGTTTCTAAATACTCACGTTTAATTCCATCTTTCGGAGTCTTCTTAAAATTTCTCTCAGCTCTAATCAAATTCTCGAACATCTCATCTTGTAACGTAAAAAGTGCCTCCATTTATTTATTTATTTATTTATTTATATAACAATTGCTTGCTGCACTTACAGTAAATACCAAAGCGCGCAGCAAGCCATTGTAGTAATAAATAAACTCGCACAGCAATCTCAGCAAAACAACACGGTCGGTCACTTGGTTTAAATAATCAATTCTCGCTGGTAACAGTTTGAGACCAAATGTTTACTGTATAAGGTTGATTATTTATTGACTCGATTTTTTTAAAGAAAACAACGTGTAGTCAGTATGCAGGTTTATTCGCAACTGTTTTAACATAGTGGACTGTAAGTATACCTGTATAGATAGCTATTACTTAATTGTACCTATAGCTTCACGACACACAAAACGCTAATCTACTTGGACATTCCGCCCGCCAAAGAACATAGTTCTTTAACTACACTTTAACACATACATTTAAACTTAAACTCAAACAATGAAAAAAAATTAGAAATAAGCACAAGTGTAAACTTAACATATAACAAGTGTAAATATAAACTCGTAAGAAACATGACTCTCAACACCTTAATAAAAAATACAATTGAATGAATAACAGTTCAACCTGTATAATATGTACATTCAAGCAAGGCAGAACACGTGCGACTCAGCCGGGCGTATTCTCTTAAATACCTTGATACGAGGATCAAACACGTTTCAATAGATCATTAATATTATAGCTCAACTAAACTCAATGATACAGGTAAGATTAGGTTCGGGATAACTCATCGTAGTACTTATAACATTAACATAAATAAGTTATATATATTTTTTGTCAGTTAGGTAAATAAACTCTGAACTTGAATCATAAACAACAAAAATAACAATATAATAGGAAAATAAACAAATTTCATTTAGTCAAAATACTAATTTTGGTTACTGGACGCTTATATTCTCCAGTTTTACACCGTATTGATACGACTCGGGTAACCTTATCAGGTCCAGGATATTTTTTGATAATTGTACCAAGTAACCATTTAGCTGGCGGTACATGGTCTTCCTTTAAAACAACCACATCGCCTATTTCTGGTTCATCCCGTTTAGTGTTCCATTTATACCTTTGATTTAAATTAACTAGGTATTCCTTATACCACCTATTCCAAAAATCTGTTACAATTTTTTGCATCAATCGCCATCTATCCAACCCTACAACGTTACAATTAGTGTAATCCTCATCTGCAATATTTAATATTGGTTCGCCTACCAAGAAGTGACCAGGTGTCAAGGGTAGAGGGTCATTTGGGTCATCACTCAACAAGGAAATCGGTCTGGAGTTTAAACACGCCTCCACCTGCGCCAGGACAGTCGACATTTCTTCGTATGTAAGTGTACTGTTTCCTACAACTTTTTTCAAATGGGTCTTAGTACTGCGCACCGATGATTCCCACAGCCCACCAAAGTTAGGCGAGTGGGGAGGAATATAATGCCAGGTAGTTCTTTTTAAAACAAGTAGCTCTGCCAATTCTCCAGGGAGAGAAGATTGGGCACTATTAAACATTTGTCGCATTTGCTTATCGGCGAAAACAAAATTGGTGCCATTGTCACTGTATAAATCCTGACAATAACCTCTACGAGCAGTAAATCGCCTAAACGCAGCAATAAAACCTTTGGTAGTCATGTCGGTTACTGCTTCTAAATGGACTGCTCGTGTAACCATACATACACACAAATATGCAAATATAACTTTTGTAAGACTTAGCACCTCGGCCTGGCGAAAATCTGATAAAAACAGGACCACAGTAATCCACACCAGTAGATTTGAATGGCTTACTGGGTTTCAACCTTGCCTCTGGAAGCAGGCCCATTATAGGAGTAGTCTTCCTTGTGGAGTATCTCAAACAAATAGTGCACTCTCTAAAATATTTTTTAACTCGTTCCTTAGCACGTAAGATCCAGTACTTTGTTCTAAGAAAATTTAACATAGCCTGTGAGCCACCGTGCAATGTTTTTGCATGAGCATCAGCAATTAAAACCTCGGTAAAATGATGGTTACCAGGCATAATAATCGGATGCTTCGTGTCATAACACGCGTCCGATTGGTCTATGCGTCCACTTACTCTTAGAATCCCCTTTTGGTTCAAAAAGGGACAAAGAGATCGTAATTTACTCTTTTTAGGCACACATTCTCCAGTCTTTAACCGTTGTATTTCCAATGAAAACTCGCGTTCTTGTACTTGTTTAATGCATGCTAATAAAGTCTCGTTCATTTCACTTGGTGTGATAAATTTAGGTAGTTTAGGTCTCTTGTCTTTCTTTAATTTATAATTCAAAACTCGTCTACAATAGGATACAATTTTTAATAGATTATTTAAAGATGAATATTTATTTAAATGAACTGTTGTTATTGGTCTGAATTGTATCTGCTTATGTTATTGGTATGTTGGACTCAAAAGTTACAGATTGAACACTGTGATCTGAAGGGAGATAATTAACTATGGCTTTATCTAAATAGTCGCAACAACAAAACACATTATCAATACATGTAGCAGTAGCCGTAGTTACTCGGGTGGGTTCTACAAACACATTTGACAAATTGAATGAATTGAACAAAGGAGATGTTCCAGAAATGTATGGAGCCTGGGCTAGCACTATGTACACTATATGTAAATATGGCTATACAATACGGGGTGTCAGGGACATCGACGCGAAGCCGGTTACCATGGATTCAGTACATGATTCTGAACCCCCCTTTTTTTTTTTTTTTTTTTTTGGGTGGGAAATCATCAAATGACTCCTCCCGCTCTGGGCGGAGCGAGAGGGAGTGTCAGACTTTTACTGACTAAAACCCACCCGTGTTCCTTCCGTTGCCTGTGTGCCGGGGCCGCGATATCCCTTTCGGACCAACTCGCAACCCTGGCAGGCATTGGCCCTTACGGACCCCGTCAGTTGGTGCTGACATCTCTTTGAGGCGCGCGTGGAACACAACGCGCCGTCGACCCGGGCCTGGTCCTAATCGGACGGCGAGCTACCCATTGCCCACCGTCCGCAAGCCCGCGCCTACGGTGGCCGGAAGTCGGCTCGCGACTCCCGACGCCCGGGGCGTCTCCTGCGGCGACTAGGGGCGCGAGGGCGCGCATCTTGCATTTCCCTCGCGCGCTCCGCCTCCTCCTTCGCGAGCATTACTGCTTCGCAGAAGGAAGTGACGGCTTCCCATGCACTCTCGCTCCGGACCATGGCCTGAACCAGGGCCGGACGCGAGAGATCGCCGCTGCCGATCGCCTCCGTGAGGACACGGCGGTGCCCCGCCCAAGCCGGGCAGACCTCCACCGTATGCTCCACCGTGTCCTCCGGGCGATCCACACAATGGTAACACCCGGGCGTTTCCTCCCGCTTTATCCTGAACAGGAAACTCCCGAAACAACCGTGTCCGGTGAGGACCTGCGTCAGGCGGAAGGTGAGGACGCCGTGGCGCCTCTCTAGCCACTCCTCAAAGAGAGATTCTGAACCCCCCTGCGTTGAAATTTTTCGTTGGTTATTTTAAAAAAAACAGCTGCTTCATACATTTTGACCGCGTAGGTATTGCAATTTTCTATGAAACAGCAGATTTATTTTTTTAATAACCAGATTCAGATTCTACACATTGGAACCTATTATGTAAATATGAATTTAAAACGTTGAGAGCTTCGTTTTGCACACCGTAATGACGCAGTTTACGCAAAAGCGTGTCATGGTGCACGCAATCAAAGGCTTTGGAGAGATCACAGAAAACCCCAATAGCATTTTGCGAGTTCTCCCATGCGTTAAATATGTGTTTCAGCAAAGCAACACCCGCATCTGTAGTCGAACGACCTTTTGTAAAGCCATATTGTTCATTATGAAAAGCAGTCAAGCAGTTGCTAAGACATTTTAATTTAAATAGCCTCCTATTTAAATTAAAATGTCTTAGCAACTGCTTGAGTATTAACTTTTCAAATATTTTGCTAAATGCTGGTAAGATAGAAATAGGCCTGAAATTGCCAACTTCACTTTTATTACCTGATTTAAATAATGGTATGACTTAACTATTCTTCATGAGATCAGGAAAAGTTCCCAAATCAACACATTTATTAAAAGTAACAGCTAGATAGGGGGCTACGATGTCTATTATATTACTTAAAAGTTTAATGGAGATGCCCCAGTAATCACCAGTGTTTTTAGACTTGAGTGTGTTAAAAACATTAACTACATCACGAGGCGTTACATGTTCGAAGCTAAATAAGGGACTATTTTTAGACACACTACTAAGCAAAAGGTTTTCCGCTTTAGACGGGGATGAATTTAAGGAGCGAGTGGTAGTTACAGGTATGTTAGCAAAAAACTCATTAAACGCCTCAGCTACGTCAGCTGCCCCTGCTGGGGTTGCGGGTTTGTCTGAAAGGGATATCGCGGCGGGAAGCTACGTCAGCTGCTTTATTAACTAATTTATTGTCGACCATAATCTCAAGTTGTTTATCTTGTTTAACCGACTTACCCGTTTCATATTTAATAATTTTCCAAGTGGTTTTTACTTTATTATTGGATTTTTTAATTGTATCGCTTAAAAATTTAGATTTAGCAAAAACACACACCTTTTTAAATAATTTTGAATAATTTTTGACATACTCTAGGAAAGGAGTATCAAACCTGTATTTTTTCAAACCATATAACTCGTATAGTCTCGCTCTACTTTTATAAATTCCTGGAGTGGCCCAATGGTTAAAGCCAACAGAGGTGCCATTAATTTGAATAGTTTTGGACTTGAAAGTAGATTGGTACTCTTTTTGCACAACATCAAAAAGGGCTCCATAGATTTCATTGGGATTCTCGTGTTCTACTATAGATGGTGTAATTCTGTGAGCTATATTATTTTTAAACTTATTTCAACGACTAGCTGTATAAGGCATGCATTCTATTTTATGCGGCTTTTTATGTAATGGCATGGGGAAGCTAGCTAATAAACCACAGTGGTCAGACGTTAAGTCACTTAACACTATTTTGTTTTTGGCATCACTCTTATATATAAATTAAAAGAATTCATGATGAGCGATTACTGCTTGTTTTTCATTGGAGAAAATGATCTGAACAATGGAGAATATTTGAATATACTTTACAACCTTAAAAACGCGATGAAAAATATCAACCACACAAACCTTATTATCTGCGCTCCGACGTACAAAACTTGTGCTCTAATTCACAATTATAAAGTCGATTTATTTAATAACCTACTATGTTTAGACATAAAAAACAATCACTACGCGTATTTTTTCGATAGTAATCGCACCCTTTCACTCGAAATGTTTTCCAATAGTACCGGAAAATTAAGCAAAAATGGATCCAGGAACATTTTTGAACAAATCATGTCTAACATAATGATAGACTACAAATTATTCTGCTCTCAAGACGATTTCACAAGCAACAATATTGACCAAACGCCGCCAATCTCAAATAGCGTGACTGAAGATAAATCAACAACAACACAAGACCAGTTATTTCTTTTATAAGCACATGAACATCATGCACCAAAACATCGCTGGACTTCTTAATAAAACTGATATGTTGACGTTGCATATCCAAGAGCTATACGCAAAAAACAAAATTTTTGATATAGATGTTCTATGCATCACTGAACATTTCGTAACCTCAGGACAGGAATCTTTAATCAACGTTCCAAATTATAAGCTTGCAGCGTGTTATTCAAGAAGTAAGAAGCGAGGAGGAGCATGTATCCTTATTAGAAACAAATACGAATGTAAAGAGCTACCTAACACATCTATTATGGGTATATTTGAATATTGTGGAATAGAATTAAGACGGCAGGGATTAATAGTTATTTGTATTTATAGACCACCGAACATGTCCTGTATTAATATGTTTTTTGATCATCTAGATACTTTTTTAAAGAAATTGTGTACCAAGGCAAATAAAAAAATTGTAGTATGCGGTGACTTCAACATCAACACCCTGAAAAAAAAAACTTTACATTAGACTTTGAAAATTTACTGTTGAATTATAATCAAAGTTAGTGATTAATCAAGCAACTACACCAAAAAGTGACACGTGTTTAGATAACTTTGCTCACAATTCCAAACAAAATTGCATGAGTGATGTAGTCGACTTCGATTTATCGGACCATACCGCTCAAATTTTAAAAATACCGGTAAACAAAACATGTACAATAAATTCCTGGCGAATTCAGAAGCGTAAAAATCCCTATTTGTGCAATATTCACAGACATGACAAAGGCATTCGATTATGTAAAATATGACACTCTCTTAAATAAACTTAGCGATTATGGCATAAGAGGAAACGTGCTAAACTTAAAAGTCATATCTCACGGATAAAAAACAGTACACAGAACTATCGAGAATCTGTTCTAAAACTAAGCGTGAACCTATCCAGTTGCAGAGTAACAGAGTTCGGAGTTCCACAGGGTAGTGTACTCGGTCCATTACTGTTTCTACTCTATATTAATGACCTACCCCGTCAAATTCGTCAGCCAATTACATTATTTGCCGATGACAGCACCGCTATAGTCGAATGTATGAATGAGACGAACTACGAAGATGAAATAAACAGCACACTTAAAACAATAATAGATTGGCTTAATAGGAATAATCTAGTCATAAATTTAAAAAAAACTAAAGTCATACATTTTTACCAGAGGTTACAGCCAAAAAAAGTAATTACTGAATATAATGGCCAAATCGTGGACACAGCTTCAGTGACTAAATTTTTAGGAGTGCAGATTGACGATAAATTGACATGGAAATCTCAGGCCGAAAATGTGTGCTTAAAACTTAGTAAATCTTATGTACTCTATAACCTCTCAAATAAACTAAACATAAATACATTAGTTATAGCCTATCATGGATTAGTTGCTTCATTATTAAGATACGGCGTCATATTTTGTGGCAACTGCAGTGAGAGGGAAAGAATATTTAGGGCCCAAAAACGATGTATTAGATCAATGACAGGTCATATGTTTACTGAAAGTTGTCAACCTGTATTTATATCCCTAAAAATTCTGACATTACCTTGTTTATATATATTAGAAGTGACCTTATTCGTTAAATTAAATAAACACCTATTTACCTCAATGATTGACATAAGACAACGAACAGCACCAATGAGGTCCCAGTATAAAAACCAATTGCGCACAGGTAGTCATAAAACAGCCTTATTAAAAAATAGCATCCTTTCCATGGGACCGCTTATATATAATGAATTAACTGAACATTTAAAAGACCTACCCATAAAAATGTTTAAAAAACAATTAACAAAACTATTGCTGGAGAAATGTTATTACACAGTTAAAGACTTTTTAAATGACAAAAATATATAGGAAAATGTTTTTAATAAATGTGCGTTGCCTTTGCAATTTCGAATGTCTTAGATGAAATTGACATAATGACTTTGTTATTTATTTATTAGCGATTGTTTTTCTGGTTGTTGTTATATTGTAATTTGATATAATAGATCTTGACATTACCAGATTATCTAAATTCTTTATCTAATAATAATTGTGATTGTTGTTAATGTTTTGAAATATTTTGACATTAAGCTTTTTGACATTATACATTTCGACATTTATATTCCTTCATTGTATGATTTGCGAGAGATTTATATGTAATTCATTAATTATTTTGTTTTTTTTTGTTGTCTGATCTGTAACAACCTATTAAATTCGGCTACGGTAAATACGGTTTAAGAAATTTATTTCGCTCAAAAAGAATACAAATATTCACTCATATGAGGAAAAACATAATAATTAAGATAAGCGACGGTTTCGCCTAGTAATAAACTAAAATTAAGTTATAAAAACGGTACGTACAATTTAAACATGATTCAGGTGGTGCTTTAATAGCCTTTTAAAAGTTGGAAGTGATTTCGATTCCTTAATTACTTTAGGTATAGAGTTATAGAGTTCAGCTCCTTCATATACGACAGTCCTTCTACCGTAGTTTGTCCTCGGTGCCCTTAAAATTAAATGGTTAGACTGCCTCGTCATGCGCTTTTCAATTTGCATTCTTTTTGTAAATGTTATTTGTGTCTCAATTAATTATTTTACGTACAAGTATGCAAGTGCTATATTTATAGATTTGATCAATATTCATTAATTTCGTTTCTTTTAAAACCTTTTGAGAAGATGCTAAATAATCATAATTGAATAAGACTTTAATAATTTTATTTTGAGATGTTTGTAGTTTTTTAAGGTGAGTTTTGGCAGCACTTCCCCATATTTCGATTAAATAATCGAGATGTGGTTTAACCATCGAGTTATAAATAATATATCTGACCTTTAGTGGGAGAAAAATAAAAATAATGATCGTAATAACTGTATCTATATTACTATTTAATTCAAACCTAATAATATTTTGCATGCCGTAAGGTAAAATGTATCGGGACACTTAATAGTTATTCCAACTTAAATGTATACCTACATTATCAGCAAATAAATGATTTCTTTCTTTCTAACGTATTATTTTCTTCAATAAAATATATTTGTGAAATGATTTGTCAACTCCAGAATCAATTTCAAGTAATTTTAAATTCCGTGAACATTAGGTAATATTAGAAGTACATTAGGTAGATATCCTTTTTCTACAATTTAATTTACTTTTGTTTTGCCAATTGCCTAGACGTGTCAAGTCCCCTCCACCCGCTGCTAGTGGGATAGACTTGCACCAAGTAAATGACTGACCAGCAGAAACAAATTTTAAACACTTGCATCATACAACCTACTCTTTTTTAGGGTTCCGTACCTCAAAAGGAAAAAACGGAACCCTTATAGGTTCACTCGTGTGTCAGCTGTCTGTCCGTCTGTCACAGCCAATTTGCTCCGAATCTAATGGACCAATTTAGTTGAAATTTGGTACACTTATGTATTTCTATGACCCAAACACGAACGTGTATCTTCAATAAATGAATTTTGAATATGGGGGTCGCTTTTGGGGGGCAAATAAGAAAATTTGCGAAATTTGAAAAATTTGCGTTCTGTACCGTGTGACGTATCAAATGAAAGGACTTATTGCGTGGATCTCAAATACATTTTTTTTATAATTTAAAATAAATACTTTTAAAGATATTTAAGAAAGTAGATGAAAATTGACCACCCCCCCCCCCCCCTTATCTCCGAAACCACTGAGTCAAAAAATTTGGAAAAAAATGCAGAGAATAGTTGTATGCTTATAGATAAATAGTAGGGGTAAATACATTACCGGGTGGAACAGGCACGTCCGTGGCGCTCATGGAAGGGCTCGGCTATGTTTTCAGGCGTTGTTGTATGTAAACCCGGGACTGGCCGTCTTTATAATGAGATGTGTGAAACTAAAAAATGAAAAAGAAGTGGCAACACTGCCCGAGTGACATGTCAAATTTTTGTTCCGTATTTTAAAATTAAATTAAATTAGTAATTAAGTTAAATTAAGGTGTAATTTTATGTGTAAACGTATTATAATTGCATAAATACTTTGATTTATGGTTTTCCTGTAAATATATAAAGTAAAACACAGTGTTTGGTTACGAACCGGTTACCTAAAATTAAGTTAAGTTTCGTTAAGTCTTAGCATAATTAGTTCGCTTATTTAGCACTTTGCATTAAAATAATAATAACCCCACCGCCGTATCTCTACGTCCCCACCACCGTATTTCTACGTCCCCACCGCCGTATCTCTACGTCCCCACCGCCGTATCTCTACGTCCACACCGCCGTATCTCTACGTAACCCCACCGCCGTATTTCTACGTAACCCCACCGCCGTATCTATACGTTGACGTCGTGGTGGGGCTTGCTCGCTCCACATTCTGGGTCTGTGCCGGTAGAGTTTACTTTACCGGAACAGGTCTAGGGTGAGGGGCCGGACCAAGAGAGATACAGAAATCCGCAGGGCAGCATGTGGCGAGCTGTTGGGCAGTAGCGACCCCACGGACCCTATCTCCCGGGAGAAATCTTGGTCCTCATCTCTGGCTTGCCTTTATTGGCCGACTGGAGTGAACACTGACGAGGAACAGAGCTCCCAACTCATTCTTGCCTTAATTGGCCGGCTTGAGTGGAGATTCGCAAGAGCAAACGTGCTCGGAGGAAGGAAGTATTCCAGTAAGTGCTCGTAGGGATCTTGACCATCTTCCGGGCTCTGGGATTGTTCTGAAAGCCGTGGAATACCGCTTCACTCCTCAAGCACCTCAGGATATGTTGCCCCCTTGCCGCTACGTCACTGTGTGCTAGCAACAGTTCCCGGGGGCCCATTATTGAGTGTGCAAGTCACCCCCTACCATTTATCCGTGTACATATAAAACATTGATCAGGCAGGGGCCATAGTCCTTCCATATTACCAGGACACCAGTCAACTTTAGCCACCCAAACCCATAGTCCAATATCTTTGTTTCCATATCCTGCAATAGTCCTACACCAACCGGGGGTTATCCTTGGGTGCACTTGCATAGTGCAAACAGGGATAATCGTCGGTTGGTGCCTCATTTCATTAAAACGCCTAAAGGGCCTCTGCGAGTTGGCTTCGGCCCCTCGTATGCCTTCCAAAGGTCCGGCACCCCAGGGTCCCGAGAAATGTCAAAGACCAAAAATAATAATAATAATAAAAATCTTTATTGCAGACCACATGATCTATAAAAACACGATTAAAAAAAATTAAAATAGTTCAACAAAAATTCAATTCCGACTTCACCAAAAATTAAAATTCAAATCAAAAACAAAATTAAAATCAAAATCAAAATTCAAATCAAAATTCAAATCCAAATTAAAATCAAAAACAAAATTAAAATCAAAATCAGAATTAGAATTAAAAACAGTTACGTAGCTATTTTTAGTCACCGTTTGTAGGTCTTGGTAGAATACATCCTATCAGCAAGCTCCTTAACTATACTGTTTCTACACGTACCAACCCTGGAAATGAATGATGCAATTCTGCTTCTCTGAATGGCATTTTGTTTTGTTATACCTTCAGTTTATTTTTAATGTACTTGCCAACAAACTAATGTCACAATTTTTGTCACTGTCAAATTCAAATTCAAATTCTTTATTGCGAACTAAGTGTACAGAATTTTGAAGATAATAACAATAGGTAGGTTCTTAGGGTTTAGGCGCACTTGGGCTAATTCTCATTTTGGCAACCGACTCGCTAATGGACTACTTCTCACTTGGGCTACTTCTCACTTGGGCTACTTCTCACTTGGGCTACTTCTCACTTGGGCTACTTCTCACTTGGGCTACTTCTCACTTGGACTACTTCTCACTTGGGTTACTTCTCATTAGGGCTACTACTCAAAATTTGGGAATGTTTATTGAAATAAGTACTGTCTTTATGTATATAAACATGTTTATTCATTCATAAGAGATCAATTACATTATTTTAAGAATAAAACAACATTAATTGAACCAATGTAATAGGTAAGTATACAATATTATAAGTATTACTTCTTGTAATTACTTTAGTCTGGTTTGAAATTAACATTTATTTATTTATAACAAACACAAATCAATATGACGGCGCGTAGTACACGTAGCGCCATCTGTTATTTCCTACCCGATTTTCTAGTAAAGGCACAATACTGCCATCTTGTACGTCCACAATAAATATAAGTTATAGATAATAAAGTATATGCACCAGGAAATCATTGTATTTAATACTTGACAGAAAGTGGCAACACTGCCCGAGTGACATGTCAAATTTCTGTTCCGTATTTTAAATTATTTTTAATTAGTAATTAAGTAAAATTAAGGTGTAATTTTATGTGTAAACGTAATATAATTGCATAAATACTCAGGATTATTGTTTTCCTGTAAATATACGAAGTTAAACATAGTGTTTGGTTACACACCGGTAACCTAAAATCAACAGCTGACGATCGGACTACGGATTTAAACGGGGAGTATTGCTTTACTTTTTACTTTATAATAGCACATAATCGTAACTTTAACTGTTTTACACGTCCTCGTTAAGTCTTAACATATAGTAGTAGTGTAATAGTTCGCTGATTTAGCATTCTGCATTCGGTGTAAATCGCATTGTTTACATAGCAGAAAACGTAACTTAGCGTAGATTCTGTTAATCACAATCTGATGTAATATACAATATTAAAAACGTTCATGTTCCTTATCCTTGCATTGTCGTTATACTTTAATATATAATATTAACTATAAATCTAGGCAACCTACCCACATATGGAAAAGTAAAATCATATAAGGCAATTAAAGCATCATAAATCTACTTTCAATTTGATAATATAGCTTTGATAAATATAAATATCGAATAGTTCTTTAAGTCAATTCAGTAGCTTACCTCATTTCTCCACTAAATAACACTAACTTCTCCCATTTTTCCCTTTCATCTCCATCTTTACTAATTTATTTGTCTGTCCTACTTGTTCTCACCGTTTCTTTATTCTAATTTCAGTAACAAATCCTGAAACCATGCCTGTGATGACCCGAAAGGCTACTGCCCAGGATATGGAGCTCAAATTGAGAACGGCCCTCCAAAACCTTGAAGCATCTAAATTACAATGTACTCAATTGTTACAAGAGAATGACGAGAGTGAGGAGGAAATCAAAAAGATAGTTAACAAAAACTCAAGCCTTAAACGGGAGCTAGTAGACCTACATCAGCAATATCTGCATGTTGTTGATGAACGCGATCAATTGAAGGTGGTCACAGATGGTTTCAGAAACTGTAGTAACTTGTATGAGGAGGCTTTAAGCAAAGTTAGGGACCTAGAAGATGAATTAATTCACGCTAATAGTCTTATTATCCGGTTAGAGAAAGAAAAAGAATGTACACAGGTTAAAGAAACTAACCACTTATACAATGAATTATTAAATACCAATTGTAACCCTCTTTCCATAATAACTATAGACCTTACTGAAGATTCCTTACTGAAACAAAATTATAGTTCTAAAGTTAGTCATAAGAAAATGAAAAAATTTGCAAAACTGAATAGAATAATTAAAAAATGTAATCTAATTAGGAAACAACAAAAACTCTTTTCCAAAAATATTCCACGGAGAAAAGAACGTGTTGATCTACTCAATAAATTAAACAATTATCAAATAAAATTAGAAGACAGCAAAAAAATCTATGAAATTGATACACAGCGCTTACAGTGTGACATACAAGTACTTGAGGGCAGACTTAGTTCCCTTTACATTAAATATGTGGGCTCTCAGAACCAAATTAAAGAACATATTCTAGCTGCTAATGAGTTAGTTATGTGTCAGTGTACTTGCCAGAAGGTTTCAAACCCTGATGCTGTCCAGCCTGAGGCAACGGAGGACCCGTCCCAGACTGAGAGTTTGTCTCAAGACTGTATCCTCAACCAAGATGTATCTGGTTTAGTACAAGATTTATCTCAAGTGATACAGCCTGAGATTGCTAGTTGTCCATCTTTTAGTAGTCATGATTGTTATCATTCAGTTATGTTCTCAGATAGTATGGGAAGAGGATTAGGTAAATTAATTAGTAACAACCTGCATTATTCTACTCTAAATTATTGTATGCCAGGGTCTAACTATAAACAAATAATGGCATCAGTAACAGGAAATGTATATAATCCTAAAACCAACATTACTGTATTTGTAGGTAATAGCTCTAATGTAAAAAAAGAAGAAATTACTGACTGTGTAACTGAGTTGTTAAAGTTAAATTGCAGTAAAATAATATTGTGTGCTTTCCCATATTTTGAAAGATTGACAAATAGACAAAACAATTATATTCATATGCTTAATAAGCATATGCACTTTTTAGTTAGTCATTATAGTGACAAGTTTGTATTTCTTGACACCAACATTTTTGTTGAAACGCTGAAATCGACTAGGGGTACTGTGTATCTGCCTGTTAGTTTTAGACACATAATAGCACGGCTATTAGCTTTTTATATAAACTCAGACATAGGTAGTATGTCGAAGTCTTGTGTTATTAACACCATCATGATTAGTAATAGTACTAATAATAAGGTAGTGAGCCTGAATAAATGTAGCTCAAATGCTATAAATATTTATACAAATTGTACGAAGGAGGCTCCATGTACCTCACTCACTATGAGCTCACTGCCTTGTGATGACATTGAAGTCTTGGGGTCAACTCCGGATTTAAACTAGTTTGTAAGACAACAGAAGGTACCACTAAGAATATTCTTATAACTAACAACAACAAGGTGTCTTCTGGCTCTAAAATAAGTTTTTACCGAAAAGGAGATGAGCAGAATGCCTTGAAATTATTTCATCAAAATATTCAAGGTATTTCTTCAAAATTATTAGAAATTGAAATGTTTTTAGAAAAAACAAAGTTTGATATTGTTTGTTTTACTGAACATTGGTTAAAGAATTACCAAATGCTAATTAATTATGTCAACTATAGTATGGGCAGTTCTTTTAACCGTAAATCTATGCTGCGTGGAGGATCTCTAATCATGATAAAAAATTGTTTAAAATTTAAGCAACGTAATGACATAGTTGGTTTATCAGTTGAACATTGCATCGAACTGTCCTGTGTTGAGCTGGATAAGCATGTTGTAGTGTGCGTGTACAGACCCCCTAATTATCAGAACTTTTCTTTATTTGAGTCAATAATGGAAGATGTCCTAGCGAAACTTGCATCCAGTAACAAAGCTGCAATTATTTGTGGTGATTTTAATATTAATATTTTGGAAGATAATTTAAATAGCAGTAGATTACTAAGCCTTTTTAAATCGTTCAATTTATTTAGTATTTTTACAGAACCGACTAGAATAACTCCAACTTCTGCTACTTGTATCGACAATGTCTTCTGCGATTGTGATTATTTAGCTAAAGCCATTGTAAATTATTTGCCGTCTGATCATAGTGGACAAACGGTAACTTTTAAGTTCAAAACACCTTTGCAAAAAGTACAAATACAATTTCGACCAATAACAACTGGCAAATTAAATAGATTCAATAGTACCCTAAATAATAAATTAAACATTCTGGGCCATAATATGGTCAATGCAAATCAATTGTATGAGGATTTCTTTTCAGTAGTCGACACTGAATTCAATAAAACTTTTGAAAAGAAAACGAAAAATATTAGCCCTCATTTTATATTTAGTGACTGGGCAACTAGAGGTATTAGGATAAGTAGGGAAAGACTGTTCGAACTGTATGGCCTTAAGCCTTACATTAAAACTGAAACTTTCAACAAGTATGTTGCTACATATTCCAAAATTTTTAGAAATACCTGCAAGATAGCTAAAGCCCTGTATATTAGCAACAAGATCAAATCAGCAGAAAATAAAATAAAAACAGTTTGGAAAGTTATAAATAATGAAACGAATAGGAAAAAAATACGAAACACTGAGTACACTTTGGAGACTTCACATGGTGCCATATGCTCTAACTTAGAAGTAGCTCAAGAATTTGTACGTTTCTTTACTGATATTCCATCTAAAACGACGGAAGCTTTGAATTCTTCACCCGATGTCTCACTTTATTTATTAAGAGCGAACGTTGCAGGCTGCCCGGTTGAATTTGAATTTAAACATATAAACCCTATGATAGTTATAAAAGCATTTCGGCAAATTAAAATAAAATTGACCGAAGATCTATGGGGATTATCTATCAAAGTTTGTACATCCATAATTGAAACTATAGCACCATATTTGGCTTTAATATTTAATTTGTGTGTGGACCAAGGAGTCTTCCCGGATTTAATGAAATACAGTAAGGTGATTCCACTTTTTAAATCTGGGGACAGTAAAGATACCAACAATTATAGACCAGTATCCGTGCTGCCGGTATTCAGCAAGGTGTTCGAAAAGGTAATGCTCAATCAAATGCTTAATCATTTTAACACCAACCATATCTTACACGATCAGCAATATGGGTTCACCAAAGGACGTTGTACGACTGACGCCGGTGTCACCTTATTAAAACACATATTCACAGCGTGGGAGGAGGCCCAAGATGCCATAGGAATTTTTTGTGATCTGTCCAAAGCATTTGACTGCGTAAATCATGAAACCTTACTCTTGAAACTTGAGCATTACGGACTAGGTAAACTTGCGCTTAGTTTGGTAAAATCTTATTTAAATGATAGACAACAGCAAGTACAAATTAATGGAATCAATTCACTCGGTTTAAAAGTAAAAATGGGTGTTCCACAAGGCTCAATATTGGGTCCTTTCCTCTTTTTAGTATATATTAATGATCTACCCCATTTATTAAAAAACCAACCACAAATGGTGTTATTTGCTGACGATACTTCTCTAATTTTTAAGATAAATAGACGTGCATCAAATCTTGACGACGTAAATAACGCCCTACTACAAGTCCAAAATTGGTTCACTGCTAATAATTTAGTATTAAATGGGAATAAAACTAAATGCATAAGATTTGCTTTACCGAATGTTAAAAGTAGTGATTGTGACATAGTATTGAATAGGGAGAAATTAGAATTCGTCGATAAAACTGTTTTCTTGGGGATTACGCTCGACTCAAGGCTGCAATGGGGTCCTCATTTAACATCTCTTGCAGGACGCCTAAGTTCAGCAGCATATGCTGTGAGAAAAATCCGTCAATTTACTGACGTAGATACCGCGAGGCTAGTCTATTTCAGTTACTTTCATAGTATCATGTCTTACGGTATTCTACTATGGGGACGGGCTGCAGATATCGAGTCTATTTTTATTCTGCAGAAAAGAGCCATCAGAGCAATATATGGTCTCCGCAGACGCGATTCTCTAAGGGAACTGTTTAAAGATATTAACATCATGACGGTACCTTGTCAATATATCTATGAAAACATCATGTACGTTAGGAAAAATCTAAGTCTTTTCAGTAAAAGAGGTGATAGACACAATTATAGCACTAGAAATAGGGAACAATTAGTTCAACCGGGTTTCAGACTGGCTAAAGTTGACTCAACCTTCATGGGGTACTGTTTAAAATGTTACAATAAAATACCTCCCCACATACTCCAATTGAATGAAAGGAATTTTAAATCTTGTATAAAACGCACACTATGCTGCCAAGCATATTATAAGTTGGGGGATTACATCGTTGACAAAAATGCTTGGCTCAACGCTGGTCCAGCTCCACAAGGCGCATAAACTAATTGATTGGCATTCGAAAATATTGTTGGAGCTGCTGAAGATTGTAGGACTATCTTTAGATTGTATAAATTCAATTTCATAGTATTATATAATTGCATAGCACATGTGTGAGCACTATGTACCTACTTTAAAGCTACCATTTACTGGGTACCTACGTCTTTCATTGACCTAAATGTGCCCTTGCGGCTGAGAGTATGTCATGCTCACTCAAATGTCTCGCTGGTGGTGGCGTGTGTGTTGGATCATAAAGTTCCCTTCAAAATGGTTGAGCTAAATGGTGCTGATCCATGCGTCATGTTCGTGAACGGGCGCCGTCAGTGGGGACTGGTCATCTCTTAGCTGCCAAGGCTTATTTTGAATTTATTTTAATTTTTGAATTGTTTTTTTTCTTTATTACGGACGCTTTTAACGTGCACGTCTCTCTACATTGTGCTCACATGTATAATTACAACATGAATGATGTAACCAATATTTTGTAACAATATTCTGATTTAAAAGAGTGTCCGTGGAGTTTCTTGCCCGTTCTTCTCCATAGGAACCTACTACGCGTTGGAATGGGCAACTAGCTTCATATTTCTGACTGACCGACCCCTTGACAATTCAAAAGTGCCTGTAATTGGTTTATTTGAAATAAATGCTTTGAGTTTGAGTGAGTTTGAATAATTCATTAGTTCTAAATACACGAGAGTAATAATTGTCATTATTAATGCATTATTAAAAAAAATTAAAGTTACATTCTTGACTAGGATTAAAATGTGGGTACTAAGTAATTTATGTTATCGAAAATGTGGGTGCCTTAATTTTATTTTTTGATCGATCGTAAAACGGTATATTGTCTCAATTATTGTTGTTTATTATTCGAAAAGATGGAAGAAGAACTTGTGTTTGTGAAAAATCAAAGAGGTAACGACGCTGTGTTGCACAATGGATATAGATACAATAAAACTAAAAAAGTTAACCAAGATAAAAGTGTTTTGTGGCGTTGTACAAACAAAAGGGAATGCAATGCATCTGTTACTTTGAATGAAACTGAAAACCGAATCATGAGGCAGTCCCAACATACTTGTCAGGCAGATTATGATTAAAATGCTGTATATTTAGAAATGTGTATGCTCAAGGAATTGGTATGTACAAATTTAGAACCCATTAAAGGAATTTTTGAAAATAAATTAGATAATTTGACCTTTGAACCGAGCACATCTAAAGTATCAATTCCGACTTTTCATGAAAAAAAAGATTGTTTGTACCGAGCGAGAAAAAATTTTTTACATGCAGATCATCTGATTTTTCAAGATTTGGCTCAAGCGTCCATACCTGAAATAATTTATATCACATTATAATTAAGTATCACAATCATTTTAATATTAGATAATTATTTTTCTTCAAGGAATTCTTGTACAGAGTAATATGCCTTTTTAAGCAGTAAGTATTTTAGCTTCCTTTTAAAAATACCAATTGGATGGAGGTTCTTAATGTCTATCGGTAACTTATTATATAAGGTGTATCTATTCATACACGAAATATTTTAAGAGATATACCTTTAGCTGGTATAGAAACTATAAAAACGAAAAAAAAAAACATATCTCGATGTTTTTTATTTTACGTAATGATTATAATTTTAAAACTGCTTGAGACATTTTGCATAAAACCTTTACTCCATATTCTATGAATGACTCGCCCGCCGCGGTGACCGCCTCGATGCGGCACGCGGCGCCGCGGTGCCGCACAGACCCTCGTCTCTCGCACTCTGCAGTCTGTGTGCTGCCGGACGCAAACACCTGCCCGCACCTCATGTTATATGGGACCTATCACTGGTGAACTGTAGTGGACATACGAAAATACACCTCTGACTATCTCTACGGAGAATGCAGGCGTGATGATGTTAAAAATAAACCAACGTAGGTGGACTTCGAAACTCGATCTAGTGTTATTTTAATAGCGTATCGCTTACATTGATAATAAATGTGAATTTAAAATACAATACCACCTAAACCTATGTAGGGTACCTAAATGATTAATTTCCCTCCTTTAAAATTTTACGAAAAGAAAGCTAGATGCGATTAAAACAAATTTTAATCCTACAATACCTACTACATTTGTAAACTAGGTAAATACAAATAAACAGCTGATGAGGTGAGGTGAGATGAGGTGCAACTCGAATTCGCATGATAATGACCTCTGGGAAGTTATTGACATGCATCGAGTAGTATCCGTCAGCTGATTGTTAGTTGCCTACTATCTACTCATACAGATGTGAACGTTAAAAAGTCTAAAAAAAGAAAGTGCGTAGCGCGGATTTATTTGATCAAAAAATCGTACCAGAGATTAGCAGACGTTGTCGCCCCGCAGTGGTCAAAAGATAAACGGGATAAATGTCTTGTCATTCTGGAATAACATACGGTATGATTCATCAATCATCTTTTTTTTCAAAAAGTAGGAATGTCATTATTTAAATTGCGGGTATACTTACGTAACTTCATTCTGCACTTTTCACAACACCAATAATTCGCATATTTATTATTTCATCTACTCGACGTCCGTATGTCACTGCAAGGATCCAGCAGAATATCAGCGTCAGGTATATTTGCCTGACACATGCTGAGTTGGACTCCCGTTTGATGCAACCTTGAGACACGCACCGCACTTTGTATGTTAAACTATTTTAAAGTGTCATCACTATGTCTTTATTTTCTTTTATATTTTATTTTTTGTATATTGGCACCTTATATTCTATATTCATGTATTTAGTTATTATTTAAACGTGTTTTTGTATTTTGTGCTGTCTTTTGTGTGCGTCAAATAAAGGATTTATCTATCTATCTATCTATCAAAACCTATTTGACGATTAAATAACTACGTTACGGCTAGATTATAAGTTTTATTGACTAGTCTTTTTGTGGGCAAACAACATTGTTATTGTTAGTAGATCCGTAGTTGACCACACACACACACCACCATGTTCTGGTACTCCTGGTTGGAATACCTGTAGTTAGGCATTGTAAGTATCTTGCCCGAGCGAGCCCGACGCGTGTCAGCTGAGGCACGCGCGAGCGTTACAACGCGCGGATTGTGTGGGACTGGCGAGGCGCGGGCGTCGCCGCCGGGCGCGGGAGGCAGGCGCCCGCGCGCCGCGCTCACGTGTTTCTCTTTGATCATTCATAAAAGCCACGTGCCGTCTCAAATACTGCCGCTCGCGTGCAAACTAGCGTAATGGATGTTAAAAATTATAAAGGAACCAGTATTTATTATGTATGTCAAGTAATATATTTTTTTTTTTTTTTTTTTAATAAGATACTTACCTAGAATTTTTTTTTTTGTTGCTATGGTTTCTTTACCAGCTATAGGTATATCTCTTAAAATATTTCGTGTATGAATAGATACACCTTATATATTTTTATGCCCATACAAAAAATACTATTGCTATATACTGCAGTGTGGGAAGGTTTATTGCGTAATGTATTTTTAAGTCTACTGCTTGTTAATGTTTCATAGCTACTGAGGTTTGATTTAACTAAAATTGAGGCCGCGTAGATATAAAGAGAAGGGAGGGTTAATACCTTGAGGTTTATGAATTGAGGTTTACATGAATCTGTTTGGTGTATCCCACATATTGATCTAATACACTTTTTTTGTGCCTTGAATGCAATTTCTTTACCAGTTGAGTATCCCCAATATAGTATCCCATAAGATAGAGTGGATCCCACATAGGCATGATAAGCACTAAGTAGTGTGGTTTGGTTAGATATCTTTTTGAGCATGTAGAGGGCATAAGAGAATTGATTTAATTTACTACATACACTATTTATATGTGTTTTCCATGACATATTAGAATCTATATAGATACCTAGAAATTTTGTACTTGTTACCTCAGATACAGTTGCATTATTGTACTCAATAGATAGTGGAATTGATTTTGCGTTTTTATTCTTGAAATTCTTATAATGTGTTTTTGTAAGATTTATTTTTAGAATATTTATTGTAAGCCAATTTATTAATTTAGATAGCGAATCATTAATTTCTAGTTCATGATTTTTATTTTTATTATTTGTGAAAAGAGCCGTACTGTCATCTGCAAATAAAACCATAGGGTGCCGAATAGCGTTAGGTAAATCATTTATATAAATGAGAAATAGTAATGGTCCTAGTATGGACCCTTGAGGTATACCATATTTTATAGATCTTGGGCTCGATGTATATTTAATTTCTGTTTTTGAGAAAGGACATAATTGTGTTATTTCAGTGAACTGTATTCTATTACTAAGATAGGATTTGATTATTTCTAGTGCATTACCTCGAACTCCGTATATTTCTAGTTTATGTAGAAGTAGTCCATGGTCAACATTATCAAAAGCTTTGGTCATATCCATGTATATATCCATGTGTATAGGGCTGTGACCTGATATTTTTATTTAGATCCGTTGATTTTTTTTGTAAAAACTGATGCATTGCCGTATTAACCGATTTCCCTTTTCTGAATCCAACTTGATTATCTATATTTTTTTTTTTTTTTTCGAAATATTCACTAAGATCATTATGTAGTACTCTTTCAAATATTTTTGCCAGTATTGGAATGAGAGCGATAGGTCTATAACATCGTACATCTTCCGTGTTTTCTTTTTTGAATATTGGTGTAACGACAGTAGTTGTCAAATATGTCGGGAAAATTCCTTCTTCAAGACACTGATTTATTATATATGTGGATGATTGGAGCAATTTCGTACACTACATGTTTAATTATTTTTGTGGAAATTTCATCACAACCTGTACTGTTAGAGTTTTTTAATGTCATGATTATTTTGATAACATCGTAAGGAGTAACTGGTGTATGCGGGCGGAGGTCGGCCGCTTGACGGCCGCTATGGAGCTTTTCCGAAAGGAGAACGTGGAGCTCCGAGCAGACCTGGCCAGGCTCAGTGGAGCCCCGCCCCGCGTTGTGTTGCAGCGCGGAGCGGTGAAAGGGCAGGGCGCACCCTTGCCGGCGGAGGACCGGATTTTGACCCTGGTGCGGAAGGAGCTGGCTGCTTTTAGCAGCCGGTTCTCCGTACTGGAGGGCATTGTCCTGCGCCCTCCGCTAGCGGCGAGCAAGTCTGCGGCCAAGTCTGCGGCCAAGCCAGCGGCCAAGCCAACGCCTCCAGCGAAAGCGGCGGCTCCAGCGAAAGCGGCACCTCTGGCGAAAGCGGCACCTCCGGCGAAAGCGGCGCCGTCCAAGCCCAAAAAGGGCGGGACGGCTGCGCAGGAAGCTGCGCAGAAGGCCATGGCGGCAGAACGGTCGCCCCCGCCCCCACCTCCTAATTCCTCTCTGGCCGATGCCGAATGGCAAGTAGCCGGGGAGAAAAGAGAGGCGGGTAAGGCCAAAAGGGCGGCCAATAAAAAGGAGAGGCGGCAACAGCGCAAGAAGCGTAGCGCCGCGGCTAGGCTCCGCGCCCCGAAGTCCGCAGCTGTAGTGATCACACTACAGCCGGAAGCGGAGAAGAAGGGCGTGACCTACCGTCAGGTGCTCGCCAAGGCGTGGGCGGCAGTGAACCTGGAAGAGATCGGCGTCGCCGATGGCTTCCGAATGAAGGTCACTGCGACGGGGGCTCGGATGCTGGAGATCCCCGGTGCGGCTAGCGGCCCGACCGCTGACGCCGAGCTGCCCCGTGTCGGCGGCCCAAAAAATAGCCGGGGAGGGCCAAAGGCTCCGGGTGGGCTGGGTGTCCGCGCAGGTGAAGCTGCTGGAGTCCAGACCACTGAGGTGCTTCCGCTGCCGGGTGGGGCACCACGTGGAAGCACAGTGCACCTCGGAGGTGGACCGCAGCGAGGAATGCTTCCGCTGTGGTCAGCCCGGTCACAAGGCCGGCTCGTGCAATGCCACGCCGCACTGTAATGCATGTGCGGCGGCTGGCAAGCCGGCCGATCACCGGGCTGGGAGCAAAGCCTGCGCTACACCTGCCAAATCCAGGGGCAGGGGCAAGCCTTCCGCCACCGCCGTCACCACCGTCACCGCCGCAGCCGCCACCATTGCCGCCGCCGTTGCCGCCTCTACCGGCGTCGTCGCCGCTAACACCACGGCAGGGCCATCAAAGGGGGCCCAGGAGGAGGCTGAAATGGACTGCCATTGATGGCCCCATTACGCCTCCTCCAGGCGAACATCAACCACTGCGCCGCCGCTCAGAATCTGTTGCTCCAGAGCATGGCGCAGTGGTCGATTAACATCGCCGTGGTCGCTGAGCCGTACTTTGTCCCGCCCAGGAATCACTGGGTGGAGGACCTGAGCGGCTCAGTGACCATAATTTCGTCGGCCGCCACCGGTACCCCGTCCCTCGAGGCCGTCAAGAGGGGACCGGGTTGCGTGGCAGCACGGTTCGGGGAGATTGTCGTAGTAGGAGCGTACTTCTCCCCGAGCCGAACGCTCGCCGAGTTCCACAACTCCCTTGGGGAGTTGAGAGTCGTCGTCGTCGGGTACCATCCCCTCCCCGTGATCGTCCTCGGGGACTTCAATGCCAAGAACGTGGCTTGGGGTTCCCAGTATACGGACACACGGGGCAGGATGGTGGAGGACTGGGCTCTTGAGACGGGCCTGGTCGTCCTAAACCGGGGTTCTGTCCCCACGTGTGTGCGGATGCGGGTTGAATCAGTGGTGGATATCTCGTTCGCCAGCCCCGCTCTGTCGCCGCGTGTCATCGACTGGCGCGTCATGGAGGGGGTGGAGACCTTTTCCGATCACCGGTATATCCGGTTTGACGTCTCCGCCCAGACCTCGGGCACGCCGGTCAGACAGACCCCGAGTGGTCTGCGGTGGGCGCTGAAGCAGCTGGACCGGGAGCTTCTCCTGGAAGCCTCGATCGTGCAGGCCTGGGTGTCATCACCGAACAGGCCTGCCGACATCAATGACGAGGCGGAGTGGTTCCGGGAGGCCATGTCCAAAATTTGTGACGTGGCTATGCCCCGGGTCCAGCCTGGACGTGCTCGGCGCCAGGTGTACTGGTGGTCGCGTGAGCTTAGCGCTTTACGCGCTGCGTGCGTCGATGCACGCCACTGGTACTCCAGGCACCGCAGGCTCCGTATCCGCCCTCCGGATACGGAAGCCATTGAGGCGGAGCTGTACGAAGGGTACAGAGCGGCGAAGACCGCCCTCCGAGCGGAGATCGAGTGGGCCAGTGGAGTGGCCCGCAAGGAGTCGCTGAAGACTCTGAACAGAGACCCGTGGGGGCGCCCATACAAATGGGTGAGAGATCAACTCAGCCCATGGGCTCCCCCGCTGACGCAGAGTCTCCGGCCCCAGCTCGTGGAGGACGTGGTGAGCGCTCTGTTCCCTTCGCGAGGGGAACATACTCCCCCGCCCATGGCTCCGCCTCCTGCGGTGCCCGATGCGGACCACACCAGTGACGATGACGACGAATCTACGGAGGTGACCGAGGTAGATTTGAGAGTGGCGGTACGTAGGCTGAGTGCCAAAAATACCGCCCCAGGACCCGACGGCTTACCTGGAAAGCCTGGGTCCTGGCCTTAGAGGCTCTCGGGCCTCGACTTAGGGGGCTCCTAAGCGCATGCTTGGAGAGGGGCCAGTTCCCACTTCGTTGGAAGACGGGAAAACTGGTCCTCATTAAGAAGCCGGGGCGCCCAGCGGACTCTCCGTCCGCTTACCGGCCCATCGTGCTGCTCGACGAGGTGGGCAAGCTCTTCGAAAGAGTTATTGCGGACCGCCTTGTGGGGCGGCTGGTGCGAGTGGGGCCGGATTTGGCGGACAGCCAGTTTGGTTTCCGCAAGGGGCGCTCCACGGTGGATGCCATCATGCGCGTTCGAGCCCTCACGACGGGGGATGCTGTTGCCCGGGGTGGGGTAGTCTTGGCGGTGTCTCTTGACATCGCCAATGCGTTTAATACCCTGCCCTGGAGTTGCATTAGGGAGGCACTCCGGTATCACCGGATGCCGACCTACCTCTGTCGAGTGGGCGAGGCCTATCTGACGGACAGGGCCGTCATCTACCCCGGTCACCACGGAGAGTGGAACCGGCGAGAGATGTCGTGCGGTGTCCCACAGGGATCGGTCCTGGGGCCGCATCTGTGGGACATCGGCTACGACTGGGTGCTGCGCGCCGACCTCCCTAGCGGCGTCAGCGTAGTCTGCTACGCTGACGACACGCTGGTCCTGGTGCAAGGGAGGTCGCATGAGGCGGCGGCCGAACTGGCGACACGTTGGGTTGCGACAATCGTCGATAGGATCCGGCAACTGGGACTCGAGGAGGCCTTGCACAAGTCCGAGGCCATGTGTTTGTATGGTCCTCGGAACGCGCCACTGTCGGGTTCCCAGATAACGGCAGGAGGGGTTCACATCGGTGTCGAGTCGACGATGAAGTACCTGGGACTCGTCCTCGACACCCGGTGGAACTTCGTGGAGCACTTCCGACGTTTAGCTCCCAAACTGGATAGGGCTGGGGCTGCTTTGAAGCGGCTTCTGCCCAACCTAGGGGGTCCAAACGCCTCCTGCCGGAGGCTCTACGCGGGGGTCGTGCGGTCCATGGCCCTTTACGGGGCACCGGTGTGGGCGCGTTCATTGAGGCTGCGACCGGCCCAGCGGTTGAACGCGTCCCAAAGGGTCATGGCCATTAGGCTGGTCCGGGGATACCGCACGGTCTCCCGCGAGGTGGCGAGCCTCCTCCCTCCTCCTCTCCTTGCCGGACTACCGCCATGGGATCTGGAGGCGAAATGCCGGGGTATAACTCCGCTGCCGCAACAAATCGCGGCACAGCGGACAAAGCTCCGGCGGGATCTCATGGCGGCATGGAGTGTGCGATTGTCGCAACCCAGCGCTGGGCACGCCACAATTGCGGCGGTAAGGCCCCTCTTTGAGGAGTGGCTAGAGAGGCGCCACGGCGTCCTCACCTTCCGCCTGACGCAGGTCCTCACCGGACACGGTTGTTTTGGGAGGTTCCTGTTCAGGATCAAGCGGGAGGAAACGCCCGGGTGTCACGTTGTGTGGATCGCCCGGAGGACACGGTGGAGCATACGGTAGAGGTCTGCCCTGCTTGGGCGGAGCACCGCCGTGTCCTCACGGAGGCGATCGGCGGCGGCGATCTCTCGCGTCCGGCCCTGGTTCAGGCCATGGTCCGGAGCGAGAGTGCATGGGAGGCCGTCACCTCCTTCTGCGAAGCAGTTATGCTCGCGAAGGAGGAGGCGGAGTGCGCGAGGGAGATTCAAGCTGCACGCCCTCGCGCCCCTAGTCGCCGCAGGAGACGCGTCGGGCGTCGGGAGTCACAAGCTGACTTCCGGCCACCGTAGGCGCGGGCCTGCGGACGGTGAGCGATGGGCAGCTCGCCGTCCGATAAGGACCAGGCCCGGGTCGACGGCGCGTTGTGTTCCACGCGCGCCTCAAAGGGATGTCAGTAACAACTGACGGGGTCCAGAAGGACCAATGCCTGCTGGGGTCGCGGGTTTGTCTGAAAGGGCTCCAGCACATAGGCAACGGAAGGAACACGGGTGGGTTTTAGTCAGTAAAAGTCTGACACTCCCTCTCGCTCTGCCCAGAGCGGGAGGAGTCATTTGATGATTTCCCTCCCAAAAAAAAAAAAAAAAAAAAGGGGTAACTGGTGTCAAGAAACAGGAGTTTGGTTTGAAAATTTGCGTAGTTTATTGTATTATTCGTTAGTTTTGAAATGTCATCAATAAAAAAGTTGTTGAATGTTTGTGCTATAGCATCAGGAGCAGTTATAAGTTGGTTATTATATTTTATTCTATTAATTTTTTCAGGGGGGTTATTGTTTTTGTATTTATTGATTATTTGCCAAACTGCTTTAGACTTATTTGTGGCTGTTTGGATATCATAGTTATTTTGCGACCTTTGAGTGAGTTTTATGATTCTTTTAAACTTTTTTGCATATTTCTTCAAATCACTTCTATCTCTATTAATAATAATAATAATAATATTTATTCCAAAATAATTACAAGGCATAAAAATTAGTACAGTTTTGCTTAAATGTAAATTATATTCCTAAGACTTACGTGCCTGAACTAGGTAATCCTGTGTTTCAGGCGAGAGGAGCTAAAATAAACTTATAAAATAAATAAACAACAGGTTGACAATAGATCACTAATTACATGTTGAAGAGCTTAACTCTTAGTTTCTAAATTTGATATACTTATACTTAACGTAGGTGAAATTTTTCACTTTAGCACAGTTAGTAAATTCTCTGTATCTTCGTAAGACATACTTTGGAGAGCATCCTTGAGAATTCTCTTACAATTTGTGTAATTCAGGGAATAAATGTTTGCTTTCGAGTTTAGTCTATTATAGAGAAGAGGACCGAGGTACAGGTAAAATTTGGAAACAAAAGCATGTTTTGTTGTATTTTGTGGACAAACTATATCTTTACGTCTTTTATTAGCATATGCAGTGCTATAGGGTAGAGCTCTGTGTTGTTTTAATACAATACCCATTATAAATAGCTGTCGAACTGTTAATACTTCACAAGACTTGTATAGGAGGTTAGTAGGAAAAAGGAAAGGGCGGAAAGTAGACACTTTGAGAATCGCCCTTTGAGCTCTCTCGATGGTTAGTAACATTGTTTTACCCGCTCCACCCCATGTGGTAATACAGTAGGTTAATATTGATTGACATAGAGCGAAGTAAACTTGTCTAACTAGTTTTGGGTCAGCAATATGGCGTAACTTTTTAAAAACAAATATCAGCTTCCGAATTCTACTATTTAAAGCTTGTATATGTTGTTTGAACGAAAGTGTTTCATCTATTATAACACCAAGATATTTTGTTGTATTTGTCATTTTAATATTGGGACAAACACATTGGTTATCTATAGGAATTGTACAATAATGAGCATACAATGTCGAGGTAGTGCTTGTTGATATTTGCTTGCGCATCGAAAACTTAACGTAATTTGTCTTATTTGCATTTAGTGTTAGTGAATTGAGTTGAAGCTATTATTACCTGATAGTCGATAAGTTTTAAGTAGCATTCTTTTACGGAGGGAATATATTTTTAATCCTTTACTGAGCCATTTAGTATTTCGTATGATTGGAACCTTAATTTTTATATTTGGAAAGCAGAGGTCATAAAAAAGTTGTAATACGAAATTCAAATAATTCAATTCATTTTATGGAATTCTTCAAAAGCAGCATTTGGGTCAGTCTTTCCATAGCAATCACTAAAAGTCAGGGCTTTTAAAATTTTTATTAAATTTTTCAACATTTTCGTTGCTATAGTCTCTTCTAAATTTGTACCAGTGGGTTATTGAGTACGTTTTCCTAACAGGACATGACAGTATTTGAGCTGTATGATCAGATAGTGCTAGTTCTAAGACACTTTGTTTACAGCCCCTTATATTATGAGCAATGTTATCAATGCACGTTTTGCTTAGCAAACGGCAAAAAAAAGCCGGCTTACGGCTTAAAATCGTAGTCAGTCCGGACTGACTACGATTTTAAACGCTACAGCTGCACTCACACAACTGCGTCTGCGCGCTATACAGTACCCCGACGACTAAAGTATGACCGCAATATCTATTTTCCCAATTACAGAACATTAAATAATGTTGAAAATTGAACAAATATTTGGGTTGACGATGTGAGTAAGCTGCGAATGGGCATTTATTTTACGGGTTTTATTTAGATTATTCGAAATATACACATTAAATTAAATAATTGTCTGGTTAAAGTTATAAAATAATGTTCATTCTATTGCTATAAAAAAAAAAAAGTTGTTATCGCTGAAAATACAGAGATGTTCGACGCCAAAGTTTATTTTTGTGAAGTATTTTTTATTGGGAATATCAAACTATTTTCTACTATTCTATTCGGTTAAAATTTTTCTTTAAACCCTTCTCTGTCCACCGTATTTTTTGCGCCGTATATTTTTATTACGTTACGTCATACTCGACTATCCAAGAAATCAGTTTTTTGTGAATATTGAGGTAACACCGCGCTTAAGTTAAAGCTCCGCAATAAGTCTTCAAACTCTCTCGAAACAGGAGTATCTTTAAGTCGATCAATATTATAATCACCACAAATAACAAGTTTCTTACATTTGGTACATAATTTAGCAAGCATAGCCGTTAAACGGTCAAAAAATAAGTCTACACAATCCCTTTTAGTCTTCGGAGGCCTATATATACATATGATAATTAACTTATGCTCCAACAGTTCAATAGCCGAGCCGAACACTCTATGAGGTTGGATACGCTTACACGCTTTGCTTCGTGTAGAATCTTAAATTTATGATTTTTTCGTACTCGGATACATGAACCACCATTTCTATTTGCTCTTGAGAAATTTGCCGCCATAGTATAGTTGGGAATTTGGAGAAATTTTGTATCGTCTATTATCATATTATGCTCGGTAACACACACCACATCAATGATGTTATTGTTAACATTATTTAAATTTACGGTAAATTCATCAGCTTTGTGTAGTAAACCATTAATATTTTGATGAAGTACATGTATTCTGTCATATACGAAAAAAAAAATTATCATTACATTTATTATTTACGATTAAATTCAATGCATTATCAGATTCTGTTAGTTGTTTACATGTTTAGGGTTATGAAGAACAGGGTGTAAAGTTCACTCATCCCCCATAGAAAAGAGAGGATCCTCCGACCAGTCGGGTGTCGTGTCTGGCGGGCCACTACCCAGAGGTTTGAAGTTGGGAGATTTTATATATGTTTATCGCGCGGTAAACTCTAATTGCGCGATGCAGGATTAGTGTGACGTCAGCATGTTGTGTGACGTCAGGTCTTTGATGCGTAGTTCGCATATAGCGATGTAGATGCCGCTACATCAGTCCCCTCCGGAGACCGGAGGTCGATACTGGGCTGAGTCTTGAATCTTGCGATGCTTCACAGTGCCAGCTGTGGTTTCAGTGAGTCGGAACCGGGTGCCGCATAGTTCGCGGTGAGTCGTAACTGTCTGCGGTGATTCCCCAGTGATTCGGGGTAGCGCTGCGTTATGATCCAGTGGGTCGGATGCGTTACAGCGCTGGGTTGTGGCTGAGGCTGATGACCAGGAATGCGCGTTCGCTGCATGCTGGTGGTCAGTATACCCGTTGAAGCCGTGGGTGCTGGCTGGCTGTGTGACACGCCTCAGGAAAGCTTGCGGGAGTGATGATGACGTCACGCTGAAGTAGTTGCACGAAGGCTGCGTTGACGTTCATACTCGGGGTCACCAATTTAGGGTTATGAGGAACAGGGTGTAAAGTTCACTCATCCCCCATAGAAAAGGGAGGATCCTCCGACCAGACGGGTGTCGTGTCTGGCGGGCAACTGCCCAGAGGTTTGAAGTTGGGAGATTCTATATATGTTTATCGCGCGGTAAACTCTAATTGCGCGATGCAGGATTAGTGTGACGTCAGCATGTTGTGTGACGTCAGGTCTTTGATGCGTAGTTCGCATGTAGCGATGTAGATGCCGCTACACATGCATCATCTACATTCATTGTGCTTAAATCTAGGATTTGGTCTTGTAAATCGTTTATAATAATATTCAAGCCTTTATAATTTAAGTTTCCATACCTTTGGTTATAAGTTTCGTAAGTGTACGGAAGATTTAAGTTGGAATCCAAAATATACGCATATTTATATGTCTCAACATCCATGTAGATTAAATTATTAAAAGTGTCGATTCTACTATTGAACATAAAATTTTTGTTTACCATATATTTGAAAGTCGGCAGACATACTATAAAGTTCGTGTGGGTTAAAGTTTGTAATTTTCCGCGAATGAAAGTAACTAATTCTATAATTATAATTATGCGTCTTTCTGAAATCTTCTTCCCCAACATAAATAACACAATAGTCGGAGTAAGTGAAGTTTTCTGTTTTCTTATCAAGATTATCTAATAGTTGCTTCAGTCCACAACTTGGCATGCGATAGTGACATATATTAAAATTACAAGTTAGTTCTTTGACTGATTGTGTATAATCTATTAGATGTTTCACTACTTAAAATACATATATTATTCTTTACAACCGGCAACGATGGGTTATTTTGATTAATATTTTGGTTTGGTGATGTTTTGTTTTGCAAGTTTTCGGTAGGGTCTTCAGCAGTAGATGATGTGCAGCAATCAGGAATTTCTAAAGTCTGTGGTTCACTGGTCTTCTTTTCCGTAGAACAAATTTTATTTCTCTTCGGTGTTTGTATTTTCTTCTTTAGAGGACTACTGGTGACTTTTTTATACATCTCATTTTTCTTTAATAAATCGGCGTTTGTTTTTTTTCTTTCAGGGAGCTATTTTCCAAAGATAGTATTTCTATTTCCTGGTATGCGCTTTTTAATAGGGAATATGCATGTATTTTTTTATTCGATTCTTTACATCGCCAAATAATAGTAAAAAGAAATTCAACGCCAAAAAAGCAATTCAAAGTACTTTAAAAAAAAGTTAAAAATAAACATCCGACCCGGGCTATTTAAACGCCATTTTGGCGCGCTTGGTGTGGTGACGTCACAGTCTATGACAACAAACAAATAAATGTCAAATGTTGAGGTTATGTTGAAGAAGTATTGTGCTCTGCTGCAAATATGTGTTTTCTATTTTCGACTAATACATCATCATGGAACCAACTTCTCCCTCTATAGAACAATGCAAAAAACCGACATAAAAATACTTCATTGTGCCTAAGTGCAGAAATACATTATGAAATGCACCCGACCAAGTATTTTTTTTGTCTTGAGAGGTTCGGACTTACGGAGAAAGTGGTGTAAAATTATGAAAAGAAACATGCTATCTCCCAACTTGTTTTCAATATTAGGATATTGAAAACAAGTATTATAACAACATTCTATACTTAACACAATCTAGATTTCGATATTTTGCGAAGCTATGTTATTTTAGGTTATGATGCTTTTTAAAACTAAATTATTCCGGAAAAGGTGTGGAAGATAAAATAAACATTATATGTATGTTATACTTAATTACCTTAAAGCTTTCTCTCCTTTGATTTCAACTGACGTGAAATCGGTATTTGATGTAAAAATGTGATCATCATGAACACATCAGCAAACTATCCGATTGGGCTTTCACAAAACCGCTTTCAGTCATTTTCGAAAGAGTCTTTCGTGTATTAACAAATGTATTACTTCTAAATGTGTACTAAAATCACAATAAAACTGACTGAATCGCAAAAACTCCTACAAAACACATGGACATTACATTGTTGCCATAGATTGTTACGTCACATTCGGTCTGACCAATAGCGTCGCTTTTCAAGTATTTGAATTTCCCACAGATTTTTTGCACTTTTAAAAAATTTATTTCTTGCTCATTATTAAATTATAATAAAAAATATTGATGGAGGCATAATTCTGAAGTAATATAGTGTTTTGGAGATGAATGAAAATCTTCTTCGATAGTAATTAGGCGTTTAATTAATTATTTAGGTTTTACAAAATCAGCGATGTTTCTATGCGTGTATGTCGGTCTATTGAATCCGACGGTTGCGCCGCGCGTAGAGGAATTCGGTACCACACCCCGCACTCCTCTCCTCTGGCCTCCAGTAGTAGTGGGCTCGTTCATAGTGACGATGCGTAGACATGCCCCTCGCCTTGGAGTAACATCCTCCAACGACGAAGAAGTAGAAGCAGGTAGAAGTTGAGAAAAGTTAGGGTTCTTCTTCCTTTAGCAGCGGACACAATCTGGGGTATGATCTTCGTATCACTCCGTTAGCTGTCTTAATGTCAGCTACACGTGCTAGTCCATCCTTGCCTGGTGAAGTGCTTATGACTCGTCCAAGACGCCATTTTAAGGGTGGCAGATTGGTATCTTTGATGAGCACCAAGGTATTGGGTGCTATTGTGTCGGTGTTGGACTGCCATTTAGTCCTCGTCTGCAGCTCCGAAACGTACTCCTGCGACCACCGCTTCCAGAAGTTTTGCCTCATCTGTTCGATGCGCTCGTAGCGGACCAAGCGTGAAGTGTTTGCCGCTGTGAGGTCTTCGTAAGTAGGAGCAACAAGCGGCCGGCCAATCAGGAAATGGGCTGGTGAAAGAGGGAGCAGGTCGTTTGGATCTGAAGACATGGGATACATAGGTCTGGAGTTTAGGAGGGCTTCTATTTGTGTCAATAAAGTGGAAAATTCCTCATAAGTGAGGTTTACGTTTCCTACACGACGGAGATGATGTTTAAAGGATTTAACCCCTGCCTCCCACAATCCTCCAAAATGTGGTGAGTAGGGAGGACTAAAGCTAAACTTAATATTTTCGCCTGCAGCAAAATTTAAAACATCATTTTCATTAGTAGTTAAAAATTGAGAGAATTCCTTTAGTGCGCCTACAAACGTTTTTCCGTTATCGGAAAATATTTGCGCGGGTTTTCCACGACGAGATAAGAACCTTCTCAAAGCCAATAAATATGCCTCAGAACTTAGACTGGTGACTAATTCTAAGTGTATTGCACGAGTAGTAAAGCATACGAATAGACAAACATAACATTTTTCCAGTTTTGAACCCCGTCCTTTGCGACTCAATATGAACATAGGTCCCGCATAATCTACACCGCAGCGCAAGAAAGGATACCCCGGTTCTAATCTTTCAGGAGGCAAGTTACCCATTTTGACTGCTAGTGCCTTCCCTTTCTGGCGAGTACATGTAATGCACTTATGCACTGTCTGCTTGGCTAAATCACGACCCTTGAGTGGCCACCAACTTTCTCTAATAGTAGCCAAGAGTAGTTGGGGACCAGCATGGAGTAGACGTTTATGTTCAAATTGAAAAAGAAGTCGCGTGAAAGTATGTTTTGAACACAACAATATGGGATGTTTTTACTATAGGAGAAAGTATGTGAATTTACTAATCTGCCTCCCACTCTAATAATGCAATCAGAATCTAGGAACACATCAAGACTAGATATATTTCTTATCGATTTAACAGGTAAGTTTTTTATTAATGCATTAAAAATTACTGGAAATGACGTTTGTTGTGCTAAGCGTACTAGAACTAAAGTTGATTTACTTAATTCATCAGACGTAAGCGGGCCAGTGCTACGTTCTGGTTTGACCTTGATTCGTGCATTATGAATGAATCGTAACAAGTAAGCGGCTGCACGTCTCATGCGATAAAAATTTTAAAAACGTTCAAAGGTAAAAATACTAGTAAAAGTTGATTGTGTAAATAAAGAATTAACATTTGATTTAATTTCTGGTAAATCGTGCAAATTCATTATTTCATCGTGATTATTTTGTTTAAAATGAGTGTTAATTTCGGTTAAAAATGTTGGCCCGTGCCACCAAATATCCGAGTTATGAAGCGCGTCGAGCGTGAGCCCGCGGGATAGAAGATCAGCCGGGTTGGTTTTACCAGCAACATGTAACCACGGTAAATCACCAGTCAACTCATTAATTTGCACTACTCTGTTCTGAACGAATGGTTTTAACAAATTAGGTGAAATTTTAATCCAATTTATGACAATCGTGGAGTCAGACCAAAAGTATACGTTATCAAAAGTTAATCTCCATGACTGAACTATTTTTTTATATAACTTAGCACCAACTAAAGCTCCGCACAGTTCAAGTCGCGGTATTGTTACTGGTTTAATTGGTGCGACTTTACTCTTAGCACAAAGTAACCTAACAGTGACTGGTGAATTGTCGCTGTATGTACTTATGTATGCACATGCACCATATGCATCCTGTGATGCATCCGTGAAAATATGTAAATCTGTGTAATTTGTATTCACTTGTCTAACATGACGAGGAATTTTTATGTTTTGTAGGTGATGAAGCGTGTCGATAAAGTTTTTCCACATTAATAAAATATTGTTAGGTACTGGATCGTCCCAACTTAATTTACAAAGCCATAGTTTTTGTAAAAGTATTTTTGCAATTACAATTGAAGGTGATAACAAGCCTAATGGATCGTACACCTGTGAGACAACAGACAAGATAACGCGCTTAGTCACATGAGTTAAGGTTTGATCAATCTTTGTAGTAAAGTATAATAAATCTAAATGATTCAACCAACCAAGACCAAGAGTTTTAGTTAAACAATTTTCGCCTAAAGCTAATTCCTTTGTTTGATCTGTTGTAGAAGTCTCCAAATTAAACAACCATTTACGTAAATGGAAGCAACCAGATTTTAAAACATCATTTACTTTGGTGCAAATGTCTAATAAACTTTGTTTATTATCATGACCAGTAATTAAATCATCTACAAACAGATCTTCGTCTATTACTTGCTTTATGACGTCATCCTCGCACTCAGATGCCAGCTGTTTGATGCATCGAATACTTAGATACGGAGCGGATGCGGTACCGTATGTCACGGTATTAAGCTGGTACACACCGAGTTCGTCCGATTTATTTTCACGCCAAAGAATTAACTGGAAGTTTCTTTGATCCGGTTGAATATTAATTTGTCTATACATTTTTTCGACGTCAGCGCATGCAACAAATCGAAATTGTCGAAAACGTAACAAAATTGAGAAAACGTCATTATGTAAACTAGGGCCAATATACTGAATATCATTAAGCGATTTGCCCGATGTTGATTTTGCACTTCCATCAAATACCACCCTTAGTTTGGTAGTACTACTATGAACTCTTAAAACACCGTGATGCGGTAGAAAATAATTTGATGATGGATAGTGATTGACTCGACTCATGTGTCCTAAACTTAAATATTCATTCATAAAATTGCAATATAATTTTTTTATAATCGGGTGTAGATTTATCTAATTTAAATTCAAGTGCGTGAAAGCGATTTAGCGCGAGTTTATACGTATCTCCTAGTGTGTCACTAGACTCGGCTAATGGAATGCGCACAAAAAACCGACCCGTGTTATCGCGGTACGTAGTTTGTACAAACAAGTTTTCACATAAAGACTCGTCCTTCGTTAATTTATTTTGCGGAACTATTTCTTCTAACTCCCAGAATTTTCTAAGTTGAGTATCTAATGATTGTGAGTAATTGCATTGAACTTGATTGTTGCGTGAAGTTTTATTATTCAACAAAGAACCAGATATTACCCATCCCAACTTAGTATTCTGAAGATATGGACCGCAATTTAGTCGGATTAGTCCGTCATTTAAAAGTTCCCAGAACTTATCTGCCCCAATTAATAATTCGATTTCTGAAGGCGAATAAAAATTGGGATCTGCTAACTGTACGTGTTCAGGGATATTTATGTGTGATTTTGTACCTAAAGATGGCAATTGAGCTGTGATTTGATTTAAAACTAAACATTTAAAGCGTGTATTATATTGTGTAGTTTTAGACCTCAAATGAATTTCGCATGATTGTGTGGAATTAGTCACCGAGTTACCTACCCCGGAGACTTGCACAGTGGACTGTATTAAATTAAGATTTAGTCGTTTGCATAAAGATTCTGCAATAAAGCAATGCTGACTACCAGTATCTAATAAAGCGCGGGTAGTGTGAAAATGATTGCTTTTATCTGCAACCTCAACTAAAGCTGTAGACAGCAGTACCGTCTCTAATAATGAATGAGTGGTACTTTGATGTGTTGTGTGAGATGCAGAATGTAATGTGGTAGTGTTTGAAGAGTTAGCACTAGTTGTATCCTGCGGCGATGCCTGTGAATTAAGCTTAAGAGCTGACGATGTGGATGCACTCGCATTATCGTCACATTTATCATGAATTAAATTGTTGTGTTTCTTATTGCATTGCCTACAAGGACCGAACCAGCACTCATCTACCGAATGACTACCGCGTAAACAATTACAACATAACTTCTTTTCATCAATGAATTTAATTTTATCGTTAACAGATAATTTTAAGATTGAATCGCAAGAATAAAGCGGATGGTTAGCTTGACACATAGTGCAAGTACGAGAACGTTTGTAAATTTTATTATTAGATTGTTTATTTTGTGTTGATGTGTAACTATATGATTTGTTTGGTTGTTGTGAATGTGATGGTTTCTTTACGTTATTGTCCGTGGTAGATTTACCATGTGCCAAATTAATAGTTTCTAGTACGTCAGCCCTATTTTTAAGAAAAGTAATCATATAATCAAGAGATAAACGTGAATTTAACTGGTTATGACTAATAAGAATTGAACTTTTATGAGTCTCCCATTCTCTTTCGGTAACTGAATCAAGTTTAGATGTGATTAAGTAGATAATCAAGGTGTCCCAAGACTCAGTCGGTTCACCAAGGTTTTTGAGGGAACGTAGATTTTTGAGAACGGTATCTATAAGTTTACGAATTTGACTGGATGATTCCTTATTAAGTGACGTAATAGAAAACAAAGCCTTTACATGGTTTTGCACAAGTAAACGGTTATTATTGAATCTGTTTTCCATTAACTCCCATGCTATATTGTAATTATCAGAGGAGAATTCTAATGACTTAATCACTGACAATGCATTGCCAGTAAGAGAAGACCGTAAATAATGGAATTTTTGCATATTATCTATTTCTTTAGAATTATGGATGAGAGATAGGTAAGTATCACGGTACTCTAACCAATGATCATAAGAGCCATCAAAGGAAGGAAGTGAAATTGTAGGTAATTGAACTTTACTAGAAACTTTTGACGAATTTTGAGCGTTATCTGCGTTAATAATACACTTAGCTTTAGTCACATAACCATAATAGTGGGTTTCAAAAGTTTCCCTCTCAGATAATTCCTTTTCTATTTGACTATCAGGGATTTTTAAGTCTATTTCATCCTGAATTTCAGAAAACTGCTGTAACAATAAATCTGCCTTTTGTAAACGTGTTTGTAATTCTGTTTTAATGGTTTCAGTAACAGGCATTATTTCTACAGAGTCTACATACTTCATGAATAGTCGAAGTTTACCGCGAACAACTCCTCTTCTTTTATTTAAATCTTTAAATATATCCTCACCACTACTACGACCCTCTTTTGTCGGAGTTTTAGTCATTTTGAAGTTTGTGGAAGACACTGGAAAATACTTATTTGTAAAGATTTATTTTTTTATTTTTATTAAACGAAGTTGAGGGTACTAGAAATATACTAAAAAAAAACCCAAAGGATGACGTGCCAATTTTATTGGCGGAGGAACCGCTTGCCGGCGACGGCAACAAGAGTCGAGGAGACTCCTGTCCCTCCGGGGACCAAGCTAGGTCCGACCGGGACAGTGGACGTGGGCGTTTCTGGGGGAAACGCCCGCGTGACGAAATGACGGACCGCGCGGGATCGGCGGGACAATCCTCAAGCGAGGAAAACCTGCCGGTCGCTAAGGCGCCTACAGGCAGGAGAGGCCGAGGTCGTGCGTCGGTGACCCCGAAGCCAGGGCGTGGCAATCGGGGTCGCATCAAGCGGCCCGATACCCCCCCAGGAATCGGCGGGGAGAGTGACCCTGAGGTCTCATCCGAGGCCTCAACCGATTCGGAAGGGGTTATCGTCCCACAGGGGAGCACGAAAATAAGCCCCCAGGCCGCCAAAGTGGCCGCTGGGGGCTCCAATTCGGAGCGAGCGGACAGGTTTGCGGAGGTCGTAGTGGCCGCAATCAGGACTGTGGCCTTAAAAAAGCTGCAGTCCTCGAAAGACAAGGCCATACCTGCGGCCACGGCCTCCTTTATGGCGGCAGCGGAGGCCCTTCTTCATCTCGGGCCTCCGTCGGACGGTATGTCTGAAATGCGGGCGGAGATCGCCCGCTTGACAGCCGCCACGGAGCTTCTCCAAAAGGAGAACAAGGAGCTCCGAGCAGACCTGGCCGGACTCCGTGGAGCCGGCGCTCGCGTTGTCCTACAACGTGGAGCGGTGCAGGGGCAGGGCCCGCCCTTGCCGGCGGAGGACCGGGTTTTGGCTCTGGTGCGGAAGGAGCTGGCTGCCTTCAACAGCCGGTTCTCCGCACTGGAGGCCGTGGTCCTGCGCCCTCCGTTAGCGGCGAGCCAGCCGGCCTCAGGCCAGCGGAAGGTGGCATCGTATGCCGCCGCCGCCACCGCAGCTGCCGCGGTGGCCAAACCAGCCCCGTCAGGGCACACCAGGGGTGGGGCTGCTACACAGGCAGCGAGGGCCCCGGCCAAGGCGGTGGGGGCCCCGGCCCTGGCCCTGGCAGCGGGGGCTCCGCCCCTGGTGGCGAAACGGCCGCCAATGCCTCCCAAATCTCCCCAGGCTGACGCCGAGTGGCAAATAGCCGGGGAGAAGAAGAAGGCAGGCAAGGCCAAAAGGGCGGCCAAAAAGAAGGCCAGGCGGCAGCGGCGCAAGGAGCAAAGCGTCGCGGCTAGGCTCCGCGCCCCGAAGTCCGCAGCTGTAGTGATTACACTACAGCCGGAAGCGGAAAAGAAGGGCGTGTCCTACCGCGACGTGCTCTCCAAGGTTGGGGCGGCGGTGGATCTGGAAGAGATCGGCGCCACTCAGGGCATCCGGGTTAGGGTCACTGCGACTGGCGCCCGGATGCTAGAGCTCCCCGGAGTGGCCAGTGGCCCGGCCGCTGACGCCCTAGCTGAAAAGCTCAGGGCGTCCTTAAATGCGGACGAGGCCCGAGTGTCCAGGCCCACCAAGTGCGTGGACATGCGCATCTCGGGCCTGGACGACTCAGTGGCGGAGGAACAGGTGGTGGCCGCTGTCGTCAGGACTGGGGGGTGCTCTGCCGAGCAGGTTAGGGCGGGCACCATCCGTCCTGGCTTCACGGGGATGCGAGCCGTAACGGTGAGCTGCCCCGTGTCGGCGGCCAGGAAAATCGCCGGGGAGGGCCAAAGGTTATTGGTGGGCTGGGTATCCGCGCAGGTGAAACTGCTCGAACCCAGACCTCTGAGATGCTTCCGCTGCCATGTGGGCAACCACGTGGGAGCTAAATGCACCTCGGAGGTGGACCGCAGCGATCACTGCTATCGCTGCGGTCAGCCCGGTCACAAGGCCGGCTCGTGCGAAGCCACGCCGCACTGCGCCGTATGTGCAGCGGCTGGCAAGCCGGCCGAGCACCGGATTGGGAGTAAGGCCTGCGCCCAACCCGCCAAAGCCAGGAGCAAGTCCTCCGCCACCGCCGTCACTGCCGCAGCCGCCACTACTACTGCCGCCGCCGCTGCCGCCACCACCGTCGTCGCCACCGCGGCCGTTGCCGCCGTGGCGGGGCCCTCACGAGGGGCTCGGGGGGGGGCTAAAATGGACTGCCAATAGGTCCATTACGCCTCCTCCAGGCGAACATCAACCACTGCGCCGCAGCTCAGGATCTGTTGCTCCAGAGCATGGCGCAGTGGTCGATTAACATCGCCGTGGTCGCTGAGCCGTACTTTGTCCCGCCCAGGGATCACTGGGTGGAGGACCTGAGCGACTCAGTGGCCATTATTTCGTCGGCCGCCGCCGGTACCCCGTCCCTCGAGACCGTCAAGAAGGGACGGGGTTGCGTAGCAGCACGGTTCGGGGAGATTGTCGTGGTAGGAGCGTACTTTTCCCCGAGCCGGACTCTCGCCGAGTTCCACAACTCCCTTGGGGAGTTGAGAGTCGTCGTCGTCGGGTACCATCCCCTCCCCGTGATCGTCCTCGGGGACTTCAATGCCAAGAACGTGGCATGGGGTTCCCGGTTTACGGACACACGGGGCAGGATCGTGGAGGACTGGGCTCTGGAGTCGGGCCTGGTCGTCCTAAACCGGGGTTCTGTCCCCACGTGCGTGCGGATGCGGGGCGAGTCAGTGGTGGACATTTCGTTCGCCAGCCCCGCTCTGTCACCACGTGTCATCGACTGGCGCGTCATGGAGGGGGTGGAGACCTATTCCGATCACCGGTACATCCGGTTTGACGTCTCCGCCCAGACCTCGGGCACGCCGGTCAGACAGACCCCGAGTGGTCCGCGGTGGGCGCTGAAGCAGCTGGACCGGGAGCTCCTCCTGGAGGCCTCGATCGTGCAGGCCTGGGTGTCATCACCGGACAGGCCTGCCGACATCAATGACGAGGCGGAGTGGTTCCGGGAGGCCATGTCCGAAATTTGTGACGTGGCTATGCCCCGGGTCCAGCCCGGACGTGCTCGGCGCCAGGTGTACTGGTGGTCGCGTGAGCTTAGCGCTTTACGCGCGGCGTGCGTCGATGCGCGCCACCGGTACTCCAGGCACCGCAGGCTTCGTATCCGCCCTCCGGATACGGAAGCCATTGAGGCGGAGCTGTACGAAGGGTACAGAGCGGCGAAGACCGCCCTCCGAGCGGAGATCGAGCGGGCCAGAGGAGAGGGCCGTAAGGAGTCGCTGGAGACTCTGAACAGAGACCCGTGGGGGCGCCCATACAAATGGGTGAGAGATCAACTCCGCCCATGGGCTCCCCCGCTGACGCAGAGTCTCCGGCCCCAGCTCGTGGAGGACGTGGTGAGCGCTCTGTTCCCTTCGCGAGGGGAACATACTCCCCCGCCCATGGCTCCGCCTCCTGCGGTGCCCGATGCGGACCACACCAGTGACGACGACGACGAATCTACGGAGGTGACCGAGGTAGATTTGAGAGTGGCGGTAGGTAGGCTGAGTGCCAAAAATACCGCCCCAGGACCCGACGGCTTACCTGGAAAAGCCTGGGTCCTGGCCTTAGAGGCTCTCGGGCCTCGACTTAGGGGGCTCCTAAGCGCATGTTTGGAGAGGGGCCAGTTCCCACTTCGCTGGAAGACGGGGAAACTGGTCCTCATTAAGAAGCCGGGGCGCCCAGCGGACTCTCCGTCCGCTTACCGGCCCATCGTGCTGCTCGACGAGGTGGGCAAGCTCTTCGAAAGAGTTATTGCGGACCGCCTTGTCGGGCGGCTGGTGCGAGTGGGGCCGGATTTGGCGGACAGCCAGTTTGGTTTCCGCAAGGGGCGCTCCACGGTGGATGCCATCATGCGCGTTCGAGCCCTCACGACGGGGGATGCTGTTGCCCGGGGTGGGGTAGTCTTGGCGGTGTCTCTTGACATCGCCAACGCGTTCAACACCCTGCCCTGGAGTTGCATTAGGGAGGCACTCCGGTATCACCGGATGCCGACCTACCTCTGTCGAGTGGTCGAGGCCTATCTGACGGACAGGGCCGTCATCTACCCTGGTCACCACGGAGAGTGGAACCGGCGAGAGATGTCGTGCGGTGTCCCACAGGGATCGGTTCTGGGGCCGCATCTGTGGGACATCGGCTACGACTGGGTGCTGCGCGCCGACCTCCCTAGCGGCGTCAGCGTAGTCTGCTACGCTGACGACACGCTGGTCCTGGTGCAGGGGAGGTCGCATGAGGCGGCGGCCGAACTGGCGACACGTTGGGTTGCGACAATCGTCGATAGGATCCGGCAACTGGGACTCGAGGTGGCCTTGCACAAGTCCGAGGCCATGCGTTTCTATGGTCCTCGGAACGCGCCACTGTCGGGTTCCCAGATAACGGCAGGAGGGGTTCACATCGGTGTCGAGTCGACGATGAAGTACCTGGGACTCGTCCTCGACACCCGGTGGAACTTCGTGGAGCACTTCCGACGTTTGGCTCCCAAACTGGATAGGGCTGGGGCTGCTTTGAAGCGGCTTCTGCCCAACCTAGGGGGTCCAAACGCCTCCTGCCGGAGGCTCTACGCGGGGATCGTGCGGTCCATGGCCCTTTACGGGGCACCGGTGTGGGCGCGTTCACTGAGGCTGCGACCGGCCCAGCGGTTGAACGCGTCCCAAAGGGTCATGGCCATCAGGCTGGTCCGGGGATACCGCACGGTCTCCCGCGAGGCGGCGAGCCTCCTTGCCGGACTACCGCCATGGGATCTGGAGGCGAAGGTCCTCGCGCACATGTGGGAGTTGCGCGAGGAGGCGAAACGCCGGGGTATAACTCCGCTGCCGCAACAAATCGCGGCACAGCGGACAGAGCTCCGGCGGGATCTCATGGCGGCATGGAGTGTGCGATTGTCGCAACCCAGCGCTGGGCACGCCACAATTGCGGCGGTAAGTCCCCTCTTTGAGGAGTGGCTGGAGAGGCGCCACGGCGTCCTCACCTTCCGCCTGACGCAGGTCCTCACCGGACACGGTTGCTTCGGGAGGTTCCTGTTTAGGATCAAGCGGGAGGAAACGCCCGGGTGTCACCATTGTGTGGAACGCCCGGAGGACACGGTGGAGCATACGGTGGAGGTCTGCCCGGCTTGGGCGGAGCACCGCCGTGTCCTCACGGAGGCGATCGGCGGCGGCGATCTCTCGCGTCCGGCCCTGGTTCAGGCCATGGTCCGGAGCGAGAGTGCATGGGAAGCCGTCACTTCCTTCTGCGAAGCAGTAATGCTCGCGAAGGAGGAGGCGGAGCGCGCGAGGGAAATGCAAGATGCGCGCCCTCGCGCCCCTAGTCGCCGCAGGAGACGCCCCGGGCGTCGGGAGTCGCGAGCCGACTTCCGGCCACCGTAGGCGCGGGCTTGCGGACGGTGGGCAATGGGTAGCTCGCCGTCCGATTAGGACCAGGCCCGGGTCGACGGCGCGTTGTGTTCCACGCGCGCCTCAAAGAGATGTCAGCACCAACTGACGGGGTCCGTAAGGGCCAATGCCTGCCAGGGTTGCGAGTTTGTCCGAAAGGGATATCGCGGCCCCGGCACACAGGCAACGGAAGGAACATGGGTGGGTTTTAGTCAGTAAAAGTCTGACACTCCCTCTCGCTCCGCCCAGAGCGGGAGGAGTCATTTGATGATTTCCCACCCAAAAAAAAAAAAAAAAGGGTACTAGCAAAACAAAATCTTTACGCGTTTTTAACTATTTAACGGGAATAAAACACTAAGATATCACACAATATTAACACAAATGAAGCACTGAATATAGAAAAAGGGGTAAGGATAAAGAATGATGATTGACCTGACCGTTTTATGCTGGTACAGTGGATGACTTCGCTGATGGAATCGTGCGTCCGATTAATGCTGGTCACAACGATTTCTTCTGCTGCATCCGGCGTTGAAGGTCCAAAATATGTTTTGGAGATGAATGAAAATCTTCTTCGATAGTAATTAGGCGTTTAATTAATTATTTAGGTTTTACAAAATCAGCGATGTTTCTATGCGTGTATGTCGGTCTATTGAATCCGACGGTTGCGCCGCGCGTAGAGGAATTCGGTACCACACCCCGCACTCCTCTCCTCTGGCCTCCAGTAGTAGTGGGCTCGTTCATAGTGACGATGCGTAGACATATAGTTTATAAAAAAAAAAAATTGACCCTTATTGGAATCTCATACATATTCCCTATTGCGACCTCAGGTTCTCAATCTCAGTTTTAAGGATGTTTATCTGCCTATCCTCCTCGTCTTCTGACATTTCCGGCATACTATTTTGTAGTCTCATCCAATGTTTGAGAAATTATTTCACTTGTGTCATTAATGGGTTCCAATAAAGTACGTTTTTGACGGAATGTTACATTTTCTAGGGAGTCCATTGTGATATTACAAATTTAAATTATCCCAAAAAGTCTCGCAGCAACCGTCGGATTTGAACGTGCAATCATGCGGTTCGTAGGCAAGTATGTCAGTTCGTCTGCCGCTTAGCCACTCGTACAATTAATATCTATATCCAATTTTGTGATCTAATGGCGTTTAACTACGTAAGTCCTTGTTTTTGTAGTAGATGTCGCTACTTACAATACTGATTGCCGATTTGATATTTATTAGTCCAGAAACACTGTGACAACAATATTAGTGGTCGGTTTATGAGGTTTTTGGTAGATGGCGTTGGCGTTGTCATAACTTCAAGTCACGTAGGTACAGTATTTGAATAAACAACGCTATTTACAATACTGATTGCCGATTTGTTATTTATTGGTCCGGGAACACTGTGACAACAATATTAGTGGTTGATTTATGAGGTTTTAGGTAGATGGCGTTGGCGTTGTGATAACTTCAAGTCACGTAGGTGCAGGATTTGAATAAAAACCGATTTTTTCGGTAATAATTTTTGTTTAGATCACTGTTTTGTCACCACTGTCTAGAAATTGTTAATATTTATGAATGTTTTGTAGACTGCTGTCTTAAAATTTGGATGTTTAAACTGGTATACATATAGCACTGAGTTTATTGAGTTTTTAGTCAATGTTTACATATTTGAGATTCGATGTTAGTTAATAACCCGGTGTTTTGATCAATGCTAACACTGTCACTGCTAGTTTACGAGTCCAGCATCACTTTTATGTATAATACACTGTTTAAATACTGGGTTTACTATATGTAGTAATTATTTAATTACGAGCACAATCACATCTAATGTTTACTTGTCAGCGCCATCTGACGATCGACGTCAGTGTCAGTCAACAACCATGTCAGTTCCCGTCAGTGCGTTCCGTTTTAGGCTACTGTGTGATGACCGACTGAGACTGGCAGTAGTTATTTAATTTTTTCTGCTTTTCTGAAATGTTTTTTTTTTTTTACTTTTTTCTTGTTGTTCCCTTCTCAAAAGTTTAACATTTTGTTTTGTATATTTTTTTGTCTTTCTCTTTTGTTGCCCGGATTCATTAGATTATTTAGGTTTTAAATTCTTGAATTTTAATAACGCAACCGGCAGGTGGACTTGTTATTTAGTTAACCTTTATTTTATTTATTTGTTATTTAGGTTTTTTTTTAGTTTTTGTGTATTTATTATATCTATATTATTTTATGTCTATCGATGAAAGCAGCGATAGTAATAGTTTCATATCTTTAACAAGCAACGACGACAGTTTCGTGAGTGTTCCTTCTCTTGCAGACAGTCTTACAGCGCAGTTTTCTGATGTTTCTAAAAATGTTAACGTTATACATATTAACGCTCAGAGCATTCCGGCTCATTTCCACGATATGCTGGCAAGCTTTGACTGTAAAAACATACATGCTATTCTTATTTCCGAGTCATGGCTTAAACCCTGTCTCCCTTCAATTAGTTACTCTCTTCCTGGCTTCCAGCTTATAAGAAATGACCGGTCGGTTGGTGGTGGTGGTGGTGTTGCCATATATCTCCGCGCACATATTCCCTTTTCTGTTGTCAACGTGTCAGCGCAGCCACCGCCGTCAGGTGCCGGTGAACATCTCTTTCTTGAAGTCGAACTACACCATTCAAAATTACTTCTTGACGTCTACTACTGTCCCTCTTTACGCGTTAATTTCTTTTAATTTTTTGAAAATCTATTAGAAACACTGATCCCTTCTTACAGTCATAGTATAATCATGGGTGACTTCAATACTTGTCTTCTGAAAAAAGACCATCGCTCTTCTTCTCTGACTAATATTTCGGTTTCCAGTAATCTTTCCATTCTTCCGCTGAGTGCCACTCACCATTTTCCTAACTCTACTTCTTCACTTCTTGACTTGATTTTTGTTTCCTCTCCTGGTCGCGTCGCTAAGCATGACCAATGCTCAGCCGATGCCTTTTCATACCATGACCTGATCTATCTTTCATACAAAATTCGCCCACCTAAGGCGAAAGCCAAGGTTCTCGAGATCTTGCAACGCAATTTTGGTGGTATGAATGTTGACGATCTTTGCAAGGATGCCAACAACATAGATTGGTCTGCTCTATTTGCCTCTTCATCTGTCGATGAGCAAGTTGATATTTTTGCGGCTAAACTTATAGAGCTTTATGATCATCATGCACCTGTTCGAGCAGTTTAAGGTTAGACATCTGCCGGCACCGTAGCTCACAGATAAGATTAAAACAATAATGCACAGAAAAGTGACGGCAAAGTCTAAGTTTAAGCGTAGGCTTAATGACGCTAACAGGGAAAGATATGTCTCAATACGTACTCACTGCAATAAGATGTGTAGGAATGCTCATAGAAAGAGAAAGAAAGAAAAATGCGTTTATTGGCATTACAGCAGAAAAATACACCTTATAACTAAAAAAAACAGAAAACAATGATTATAATGCCAATAGGGCCTCAGCTCAGCATAAATGTCAGATGGCAACACACAGTGTACCACCTGACGCTCATTTTCAGCTGCAACTCACGAGTGCCATACGCTAGAATAATAAAGACAGGGAAGTGTGTGTCCGTTTTAATAAATTAACAGAATAAATTAGAGGTAAGTAGTAAAAGATAGGATAACATGAAAAACTCACAAAATCAAATAAAACAAAATGTTGTGACATACATCAGTGTGTGTGGTGTGTTGTGAATGAGAAACTAAAATAAATAAATACCCAATATCTGTGTCATAATACTCGTGGCGATTTAATTTTGAATTTATTGTTTATTTTTATTTTAATGTATTAAAATAAAAATAAACAATAAATTCAAAATTAAATCGTGTAGTTCTTCTTAACTACGAAACGGAACGGATTTTGATGCGGTTCTTAACTATCATGTTGTTCTCATGATAGTTAAGAACCTAGTTTTTTTTTCATGAAGCTTTTTTCATTCTAGTTTTTTTCATTCTAGCCAAGTGGAGTTTACGTCTAGCTTTCATTTTTAAAATGTTGTACTCATTGAAGAAAGGTGTAACATGACCCCTAAAGGGAACTTTAAAACAGAAGCGCGCACAGGCGTTTTGAAGTCTTTGGATCATCCTTTCAGTTTTTGACAGTAGCCGTTGGCCGTACACGGTGTCCGCATAATTTAACTTTGATAAAACCAAAGACTCCACAAGCAAGACTCGCAATTCTTCACTAAGGTAGGGATGGGCCGTAATAGCAATTTCGAATCGACTCAGATACGTGTTTGTGAAAACGAAGTTCCGTGTCCATGATGAGACCTAAATTACGCGCCTCGTAAACCCGTTCGATAGGCTCTCTCATAACAGTCACACAGCCGGCACAGGGTTTAATTTTACCTAACTAGTTTTCGGTTCCAAAAAGCATATACTTGGTTTTGGTAGGGTTCAAGGCAAGCGTATTAGCATTGGATCACTGCACTATGTTTTCAAGATCTGTATTAAGATCGTCTAATGCTTGTTCATAGTCTTCCGGCTTAAATGATATATATACTTGTGTGTCATCGGCATTAATATGATATTTACATTTATTTATATTTTTAATTATATCGGCACAATACAATATAAACAATACTGGCCCAAGGATCGAGCCCTGCGGAACCCCCCTTCCTACTGTGCGATGTCTAAAGACAACTGTTGAGCCGTCCGCCCGCCGTATTTTAACAAATTGCGTACGATCGCCTAAATAGCTATCAAACCACTCTATTGTGTCCTTGTCAAATCCATAAAAAGCCATCTTTGACAATAATAGAGGAACGTTAATACAGTCAAAGGCGCGCGAAAAATCAAGCAACACCAAAAGAGTGCAGTAGGGTATTATTGGGCATTCTACCCCACCTTCCGTTCCATCGGCTCACTCCGTTCGCCTCGTCACTCTCGGTGGAGTAGAATGCCCAATAATATAAATGAAATCGTACATAGTGCTGCAAAATACTGGTTCGGCGCCTATTCCATCCGATGGAACGGAAGGTTGAGTAAAATATTGGTTCGGCGCCTATTCCACCCGATGGAACGGAAGGTTGAGTAAAATATTGGTTCGGCGCCTATTCCATCCGATGGAACGGAAGGTGGAGTAAAATATTGGTCCGACATCTATTTCAGTTCGACGTCTACTTCATCCGATGGAACGGAAGGTTGAGTAAAATATTGGTTCGGCGCATATTCCACCCGATGGAACGGAAGGTTGAGTAAAATACTGGTCCGGCGCCAATTCCAGTTCGACGTCTATTCCACCCGATGGAACGAGTTATAAATGTTTATGTAATACATTAATTGTTACTAAGTTGAAGGGATTAGTCAGCCTTGAAACTGCGTTACCGTGTCAAGCTGCTTCCAGGGTGCGCCACGAGGAGGCTCCTTTCATACACCCCGCTAACCTAAAATTCAGGACAGCTTGTCTCATGTCTCTCCACAAAATTAGAGATAGCGCATATACACGCTTCACTCCGTTTTCTGTGACCAGATTGGCTCGAGGACATCTGAACGTTAAGATCGCTTACAATAAAGTAAAATTCAGGATAGATAATCTCATGTCTCTTCACAAAGCAAGAAATAGCATGCACCTACAGGCACACGCAAATTCTATTTCTATGACCCCAGATTGGGCACCAAGGACATCTGAACTTTAGGATACCGTAATCATTAAACTAAAATTTGGGACAGATTGTCTCATATCTCTTCACAGATCAAGAAATAGCATGCACCTAGAGGCACACACACATTCTCTTTCTATGGCCCCAGATTGGGCACCAAGGACATCCAAATTTTAATTTTAATTTATTCATACACTACCATACACGTTAACAAACAAGGGCGCTCGCTGTTTAAACCGCTATCCTAAAATTCAGGACAAGTTTGTCTCATGTCTCTTCACAAAGCAAGAAATAGCATGCACCTACAGGCACACGCACATTCTATTTCTATGACCCCAGATTGGGCACCAAGGATATCCAAATTTTAATTTAATTTATTCATACACTACCATACACGTTAACAAACAGGAGCGCTCGCAGTTTAAACTTAAGCCGCTATCCTAAAATTCAGGACAAGTTTGTCTCATGTCTCTTCACAAAGCAAAAAATAGCATACACCTACAGGCACACACACATTCTATTTTTATGACCCCAGATTGGGCACCAAGGACATCTGAACTTTAGGATACCGTAAACATTAAACTAAAATTTGGGACAGCTTGTCTCATATCTCTTCACAGAGCAAGAAATAGCATGCAACTAGAGGCACACACACATTCTATTTCTATGGCCCCAGATTGGGCACCAAGGATATCCAAATTTTAATTTAATTTATTCATACACTACCATACACGTTAACAAACAGGAGCGCTCGCAGTTTAAACCGCTATCCTAAAATTCAGGACAGTTTGTCACATGTCTCTTCACAAAGCAAGAAATAGCATGCACCTACAGGCACACACACATTCTATTTTTATGACCCCAGATTGGGCACCAAGGACATCTGAACTTTAGGATACCGTAAACATTAAACTAAAATTTGGAACAGATCGCTCAAGTCACTTCATGAAAGTAAGAAATAGCGCACAGGCACATACGCACATTCTATTTTTAGTAACCAGATTGGCTCGAGGACATCCAAATTTTAATTTAATTAATTCAAACAGACGACACTACCTTACACGGTAACGTACAAGTAATGTATTGAGTAGTTCTCTCACGCTCTGCTGTACGAGCATTCTGCTGGTGTCGCATGCTTATACACTTGCCATCGTTCCGTCTAGTCCGCCCGTATAATCACCGTGAAAACGGAGCATGCGCCGTTCAACGGTTAGCCGCTGCGCCGTACTCATTCGTGAAGCGCCTGACGACAAGCGTTTGGAAACGTATCAGGCAGCCGTCGTGAATGTATAAATGATCATTTACAATGTCAAAGACAGCAAAAATGCATCATACATTAATTTGCTTATTCGAACTTTATAGTATTGTAATACGATCGTCGTACATGTTGTAGACCGTAATTCAAATCTGAGTTTAAGAGATCTCCCTATAATCATCTTCATTAAATTGGGGGAAGGTGTTGTTTAAATAAGAACGATACCAATTCCGTTAACTTATTATAAATGACTGATTCTTTCCTTGACATAACTTTCATTTTTTTGTCAAATCAATCAAATCAAAATCAAAAGTCATTTATTCAAACTAGGCTGAGAATCAGCACTTTTCGAACGTCAAAATTACATAAGACAGTCCCCCAAAACGCCCACCCTTCACCACTTCCTAGTGCGTTAGCTGGGAAGAAGAAGTGGCGCAACAAACTCCCCAGCTGCACAGCTGTCTGTTCAGTTAAAAGAACAAAAAGAAGATTCTATATAATAGTATTCAAAATAATTTACATTAAGCAACACAAAACATAATTTAAATTATTAGCCATATATAAGCTAGCACACGCCAATATACCAAACAAAATCATCGAGAACTATACTCAGGCAGAAATAAAAAACAAAACGTAAACAGAACTTAATATCTTAATAAAAGCCACCAGGCATAAAGGGCGTGCCCGCTTACATATAGTTGTAACTGGAAGTTATAAATGATAAACTAGGACCATCGAGGTAAAATAAATAAACAAACAGTTAATTACTAATAGTAATAAATAATATGATCAATTGTCGAGGTCACTAGCTAACCACATATTGCAATACAACTCATAAAAAAACAGTGTGATGAGTAGATTTTGTCAAAAATAAATTAAAATAACTTGACTTAAAATGTCAACAATAATTAAATTTAAATAATTTGACTTTTATAGTCAAATAAATTAAACAATTACTTATATAAACTCATATAACTTGTCAGTGGGTAAGCTGGAGAAAGAACATAAACATTGTCTTGAGTTAACTACAGCGACCAACTATTCTTATCATTTAAGTAGTCGTTGATAGAATAGTATGCCTTTGAACAAAGCTTGGATTTTACTTTCGTTTTAAACGCATTAAAAGGCAAATCTACCAAAGAAGAGGGTAGCTTGTTATAAAAGGTTATACCAAGCCCAACAAATGAGTTATGAACTTTATGAAGCCGGTGAAAGGGAGCTCGTAGTTTGTCCTTATTTCTAGTGTTAACATTGTGAAAATCACTGTTTTTAGTGTATAAGTGTATATTTTGCCTAATATATAAGATATTGGCGAAGATGAATTGAGATGCCACCGTGAGGATACCAATATCTTTGAAAAAATCTCTTAGAGAAACTCTGGCACCTAGCTGGTAAATAGCTCGAACAGCTCGTTTTTGAAGGACAAATATATTTTGAATATCAGCAGCTTTGCCCCACAGCAGAAGACCGTAGGACATAACGCTATGAAAATAACTAAAATAGACTAAACGAGCTGTATCGACGTCAGTGTATTGTCTTACTTTCCTGACGGCGTAGGCGGCGGAACTGAGCCTTCCCGCTAGGCTCGATATATGTGGGCCCCACTGAAGTTTGGCGTCTACTGTTATGCCCAGAAAAACTGCCGAATTTACGGATTCAAGCACCTCTTTATCTAAGACGATGTTGGGACCTAGATTTCTAACATTAGGTAGGGCGAACTTTACACATTTCGTTTTCTTAGCATTGAGAACTAGGTTATTTGTCGTAAACCAATCTGTAACCATTGAGAGTGCACTGTTTACATCGTCAAAATCTTGTCTATTCCTGTCTACTTTAAAAATAAGAGAGGTATCATCTGCAAACAGTACAACTTCACAGATACCCTTTAAATAGAATGGTAAGTCATTGATATACACTAAGAACAAGAATGGACCCAGTATTGAGCCTTGAGGTACACCTAACTGAACTGGTAGCCCGGAAGATTTCACACCATCAACATCTACACATTGGGACCTATTATGTAAATACGAATTTATAACGTTGAGAGCTTCGTTTAGCACACCATAATGACGCAGTTTACGCAAAAGCGTGTCATGGTGCACGCAATCAAAGGCTTTGGAGAGATCACAGAAAACCCCAATAGCATTTTGCGAGTTCTCCCATGCGTTAAATATGTGTTTCAGCAGAGCAACACCCGCATCTGTAGTCGAACGACCTTTTGTAAAGCCATATTGTTCATTATGAAGGAGGCTATTTAAATTAAAATGTTTTAGCAACTGCTTGAGTATTAACTTTTCAAATATTTTGCTAAATGCTGGTAAAATAGAAATAGGCCTGAAATTGCCAACGTCATTTTTATTACCTGATTTAAATAATGGTATGATTTTACTATTTTTCATGAGGTCAGGAAAAGTTCCTAAATCAACACATTTATTAAAAGTAACAGCTAGATAGGGGGCTACGATGTCTATTATATTACTTAAAAGTTTAATGGAGATGCCCCAGTAATCACCCGTGTTTTTTGACTTGAGTGTGTTAAAAACATTAACTACATCACGAGGCGTTACATGTTCGAAGCTAAATAAGGTACTACATTTAGGCACACTACTATGCAAAATGTTTTCAGCTTTAGACGGGGACGAATTCAAGGAGCGAGTCGTAGTTATAGGTATGTTGGCAAAAAACTCATTAAATGCCTCGGCTACGTCGGCTGCTGTATTAACTAATTTATCGTCTACCATAATCTCAAGTTGTTTTTCATGTCTAACCGACTTACCCGTTTCATTGTTAATAATTTTCCAAGTGGTTTTTACTTTATTATTAGATTTTTTAATTGTATCGCTTAAAAATTTAGATTTAGCAAAAGCACAATTTTTTTTTAATAATTTTGAATACTTTTTGACATACTCTAGGAAAGGAGTATCAAACCTGTATTTTTTCAAACCATATAACTCGTATAGTGTCGCTCTACTTTTATAAATACCTGGAGTAGCCCATTGATTAAAGCCAACGGAGGTGCCATTAATGTTAATGGTTTTGGTCTTAAAAATAGATTGGTACTCTTTTTGCACAACATCAAAAAGGGCTCCATAAATTTCATTAGGATTCTGGTGTTCTACTATAGATGGTGTAATTCTATGAGCTATATTGTTTTTAAACTTGATGCAACGAGTAGCTGTATAAGGCCTGCATTCTATTTTATGAGGCTTTTTATTTAATGGCATAGGGAAGCTAGCCAATAAACCACAGTGGTCAGACGTTAAGTCACTTAAAACTATTTTATTTTTGGCATCATAATCACTAAAAATATTATCGAGACAAGTCGACGAAGATGCCGTGATCCTAGTAGGTTCAAAAAACAAGTTAATTAAATTATAAGACCTGAACAGATTGAGAAGTCTAATACTCAATGGTGTAACCTCTAAAATATTAATGTTGAAATCGCCACATAAAATTATGCTTTTATTACTTGATTTTAGCCTATTGAGTGAATCCTCCATTACCGATTCGAAACGAATAAAATCCCCAGATGGGGGTCGATAAACGCAAATTATAACGTATCGCTCTAGTTCAACACAAGACAACTCAATAGTGCGCTCAATAGAAAGATTAACTAAATCTAGACGTTGTTTACATTTCAACTTGTTTGAAACAAGAACTAAAGACCCACCGCGAATAGCATGTTTTCTTACAAATGCACTTTGTACAGTAAACAAATCATCATTGATAAACACTACTTCATGTTCTTTCAACCAGTGTTCAGTCAAACATAACACCTGAACATCATAGTTTTCCATAAATAAACTTAACTCTAGTTCTTTGCTAGACAGACCCTGCATATTTTGATGTACAACATTGAACATATGCGGCTTATCCGTTGTCGCACCTAATAGTTTAAACTACAAGGCGTATCAAAAGTAGTGTTAGTACCACTACTAACAGTAATCGATGGTACACTACAAGTACCAGTGTCATTGTGTATATTGTATGCTAAAAGATTAGCAATTTGTCTCCTACAACTAGGTGGCAAATACATAGTATAATTTGTCAGTTTGTAATCAGCAATAAATTGATTACAATCAAAGTATAAAATAGCTTCATTGTGACGACAAGTCCTATTATAAATTAACATATTTAATTTATGAATGTGCCTATTTTTCTCATTGGACAAATATTTAGAATAAGGCAAGGCACAGAAAATAAATTTACAACTATTGGTCTCATTGAGATGTAACATCAAATGGACACATTCAATTATGTCTTTTTTCCTGACAGTTAAACTATCCCCGTATAATAATATAACAGTGGAACCGGGGTTAATTTTTGTCAATTTAATATTATTAATTAATTGGCTAATACTGGCACCGGGTGTAATAAGCTGGTTGTAGTCTAAGAATTCTTTAAAAACGCGATCCCTTAATGTCATTGCTGAATTTAGAAGCCGACTTTCTATACATGAAAATAATGTTTTATGAAACTTTGTTAGTTTTAGTAGTTTCATGATTTTAAATCCGCTTTGAGTTTAACTGCAACATAAAATTAACTAAGTTTTTAACGTGGATTGTTCTGCACACAACAAATTTTGTAAGGATTTTGCATCTTTAGGTACATGGATTTTGCATCTTTAGGTACATCCTGATTTCTGGCTCTCATAATTAGGTTTTTTTTTTTTTTTTCTCGAGTTTGATGTCATTCAAAGTTTTTATCAAAACATATTAAACAAATACACATACCTATTTTAAATAAAATATGTATTGTAGTAATTCTAAACGACAGCTAGATATTGTTGCGGCTTCATCTTTGTCGACGAGGGTAAATATATTTCATTTCTCACGATATAAAATGCAATTTTGCAGTGACGGTATGCAATTAATATGTGTCCCGACAAGCATGAACGTTTTTAGTTAAATTGTACCTTATCTTCATTTCATTACATCATTGATTCCAATGCGCTTGTCGTTTAAGGGATCTCCCTATAATCATCTTTATCAAATTGGGGGAAGGTGTTCCTTAAATAAGAACGATAGCAATTCCGTTTACTTATTATAAATGAGTGATTCTTTCCCTGATATAACTTAACACATTTTATGTAATAAGCTGGTTTTAGTCTAGGAATTCTTTGAAACGGCGATCCATTAATATTATTGCTGAATTTAGAAACCGACTTCTTTTGCATGAAATGTTTTATAAAGTTTATTAGTTTTAGTAGTTTGATGATTTTACACCAGCTTTGAGTTTAACTGCAGCAAAATTGCATCATGCATTAATTTGCTTATTCGAACTTTATAATATTGTAAGACGATCGTCGTACATGTTGTAGACCGTAATTCAAATTTGAGTTAAAGGAATCTCCCTATAATCATCTTCATCAAATTGAGGGAAGGTGTTGCTTAAATAAGAACGATACCAATTCCGTTAACTTATTATATATGAGTGATTCTTTCCCTGACATAACTTTACGCATGTTTGTAATAAGCTGGGCTTAGTCTAGATTTTTTTTGAAAAGGTGATCCATTAATATCATTGCTGAATTTGGAAAACCGACTTCCTTTGCATGAAGTGTTTTATTAAAGTTATTTTTAGTAGTTTGATGATTTTACACCGGCTTTGAGTTTAACTGCAGCAAAATTGCATCATGCGTTAATTTGCTTATTCGAACTTTATAATATTGTAAGACGATCGTCCCACATGTTGTAGACCGTAATTCAAATTTGACTTAAAGGAATCTCCCTATAATCATCTTCATCAAATTGGGGGAAGGTGTTAAATAAGAACGATACCAATTCCGTTACCTTATTATAAATGAGTGATTCTTTCCCTGATATAACTTTACAATATTATGTAATAAGCTGGTTTTAGTCTAGGAATTCTTTGAAATGGTGATCCATTAATATCATTGCTGAATTTAGAAACCGACTTCTTTTGCATGAAATGTTTTATAAAGTTTATTAGTTTCAGTAGTTTGATGATTTTACACCAGCTTTGAGTTTAACTGCAGCAAAATTGCATCATACATAAATTTGCTTATTCGAACTTTCTCGTATTGTACTTACGTCTTATTAAACCGTAGTGATTGAAAACCCCTTCTATCAAATTACAATTTTATCCTGAGAAATGAAATACAAAACCACCTTTAACGCTCGCCGACAAAGGCGAAACCGATACCAGGCCGTTACTTATATTTAATACAAAAGGTAATATAATAAAGTATGTATGTTTGTTTAATAAACCTTGATAAAAAAACTCGGCATGACATGTTTTTTTTATTTATTTTTTTATGGCGCAATTTGATATGAGCTGAAAGTAAAATGTCCTGAAAATATTTTTTGTGAAGAACAATTCATGTGAACAAATTCATATTAAAAACTTAGTTCATTTTATGTTGCGGTTAAACTCAAAGCTGGTGTAAAATCATCAAACTACTAAAACTAAATTTTTTTTATAAAACATTACATGGAAAGGAAGTCGGTTTCTAAATTCAGCAATGACACTATTGGATCGCTTTTTCAAAGAATTCCTAGACTAAAACCAGTTTATTACAGAAAATTCGTGAAGTTATATCAAAGAAAGAATTACTCGTTTATAATAAGTTAACGGAATTGGTATTGTTCTTATTTAAGGAACACCTTCCCCCGGATTGATGAAGATAATTAATAGTAATTATAGGAAGATCCCTCAAACTCAAATTTAAATTACGGACTACAACATGTACGGCGCTCGTCTTACAATACAATAAAGTTCGAATAATCAAATTTATGTATGATGCAATTTTGCTGCAGTTAAACTCAAAGCTGGTGTAAAATCATCAAACTACTGAAACTAATAAACTTTATAAAACATTTCATGCAAAAGAAGTCGGTTTCTAAATTCAGCAATGATATTAATGGATCGCCGTTTCAAAGAATTCCTAGACTAAAACCAGCTTATTACATAAAATGTGTAAAGTTATATCAGGGAAAGAATCACTCATTTATAATAAGTTAACGGAATTGGTATCGTTCTTATTTAAGGAACACCTTCCCCCAATTTGATTCAGATGATTATAGGGAGATCCCTTAAACTCAAATTTGAATTACGGTCTACAACATGTGCGACGATCGTCTTACAATATTATAAAGTTCGAATAAGCAAATTAATGCATGATGCAATTTTGCTGCAGTTAAACTCAAAGCCGGTGTAAAATCATCAAACTACTGAAACTAATAAACTTTATAAAACATTTCATGCAAAAGAAGTCGGTTTCTAAATTCAGCAATGATATTAATGGATCACCATTTCAAAGAATTCCTAGACTAAAACCAGCTTATTACATAATATTGTAAAGTTATATCAGGGAAAGAATCACTCATTTATAATAAGGTAACGGAATTGGTATCGTTCTTATTTAACACCTTCCCCCAATTTGATGAAGATGATTATAGGGAGATTCCTTTAAGTCAAATTTGAATTACGGTCTACAACATGTGGGACGATCGTCTTACAATATTATAAAGTTCGAATAAGCAAATTAACGCATGATGCAATTTTGCTGCAGTTAAACTCAAAGCCGGTGTAAAATCATCAAACTACTAAAAATAACTTTAATAAAACACTTCATGCAAAGGAAGTCGGTTTTCCAAATTCAGCAATGATATTAATGGATCACCTTTTCAAAAAAATTCTAGACTAAGCCCAGCTTATTACAAACATGCGTAAAGTTATGTCAGGGAAAGAATCACTCATATATAATAAGTTAACGGAATTGGTATCGTTCTTATTTAAACAACACCTTCCCCCAATTTAATGAAGATGATTATAGGGAGATCTCTTAAACTCAGATTTGAATTACGGTCTACAACATGTACGACGATCGTATTACAATACTATAAAGTTCGAATAAGCAAATTAATGTATGATGCATTTTTGCTGTCTTTGACATTGTAAATGATCATTTATACATTCACGACGGCTGCCTGATACGTTTCCAAACGCTTGTCGTCAGGCGCTTCACGAATGAGTACGGCGCAGCGGCTAACCGTTGAACGGCGCATGCTCCGTTTTCACGGTGATTATACGGGCGGACTAGACGGAACGATGGCAAGTGTATAAGCATGCGACACCAGCAGAATGCTCGTACAGCAGTGCGTGAGAGAACTACTCAATACATTACTTGTACGTTACCGTGTAAGGTAGTGTCGTCTGTTTGAATTAATTAAATTAAAATTTGGATGTCCTCGAGCCAATCTGGTTACTAAAAATAGAATGTGCGTATGTGCCTGTGCGCTATTTCTTACTTTCATGAAGTGACTTGAGCGATCTGTTCCAAATTTTAGTTTAATGTTTACGGTATCCTAAAGTTCAGATGTCCTTGGTGCCCAATCTGGGGTCATAAAAATAGAATGTGTGTGTGCCTGTAGGTGCATGCTATTTCTTGCTTTGTGAAGAGACATGTGACAAACTGTCCTGAATTTTAGGATAGCGGTTTAAACTGCGAGCGCTCCTGTTTGTTAACGTGTATGGTAGTGTATGAATAAATTAAATTAAAATTTGGATATCCTTGGTGCCCAATCTGGGGCCATAGAAATAGAATGTGTGTGTGCCTCTAGTTGCATGCTATTTCTTGCTCTGTGAAGAGATATGAGACAAGCTGTCCCAAATTTTAGTTTAATGTTTACGGTATCCTAAAGTTCAGATGTCCTTGGTGCCCAATCTGGGGTCATAAAAATAGAATGTGTGTGTGCCTGTAGGTGTATGCTATTTTTTGCTTTGTGAAGAGACATGAGACAAACTTGTCCTGAATTTTAAGATAGCGGTTTAAACAGCGAGCGCCCTTGTTTGTTAACGTGTATGGTAGTGTATGAATAAATTAAATTAAAATTTGGATGTCCTTGGTGCCCAATCTGGGGCCATAGAAAGAGAATGTGTGTGTGTCTCTAGGTGCATGCTATTTCTTGATCTGTGAAGAGATATGAGACAATCTGTCCCATATTTTAGTTTAATGTTTACGGTATCCTAAAGTTCAGATGTCCTTGGTGCCCAATCTGGGGTCATAAAAATAGAATGTGTGTGTGCCTGTAGGTGTATGCTATTTTTTGCTTTGTGAAGAGACATGAGACAAACTTGTCCTGAATTTTAAGATAGCGGTTTAAACAGCGAGCGCCCTTGTTTGTTAACGTGTATGGTAGTGTATGAATAAATTAAATTAAAATTTGGATATCCTTGGTGCCCAATCTGGGGCCATAGAAATAGAATGTGTGTGTGCCTCTAGTTGCATGCTATTTCTTGCTCTGTGAAGAGATATGAGACAAGCTGTCCCAAATTTTAGTTTAATGTTTACGGTATCCTAAAGTTCAGATATCCTTGGTGCCCAATCTGGGGTCATAAAAATAGAATGTGTGTGTGCCTGTAGGTGTATGCTATTTTTTGCTTTGTGAAGAGACATGAGACAAACTTGTCCTGAATTTTAAGATAGCGGTTTAAACAGCGAGCGCCCTTGTTTGTTAACGTGTATGGTAGTGTATGAATAAATTAAATTAAAATTTGGATGTCCTTGGTGCCCAATCTGGGGCCATAGAAAGAGAATGTGTGTGTGTCTCTAGGTGCATGCTATTTCTTGATCTGTGAAGAGATATGAGACAATCTGTCCCATATTTTAGTTTAATGTTTACGGTATCCTAAAGTTCAGATGTCCTTGGTGCCCAATCTGGGGTCATAAAAATAGAATGTGTGTGTGCCTGTAGGTGTATGCTATTTTTTGCTTTGTGAAGAGACATGAGACAAACTTGTCCTGAATTTTAAGATAGCGGTTTAAACAGCGAGCGCCCTTGTTTGTTAACGTGTATGGTAGTGTATGAATAAATTAAATTAAAATTTGGATGTCCTTGGTGCCCAATCTGGGGTCATAGAAATAGAATGTGCGTGTGCCTGTAGGTGCATGCTATTTCTTGCTTTGTGAAGAGACATGAGATTATCTGTCCTGAATTTTACTTTATTGTAAGCGATCCTAACGTTCAGATGTCCTCGAGCCAATCTGGTCACAGAAAACGGAGTGATGCGTGTATATGCGCTATCTCTAATTTTGTGGAGAGACATGAGACAAGCTGTCCTGAATTTTAGGTTAGCGGGGTGTATGAAAGGAGCCTCCTCGTGGCGCACCCTGGAAGCAGCTTGACACGGTAACGCAGTTTCAAGGCTGACTAATCCCTTCAACTTAGTAACAATTAATGTATTACATAAACATTTATAACTCGTTCCATCGGGTGGAATAGACGTCGAACTGGAATTGGCGCCGGACCAGTATTTTACTCAACCTTCCGTTCCATCGGGTGGAATATGCGCCGAACCAATATTTTACTCAACCTTCCGTTCCATCGGATGGAATAGACGCAGAACTGAAATAGGCATCAGACCAGTATTTTACTCCACCTTCCGTTCCATCGGGTGGAATAGGCGCCGAACCAATATTTTACTCAACCTTCCGTTCCATCGGATGAAGTAGACGTCGAACTGAAATAGATGTCGGACCAATATTTTACTCCACCTTCCGTTCCATCGGATGGAATAGGCGCCGAACCAATATTTTACTCAACCTTCCGTTCCATCGGGTGGAATAGGCGCCGAACCAATATTTTACTCAACCTTCCGTTCCATCGGATGGAATAGGCGCCGAACCAGTATTTTGCAGCACTATGTACGATTTCATTTATATTATTGGGCATTCTACTCCACCGAGAGTGGCGAGGCGAACGGAGTGAGCCGATGGAACGGAAGGTGGGGTAGAATGCCCAATAATACCCTACTGAGTGCACATTCTATTATCTTGAGCCGACAAGATACTGTCTGTCACATCCAACAAAGCCGTAGCTGTACTACGGCCCTTCCTAAACCCTGATTGAACATCTGGGAGAATCTTATTTGTCTCTAAATAATCTACCAATTGCGCACATACTACTTTCTCTAAAACTTTTGAAAGTACCGGCAATATACTTATAGGTCTAAGATCCTTCATGTTCAATGCATTAAGAGTCTTCGGCAATGGGTGCACCTTAGCAATTTTTCATAACTTAGGGAAAGATGAGGATGTCAATCAATCTGCCTAGCCTTTTCCCAACTATGTTGGGGTCGGCTCCCAGTCTAACCGGATGCAGCTGAATACCAGTATTTTACATGGAGCGACTGCCTATCTGACCTCCACAACCCAGTAACTGGGTAATACGATACCCCTTGGTAAGACTGGTGTCAGACTTTCGGGCTTCTGACGACTCGTAACGACTGTCAAAGATCCACGAATGACAGCCGGGACCAACGGCTTAACATGCTTTCCGAGGCACGGAGGATTCTCGGTATGTAAAAATGAGTTAATAACCGTATACGCACCCGGCACATTCAGAAAATGGTCACAAATTTTGTCGGGATCAAAGTGCAGAGGTAATTCTTTATGTTTAGATGGGAGCAGGTTAGACTTTAGGTTTTTCCAAAGGGCTTTGGGGTCATTTATTTGACTGTTGATCTTGTGTTTATAGTAAGCAGATTTTTCGTAAAATAGAGACCTAGAAACAAGTGACTTAAATTCTTTGTAATAAATCTTTTTCGAATCAGATTTTTTGTTTTTTAAATACTCTGCATGTGCTTTGTTCCTCAAATGCATCATAAATTTAACATTGTCAGTAATCCAAGGGTTACAATACTCCTTAATAACACTAGTTTTTAGAGGTACGCCGATATCAAATAGTGTAAGCAAGTTCGAATTAAAATCACTGACCATTGAATTAACATCTTGCAGCTCGGTTACCGCTTTCCAGTTAAGTAACTCGAGATCTTGATCAATACATTCCATAATAATGTCCTTAAGCGGGCGATACGTAATGGTTTGCGATGGAAATTTCAGGCGTTTAAAACTAAATTCGCCAGCAATCAACGCGTACGCACCTAGATCCGGTATCACATCAACTGATACAGAGCGTGGTTTAACATTTGTACAGATGATGTCTATCAGAGAGTTACCATGCACTGTAAAGTGCGTGGGTGACTGTACCAGTTGTTTAAGACCTAGGCAGTTCAAAAATGAGACTATCTTGTCTGTCTTTGAGTCCGCGTCACTAAGCATGTTTATGTTAAAATCGCCCATCAATCATCGTGTACTCACATTGCGTTAGGGAGTTTAATGAAACAGATACAGCGTCTAGGAAAAGATCAACATCTTGCCAGGGTGGGCGGTAGGCAGTACCTATTGCTAGCTTAACTCCGCGAACACTAATTGTGACCCACATCTGCTCGACCGTGGTGTGTAAAGGGCTAGCAGAGTTCGAGTGGCTTCGAACATTTATACCGTGATTGATATAAAAACCAACACCGCCACCACGTCCCTTCTTGACAGACAATGGGCGCGGTATATGCCGTAGCCTATATCCAGGCACGGAAGGCGCGCGCCCTTCTTCACCTGCTTGCAGCATGCAGCTTGCTTGTCTCATTAACGGCCATAATATCGACGTCCAAATCCAGTAATGCTGCTATGAAATCGTCGTGCTTCGTGCCCAAAGAACCCGCGTTCCAAAAACCGACCTTAAGGTATATAGTAGACATCATTGAATAGATAATTTACAACCGATAAATAAATACATCACAGAATATACTAAATAACCTTCCTTTTTGCGAAGTCGGCAATAAAAGAACTTACAGATTGATAAAAGATGCAAGTAAACAAGTTTGTTGTGGTAAATAAATAAAGTGTAGTGAAATAGAAAGAAAGAAAGAAAAAGTATTTATTGAGACTCGCACAGGAAATCACAAAACTAAAAACACATTAAACATAAATAAAAAACAATCAAAAACAAAGTTACATTAAAATGAAGACACAGAAGGAAGTCCTGTACGAGGCCAAAAGGCTCCTATCTGAGCATAATGCCGCGACATTTAAAAATAAATAAAAATGTCGCAGCGCTGGTATTTTGATAGGGCCCGCAGTGATGTCACGGATAGATAGATACAGACAAATAAATATAATAAAAAATAAAAATAAAAATGTGTGTGAAATACAATGAAGAGTAAAATAATAAGTAATCCGCGTGTCTGCATCCGACGTAACATCAGTTACTTGTCTATGCCTTTAGTATCTGTGGTACTTTATGGTATCGTGTTGACAAGTAAAGAGACGCAGACGCCGACACCGGCATAAATTATTTATTTACTTTACGGCTGTTTATTGCTGCAATATTATAGTGAATAGTGGCATGATAAGTGTTTTGTGGTAGTCAGCTAACGGCATTTGGAGAAATACAGATAATTTAATGTGGTTCAAGAGTGCAAACAATGCAAAAGAAAAAAAAAAAACAAGAAAACTAAATGCGAAAGAATTACCTACTGTTTGTACTTAGGACTTAGTGAACAATCGCTGCCAAACGCTCGCCACCATCGCCAGACGCGTGCAGATCATGGGTGAGTTTAAGTTTAATGTGTGGTATCCTTTTGAAGCTGTAGTAAGTGCTGTTTAAATTTGATTCTAAAAGTACCAACTGTCTTTATAGCACGAAACGGAGGTGGCAGGTCGTTCCAACAACGAGAGGCAGCGAATTTGAAACTACCACGGAAAGCAGCAGTTCTGTGCGATGAGGCCAACATGAGGTACGAAGATGCTCTAGTTTTAATTTTGTTAACATCGCGCGACCAAGACAGTTTTTTGTATAAATAGTCTGGTTTCTTTGTGAGAATAGTACCAAAGAGTAGGGTAGCCAGATAAAGCTTTCTGCGTGCTGACATTCTCATCAAATTACCCTTATTTAAAAAAGGAGTGATGTGGGAACGGGGTGGGACATTGTAGCAGAATCTTGCGCAAGCATTCTGCACCCGCTGAATAAGTTTTTCGCTTCTACCGAGAATGCACGCCCCATACACAGTGTCAGCGTAGTTAAGCTTGGATAGAACAAGTGACTCACACAGCATGACACGCATATCCACACTTATGTAGGGATGGACACGATATAAGAGCTTGAGTCGGTAGAAGCAGTTGCGCACGGCCTCCATTATGTGAGTTTCGAAATGCAGCTGCCCGTCAAATACAACCCCAAGATTACGAGCCTCCAGAACCCTTTCCACACCACAACCATCAATCCTGAGGTCCAAGTTGTAAGTAAGCATTTTGTTTAGGAAATCCCTAGATCCCATCACAATATACTTAGACTTACTAGGGTTCAGGACCAAGGAGTTTCTTCTGGACCAAGTGGATATCCGTTCTAAATCCTCATTTAATCTCCTTACAGTTTCAGCAGTATCCTGAGAGCGGAAGGATAGGTACAACTGCAGATCATCGGCGTAAAGGTGGAACTTGGTGTTAATCAGGCAGTTGGCGATGTCAGCACTGTACAGGATGAAGAGCAGTGGGCCAAGGATTGATCCCTGAGGTACGCCCCTGTCCACCTGCTTTGGACCAGAAGACCTGGTATCTCCATTACTGTCGCAAGTCACCTGGACAAACTGTGATCGATTACTGAGGTAACTCTCAAACCAATTAACCGCTTTGACATCACAGCCATAGTACGACAGCTTGGAGAGAAGAAGTGAAGTATTTATAGAGTCGAAAGCACGCGAAAAATCTAGTAGGACAAGTAGAGTCCCCATGCGTTGGTCTCTGGCTTCGATTATGTTACCGACTACATCCAGGAGTGCTGTCGCTGTGCTGTGGCCCCTGCGAAATCCGGATTGAGCTAGTGGCAAAATGCTATGGTGCTCGAGATATAGCCCTAAGCTGATCAGAGACAGCCCTTTCTAAAATTTTGGAGATACATGGTAGTAGGCTTATCGGACGGAGGTCATTCACGCTAGTGGGGTTAGGTACTTTAGGGATTGGTCTAACTATTGCCATTTTCCACAGATCAGGAAAAGAAGAGGTGACTATGGATCTGTTGATGATAGCTGTGATAACTGCAAGTGTTCGAGGAAGTGTCAACATCAGCATCTCCAGAGAAATATGGTCAGCGCCCTGTGCATTAGACTTAAGACTGCGCAAGATCCTCAGCACCACATCCTGCTGGACGGGGTCAAGCTGGAAATGACTGTTACCGTGTCTATGGTGCCCAAAATAAGTTAAATCTGCAGTAGTGACCTTACCACTGCCCGGTACATCCAAAAAGTGTTTATTTATTAGTTCTGGGTCATTACAGAAATGTGGCAGACTATGCTCTGGTTTTTTTGAGGTGGCTATAGTAGATTTGATATGACTCCATAACTTCTTGGGTTGTTTAATATTATTATTAATATTTGTTTTAAAATATGCGCACTTCTCACTATCAAAAGCAGCTCTAACAAGGTATTTTAACTCTTTGTAGGATTTAATATGATGTTCGGATTTTGTCGTTTTGGACTTCAAGTGACACCTGTCACGCAGCTTCATCATTTCCCTGACAGTGTCAGTTATCCAGGGATAAGATTTCTCCTTAATTAAGACTTTTTTAAGAGGAGCATGCAAATCAAATAATGTTAAAAAGTATTGATTAAACATTGCAACCATAGAGTTCACATCTTCCAGACTTTCAATGTGTTCCCAGTCCATTTTATTTAAGTCGTCATTAAAAAGTTCAGGGAGGATGTCTTTAAGTGGTCTATAGGTAATCCAATGAGGGGATGGTTTCTCTAATTTAAAATTTAGTTCGACAGATATAATTGCGTGGTGACCGAGCTCTGGTATGTGTGATACAGAGACTCCACACACACGGGCATCAGTGCACACAACATCAATTATAGTTTTGCTATGATCTGTGAAATGGGTTGGTTCAGTAACGATTTGTCTAAGCTTGCAGCAATGAACAAAATTATTTAGCAGTTTACACTTGTTGTCAGATTGATTTAAAACATTAATATTGAAGTCGCCAAGCAAGACAACCTTGTCTGCGTTGGCAAAGGAGGAGAGAGAATCAGTAACCGCATCCAGGAAGACACTGACATCAAGCCACGGTGGCCTGTATGCAGTGCCGATGATCACTGAATGCGAGTTAATATTAAGTCTGAGCCACATTTGCTCGACCTGCGGCGCCGGCGGGTGCGGCACGGCGCGCACGCGCACCCCGCGGCGCAGGTAGAAGCCCACGCCGCGTCCGCGCCCGCCGCGCACTGTGCGCGCGCGCGGCACGTGCCGCAGCCGGTAGCCCGGCACTGTCGGCGCGCGACCCTCCTCTCCCTGTCTGAGCCAGGTCTCATTTATCGCCATGATGTCTACCGAGAGGTTCTCCATAGCGACAAGGAAATCCTCGTGGCGCGTACTGAGCGACCCCGCATTAAATAATCCAACTTTTAGATTTCTTGGCTTATTCATTTTTTATAAATAGTGGAGTGTATAATAGTAGTGTATGTAATTGTAGTATATTCATTGTAGATAGTATCGTAAGTAGTATATAGTGTAGAGCCTTGTTTAATAATATGAGATGTAAACATACTGAAATACATAGTGTTAGGTGTAATTCGTAAAATATAAACTGAAGTATTGTAAAAATTATGGAAATATACATAGACTGCCGAAGTGTTATATTATATAAAGTCTGTAAGAATAAATATACGAGTAATATCATAATAATTGTTGAAAGTGTAAAAATAGTGAGCGGAAGTGTGATGCATATGAAATGTACATATATAGCCATCAGTCGACCAGCTGGGCCACTCGGAGAAACCAAAGTATACTGAGACAAGAAAACAACTGGCCTCGCACGAGACAAACTTAAACACTTAAATATAAACAAAACAGATATAAAAAGATGAAGTGTAAGAATAACATAGACTAAATGATGGCGCTTGCCAGGAGCCATGTTATTAGACCCCCTTTTCAGTGAGCACCTCACAACTAAAAACACTCGCTAAGTCTGCTTCTGAGCGAATGTAGTGGGTAGGCCTGCCATCACCCTGCTTGGCCAGAATGCGGCCGAACTTCGTCCATATGTACCTCCACCCAAGACGGCTGCCGGCTTCACGCACCCGGTAAAACAAGCTTTTGTTTGTTTTGGTGAGCCTCTCGTTCAGAAAGAAGCGACGCGGGGGTGCTGCGAGTCCCAGGTCCGCGGTAGTGGCTCCACGCCGCACTCGCGCGCTCTGCAGCTAGTCGTCGCGCAGTGCGCGCCGCGTCAGGCGCACAACGATGCGCCGCCCGCGCGCTGTCACCCCCGCTGCTCCCACTGGGCTCGTTCCGACGACCGGACTCGCGCTGCCCGCGGAGCCCGTCTGTCTCTCTCGTTCAGCTCGTGGGCCCACCCGTTGCGCAAACACAATGTCCCGTTCCTCGAGAGTTACCCCAAGCTTTGTCGCCACCAGCCCGACGGTGTGCATCACATTCTCTCCTGGAATTTCCGGAATGTTGGCGATCTCTAGATCAGAGCCTAGTAAGTCCTGCTCGCGGTCGTTGAGCTCGTGCTGCAACTGAAGCACTACCTGCTCAAGACGGCCCACTTTGCCGTCTGGCACTGCAGCACTCTGCCTACACTCAATAGCCTCGATCCTGGCCTCCAGGCTGTCAACGCGCTCCGTACAGTTTCCCATCGACGAGTGCAGGCCCGCCATTTCCCGACGAAACTCTCGTACTTCATCCCGTACCTCCCGCAGCTCAGAACGGAAGAGTCTAATCTCTTCCCTCAGAGTAAGTTGCGTATCCGGCGAGGGTTCTCCATCTGCACCCTGTTCGGTCCCCGCCCGAGACAGTACCTTGGCCACAGAAACGGGGGGCTGGGTCAGATTGCCCTGAACCTGAGTCACCGCGACAGGCGACCCGATCACACCGCCCTGGGATGGCACCGCCGGAGCTGATGCCGCCACCGAAACAGGAGCCACTGCCGCCGCCGCTATACGGGCTACCGCCGCAACCGGGGCTGCTGCCGCTGTTGGAATAACAGCGGGTCCACTACCCAGGTCCTTGACGGGTGTGGCGCTATTATCACCCCTGGGCAACTTTTTCTTGCACTCGGGGCACAGCCAGTCCCTACTCAGCTGCGTTGTATCAGGCAACAGCAAGCATGCGAGGTGATAGCGGTTGTGGCAAGCAAAGTTGCTACACGTAGCGCCCCCTTTTGCGGATATAAACTTTCCACAGGCTCCACACTTTACCATTGTGGTACGGCTAAGAACAGCTAGATGGCGCACACCTTTCTTACGCCTCTTGGCAGCGCTAGATGGCGCCCGCTACACAGAAATTATTGATTTTAAATGTCAGATCTGTGGCACCGAATCGACACTTGTCAAAAATATTAAATAAGACACGTTTTGGAGGTACCGGTAGCACCAAAAAAACTTCCAAGTCACTTCAAAGTCTAGTAAGTAACAAAAAAAAAAAATTTGTTTATACGAACTTACACTACCGAACTGTTGTATTTTTGTCTTGCAAACGATAACACACGTAAGTAAACACTACTGTGCTAATTAATATAAACACGAAATTAACGCGGAATATATTGGTGTTTTATTTTTATTAGTGCAGATACGAACAGCTGATATGTACCGTAAACCGTCCGTGACGTCACTCAAATATTGCAAACGGCATAGAAAAAATGTGTAAATATGATCTGCCACCGTGGACAGCGTAGATTATAAGCATACAGGATTTTTTTTTAACCAGTGCGCAAATTTTTTTTGGTCGTTCAAAATCAGTAATAGAACACATTTCCATTATTTATTCAATATTTTTTGATTTTTTTTTATCCTACTTTAAATCAGCAAAATATAGACACAATCTATTCGTAATAATATCAATGGACGCGCGCGGCGCGGCGGCCGGCCCAAGCGGCGGCGGTGTTGAACCTCCCCTCCCTCCACGGGCGGCAAGGCGACGCCCGCGCGCCGGGTGCTGTGACCGACAGTTCGCTCATCGCACGCGCTGTCGTGTGACGTCGCGTCTAATCGCTTTCCCGCGCTGCACGTGTGTCGTACTTGTACAGACCTACCGGTCACGATGTCAGACTTCACTAACCGCGAGTTTTATGAGATGGTGCGAGTGTATGTACTGAGTGATTTCCATCGCTAGGCTAATCTCTTGGGTGTCCGGTGTGTTCTTTTTTATTGCAACTGTGATGACAGCCTTATCAGTGGGGCTGACCGCTGCTGGACTGGTGGATGAACTCGTCTCCTCCGTTCCCTTCATAGGAGTTTGGGAGTTGTCTACCCGAGGCACATTTGCCTTACATCCAGGGCACATCCAGTTTGCCGAGAAGGTTGCTGTGGGGGCAAGGTTTACGCAGACCCTGTGATAAAATCCCGGACATTTCGAGCATTTTGTGCCGTCATTCACTGCCAAAAAAATTCCGCAAGCTCCGCACTTCGGCATTCTCGATTTTTTAAATCAATAGATCAAAAAATCTTTTAAAATAAACGTAATCAGCAAATGTAAGGATGACAAAAAGAGACTGATGCTCGGCATGGATTTGAACCCACCCTTCGCGGTTACTTAGGTAGAAGCACGGCCTTAACTGCTCTCGCTATTTGGACACTTAGTAAAGTCGTTAAATTAATTGAACTTATGGCAGACGGATGGTGATTCCAGAATTAGTGAGGGTGTGATGATATGTTTTCTAGTTCAAATACATAAACACCTTGCACTGTACTAATACTTTATAATTTATTTTTATTATATTTTTATAATTTACACAGTTTGTTTTATTTGAAATACATAAATTTATGGTCACAATCACCGCAAATATCACTTTCCAAAGTCCAGACTTCACAAATTACTACAAAAAAATATTTTTTACTACGGAGAAAAAATAAATACGTTTACTCAGATTCGAGCGTATGACAGAACTGATCTACTAATCGCCATCATATTCATACTTCTGTCCAAAATGGGGACGCATCCAAAGTTTGGAACTTTCTTAGGTCACTGGGGGTCGGTAAAACCCGACAAGAGACAATCCCAAAAGATTTAAACATTGATGCAATGAATAATCATTTTACTGCTTCGTCCGATTTTGATAGGACGGACAATAAAATGTAATACACTGAATTATCAAAAAATTAAAATAAAAACAAAAATCATTTATTTGCGTAAATAAGGTACAGAAGGTTCTTGTGATAATATATCGATCTCTTATTATGCCTTTAATTTCGGCGTGCAAATTTTACATATTTATATATTATTTGAAGAAATTAATTAGTTACTTGAATAATGCATGCGATTAGTAAATTATATTAAATTCATTCAAATTTGGTACCAACTTATCAATTAATTCATAAATTACATTATATTACAAACTATAACATTCACAACTTATAATCCAAAAACTCAAGTACACTATAAAAGCATTTATCAATGAGTAGTTTTGTTAAATTACGCTTAAATTTATTGTGCTCGGAATTTTATTATACAACTTGATGCACATGATATAGCTATTGTTGGATGTGAGTGTGAGATTCGTCTTGGGTTGATACAACTTATTAGCATTATGAGATCGAGGAGCATAGTAGCTTGTCGCTTGCTGAAAAAGAACCTTATGGTTGAAAACAAATATACATGATTCCAAGATATAGATGCACGATAAAGTGAGTATCTTATATTTTCTAAAGAAAGGGCGACAAGACTATTTGTTTCAGCCCTAAATATACACTTTTTTTGCATCACGAATGCTTGATCAATTTCCACACAGCGACCCCAAAGAACGATACCATATCGCAAAATGGAGGAAATATAGCCGTGGTATGCAGTAATTGCGGCGTTTCGAGATATCTCGCAGCTAATACGCCTCAGAGGGTAGACAAAACTATTTATTCTACCGCAAACGACATTTACATGGTATTTCCAAGAACAAAATTTATCTAAAGATGTCCCAAGAAATTTTACTGAGTCGGTTTCCGTCAGGGCCAGCAGCAGCAGCAGCAGGGTCAGCGAGGAATGCTTCCGCTGTGGTCGGCCCGGTCACAAGGCCGGCTCGTGCAATGCCACGCCGCACTGTTATGCATGTGCGGCGGCTGGCAAGCCGGCCGATCACCGGGCTGGGAGCAAGGCCTGCGCTCCACCTGCCAAATCCAGGGGCAGGGGCAAGCCTTACGCCACCGCCGTCACCGCCGCAGCCGCCACCATTGCCGCCGCCGTTGCCGCCTCTCCCGGCGTCGTCGCCGCTAATACCGCGGCAGGGCCATCAAAGGGGGCCCAGGAGGAGGCTCAAATGGACTGCCATTGATGGCCCCATTACGCCTCCTCCAGGCGAACATCAACCACTGCGCCGCCGCTCAGGATCTGTTGCTCCAGAGCATGGCGCAGTGGTCGATTAACATCGCCGTGGTCGCTGAGCCGTACTTTGTCCCGCCCAGGGAGCACTGGGTGGAAGACCTGAGCGGCTCAGTGACCATAATTTCGTCGGCCGCCGCCGGTACCCCGTCCCTCGAGGCCGTCAAGAGGGGACCGGGTTGCGTAGCAGCACGGTTCGGGGAGATTGTCGTAGTAGGAGCGTACTTCTCCCCGAGCCGAACTCTCGCCGAATTTCACAACTCCCTTGGGGAGTTGAGAGTCGTCGTCGTCGGGTACCATCCCCTCCCCATGATCGTCCTCGGGGACTTCAATGCCAAGAACGTGGCTTGGGGTTCCCGGTAGACACACGGGGCAGGATGGTGGAGGACTGGGCTCTGGAGACGGGCCTGGTCGTCCTAAACCGGGGTTCTGTCCCCACGTGTGTGCGGATGCGGGGTGAATCAGTGGTGGACATCTCGTTCGCCAGCCCCGCTCTGTCGCCGCGTGTCATCGACTGGCGCGTCATGCAGGGGGTGGAGACCTTTTCCGATGCCTGGGCACCTCAAGAATAGAAATATAGTGTAAATGTTTAATGAATTCTTCCCATTGAAGTTTAATGTTATTTGGGACTTCTTCATCCCAATCGTTTTTTAATAACCACAATTGTTGTAATATTATCTTTGGAAAAATTGTAGTTGCTGATAATAAACCTAGTGGGTCAAAAATTTTAGAGGACATAGATAAAATATTGCGTTTAGTAATTTTCGATTCAATTTTAAATTCTGTAGAAAATTTTAAAGTATCTGTTTGTGGATACCACTTTAGACCCAAAACAGTGGATTCCTTGCTGAAATCTTGACAGATGTTTACTAAAGGAAGATCTTTTAAAATATCTGGAGCATTAGTCCGGAATTTACGTAAAGGAAAACAGGCTTCTGAAAGTTTATTAATGACTTCATGAACAACATTTCTCAAATCTTGTTTAGAGTTAGAACCCGTATTCAAGTCGTCGACGTAAAAATCATGCTCAATAACATGCTGTACGTCGGGTTTATCAGCGCATTCACGCGACAACTCTAACAAACATCTTGTGCTCAAAAATTGAGCCGAGGCCGTGCCATAAGTTACAGTGTTTAACTGTAGTACTTGCAACGGCTTCGTTTCTTCGTCTCTCCACAGAATCAATTGTAGGTTTCGCTGAGACTCGTCAACTAATATTTGCCGGTATCTTTTTTCTATATCGGCAGTAACAACAAAAGCATTTTAACGAAACCTCAACAAAATTAATAGAAGATCGTCTTGTATAACTGGACCCACCAGTTGAATATCGTTAAAGGACCTTCCGGAAGTAGATTTGCACGAAGCATCGAACACGACTCGTAATCGAGTAGTTTCACTATTGGGCCGTAAAACAGCGTGGGGCGGTAAAAATAACCAAAAGAAGGACGCTCAATTTGTGAAAGATGACCCAAGCGTTCATACTCACGAATGAATGATTTATACTCCTCCCTTAGAATAGGTGACTTGTTTAATTTTCGCTCTAAATTAATATATCTACGACGCGCTACATTGTATGAGTCACCGAGAGCTTGTTCAGGAGAATCACTTAGTGGAATTTTAACTAAAAAACGACCGTCATTTAATCGTTTAGTATCTTTTATAAAGATACTTTCACACAACTCCTCAGATTTAGAATATAAATGTTTTTTATCAGGAATTCATTCTTCTATTTCCCAAAATTTCGTTAATGTTTGTTGAATACTTTGAGAAAAGTTGCATACAGTATTATTATGTTCTAGTTTGTTACTGATACCAACACCAGTAGGCCCAGATATTAACCAGCCTAATTTAGAATGTTGCAACGTAGGTTTGTTTCGACCAAGTTTAATTAGTCTTGGGTTTACAATATCCCAGAAGATATCTGCACCCAACAAAATGTCAATGTCAGAAGGACTGAAGAACTCAGGGTCAGCCAACTGAAGATTGTGAGGTAAGTTAAGTAGTGATGGATCAATGCTCACGCTTGGAAGTTTGCTTGTAATTTGTGGTATGACAAGACATGATACGTTGACACAAAATTTGTTCAATCGAGATTTTAATTGTAAATCACAATATTGAGCGGTAGTTACAACAGCATTATTGATGCCACTAACAGTTACTGCATTTCTTTTAGTGAAATCTAATTTTAATTTATTTTGTAGGTTTTTTGTAATGAAGGAAGACTGACTGCCGTTGTCAAGTAGCGCCTTCGCAAGGTAAGTATTATTTTGTTGATCGACTATCTCGACTAGGGCCGTGCATAACAACACCTGGCTCGCCATCATAGCGACACTGCAGGAGCGACGCTGGAATTCGACCCAGAAGTTGAGGGTAAGTTGGAATTTTCAATATTATTAGTTTGCTTTGATTCTTTATTTTCATGTAGCAACGTACTATGTTTTTTCTGACAGAATCTGCAAGGACCTCGGAAACAACGGTTGACATTATGACCACCGCGAAGACAATTGGGTCAAAGCTTATGCTTAGCAACCTCTTTCAGGCGCAAGTCTACACTTAAAGTTTTAAATTTTTCACACTCATGAACAAAATGCCCTTGCAGATGGCACACTGTTTACTGGTCGACCTTTCTGTATTATTAGAAAATACGAAAGATTTAGTCTGTAGATATGAACGCTGAGGTTTAACATCCGATCTGAAATATACCGTTTCTAAAACATCAGCTCGGTTTCGCAAAAATAGGTAAAATTCATCAAGAAATGGACAAACCGATAAATTGTTTCGATGTTCTTCCCATTTGCGACTTGTGGCGCCATCTAGTTTAGAGGCCATCATGTGAATAATAACTGTGTCCCAGTAGTCTGTCGGTTCCTTTAGTAAATTTAAGGGACGTATATTTTTTGTGAAATTGTTAATCATATAACGCAAAGATTTATGTGATTCCTTTGTGATGGGCTCAAAATTAAATAATGATTTTAAATGATTATTTATCAATAATCTCTTGTTATCATATCTATCACACATGAGTTTCCATGCCAGCATATAGTTTTCAGCAGTAAATTCAACCGATTTTATAACGAGTGCAGCACCACTGTCCAGTGAAGACCGAAGGTAATGGAATTTATTTATTTCCGGAATAGATTTATTTTTATTTACCAACGAATCAAAGGTGTCACGGAATTCAAGCCACTTCAAGTAGTTGCCATCAAATTTTGGAAGATTTATAGTTGGTAATTTAATATTAAAATTATTTTTACAGGATGAACCGCTGCAGTCAGACTGCACATCAACATTATTGTTACCATGAACAGAAGCGCTTTGAGCCTGTGATGCATTTTCAATTATTAGTTGTGCACATGAAATTAAATTACAAAATATTTCCTCGAATGATTTCTCTTTCGTCAAGCTCACCTTCAGATTCAAGATCCAGTGCTTCAATTTAAGATTGAAGTTCATCAAATTGAGAAAACAATGCCTGGAATCTTTCTAACTTTATTTGTAATTCAGTAAGCTGTAATTTTGTAATTTGACTTGGATCAATTGACTTTAACAACTCGATATGTTTTTTGAATATAGTAATTCGACCCTTTATACTACTACGAAACTGCCTAAGCTTTTTAATATCGTCCGACATTATTATTTAGTGAGGTAAGTACGTAGGTTAAATACGAAGAGGCAAATAACGTTCAAACAAAATATAGCCAATGAACAATGTAGGTACAATAAAATGGTACCGACAATCCAACCAGACGAACCCGGAGCGCAGCGAGTGCAGGCTGGTAGCGTCAGCGTCACCTTCAGTTCAGCTTAATCTGCTTATCACCCACTTTCGCTCATGCGCCGTAACAATCGCGCGCAGCGCAAATTTCACGTTCTGGTGGAATCTCCAAATCTGGAATAGTCAGCGAATAAAAATTAATTTACTGTGTGGATAAATTCCTATCACAGTTTGAAATATCGGGAACTTTATTTATTTATATTTCAGTAAGTTGCAGGTAGAAGATTGTAATGTTTACGTTAGAGTTTTAGGTATGGTTTCGGGGCGTGAGAAACCTTTAATACTGAACTTAACCTACTCAGGATTTTTACTGAGGAAAAATGAAAATACGTACTGCCGATTTGAAGGCGAGTTTTATTCTGAATCTTAATGCATACATGGCTCATCCGGTGGGCACAGACCGCTGAGCTTGCAAATGATCAATGTTCTAGAATGTAGCCGTATATATGTACTTATAGGTATCTTAATCTAAAGCAGATATGTGAGGTGTATTCATAACTCCTCCGACCCTAAGAGCGAAATTATCGGAAGATTCAATTTGAGAGTCGTTCCGACAATTTTGCCAAAAAAATAAACATTTTGGCGATTTTAGCCAAATTATATAAATCAAAAATGTAAGGAAACTGACAATGACTAAAGCTAAAGTGACGTATCCTTAATTTTCACTGATATTAAAGTCTTTCTTTTCCTTCAAAACACTCTCAATAACTTCACTATGCTTTAACGAAAAGGCCATATATTTCACTTCATCTAAACTTATTCCTTTCATATTAACTACACTTGACTTGGAGAGAGTGGCATGCACGTGCAACTGGGGTAACGTGATAATGGGAATCTTCTCCACAATTTCTGACTCCACAAAAATACGACGGTGAAGGTGAACTCCATAGATTTGCAGGTCACAAGGCTCGTCAATTGTCACCAGGTAAGTGCGCAAGACAAGTTGTTTACTGATCTATTCACCGCATTGCTTAGTCAACGTCGTTCTCAATCTACTATAAAGGAGCCAGCTAGCTTCGTTGACTTGCTGGACCCTGACCTTCTCAATTTAGATTTCATGTTGTTTACAGGGAGTATGGTCATCTTTAAATTTCATCAACTGTTCTACACAGGAAAGTTCATAGTATAAGGCTTGATTATCCGCAGTGCATAAAAACTGATCGCCAGCAGTGAGTGGTCGACATGGTTTTATTAACGGTAAGTATTTCATTCCTTTCGCCAGAAGGTAGGGATATTTGGGAATAATTGCTAAGGTTTTATTTTCAGATTCATGAAAGATTGGTAAGGAATATATCTTAAAATAGTTATAAGTTGAATTATGCGTAAGTGGAATTTCCATTACAAATGTTATCTGATTATCTTTAATAAATGACTTTACACAAATGGTCTCCTCTATTTTCAATAAATTTGTTTCTAATGGAGGATACACTAAGTTTCCAGAGTGAGAAATCAATTCTAAATGATACAATAATTCTGTAGAATTCACAATTGATTGATGTAGTATCGATAATTTACTTAACGCTAACGCTGTTTCAATTTCACTTAGTCTAGCAAAGATAGTACGAAAACTACTTGTGAATACAGAAAATAATCCTGTAAAGTAAGTTAAGAAAATCCAGTTGTTTTGCTTAACAGATAAATATATAAAAATATATATATAGATAAACGTCTTTCGCAAAAATAACCTTTTTCACCTTCATTAAACTCAACTCCAGCTTCACCACCTATCCTTTCCCTATGCTTTTCTTTTATTGCTATCATTTTATCTGTCAAATATTTATACATGACTCTAGTTCGTTTTGTATGATCTTTAATCATTTTCTGGAAATATTGTTTTTCCAACTCTATGCTATACGGGTTATTGGTATCAGTATGTCCGAAAACAATTTCGAATGGAGTGAGTTCGGTAACAGAGTGAATAGAATGGTTATATGCCATAACCGAATACGTCATTACGGATGCCGCATCGGTACATCGTTTTTCGTACTTCGCCAATCTATATATTTCAATTATTGTGGAGTGAAATCGTTCTATCAGGCCCATTGAATTGGGGTTATTGGGTGTGCCAATATGAAGTTGGACTTTATGTAAGTTTAAAAATTCCTTCATCAACTCGTTATTGAACTCAGATCCTGGATCGGAACTTATTTTTTTAGGAACGCCGAAGTATGAAAAATACTTCATTAGAGCACGGACAACTTCTGGAGTAGATTTATTCTGAATTTCGATAGCCTGGCTTAACTTACTAAAGGCGTCTATAAGGGTAAGATAAGTTATACCTTCAATACTAAAAAGATCTTTAAATAATTCCTGAAACGGAGCACTCTGTGTTTGTGTCAGCTGTAATTTAGGTTTAATTGGCCTTCTATCATATTTCATTTTCTGACATGCCTCGCAAGTATTAATGACTGCTGCTACTGTCTCCTGCATTCTATCCCAATAATAATTCCTACGAAGCCTAACTAATGTCTCTTTGATGCCGCGGTGGCACGTGTTTCCTTCATGATGTTTAACTATTATAGTTTTCTGTTCTCCTTCATCTTCTACATAAATAACTCGTTCTGTGCATTCATAAAAAATAATCAAATCTTTCCTAAACAGCTGAATTATTATTTTACCGAATAATTTACGATGTTCATTTTCTTCAAAGTAAATGAAATACTTAAATTTTGGTTTTTAATGTATTGTTTCAAAAAATCTTTTATTAATTCTGGGTTATCTGTTGGTAAGAAAACTTCTAATACTTTCTGTTTGTCACGCGAGAGATCTTTCACTTGCATTTCATTTTTGAGCCATGAGAACACTAAAATTTTATTTGGTTTAGTATCTATAGCTTCGTGTAAGATTGGTATTCCAGTGGACTCGTTTAAAGCTGAATGAATTGTATCTCATTTACTAGCTTCAGGAACAGGGTATTCATTAATGTTTTCGTCTATAAACTCTATAGAACTAGCAGTTGCTGTTCGGCTTGTGTCTGATATTGTTATAGTTGATGAATTGCTGCGTTCTCTTTTCTTTTCAGTTGTAGACTTTTCTGTAACTACCTTATCTAAGTGTTCCGTATCTTTTTCATCAACGTTAACTGCAAGTGATCCATCATCGTCGTTAGAGTCTAAAGCATACATTTTTATTCTAGAAAAGGCGTCGGCATTGGTATTTTGTTTGCCATTTTTGTAAATCAATTCAAAGTCATAGTCTTGCAAAAGAAGTCCCCAGCGTGTAAGTTTACTGCTTGGGTCTTTCAGATATCGAAGCCATACTAAAGGACGGTGGTCGGTGTATATATAAAACTTTCGACCATATAAGTATGGTCTGAAATGTTTTGTTGCCCAAATTATAGCAAGCAATTCCCGTTCGATTGTGCTATAACGTGATTCGGTATCGCTAAGGGTGCGACTAGCGTAAGCAATAGGTTTGTCACTGCCAATTTGTCCTTGTGACAAAACTGCACCTAGAGCTACGTTTGACGCATCAGTCGTAAGTATGAAAGGTTTGTTGTAGTCAGGGTATTGTAAAAGAGGGGCGTGCGTTAAGAGTTCTTTGCATTTGTTAAACGCGTCAATGTATTTCTGATCTATTATAATTTTGTTACGCTTTTTCAAACAAGATGTCAATGGTTGGGTAATTTTTGCAAAGTTTTTGATGAAACGTCGGTAGTATCCTACCAGTCCAAGAAAACTTTTAATCTCAGTCGTCGTTTTTGGTAGAGGATAGTTCAGTACAGCCGTAATTTTGTCGTCATTGGGTTTTAGTCCTTCTTTGGTAATTGTATGTCCAAGGTAAAGTACTTCTTTGCGTATAAACTCTGATTTGTCTAGTTGAATTTTCATGTTAGTGGCCCTAATTCTGTCAAAAACAGTCCGTAAATTCTGTATCATGTTGTCAAGGCTATTTCCGTAAACTATAATGTCATCTAAGTATACCATACAGTGTAATCCTTGTAATCCACGTAAAACGTTGTCCATTGTCCACTGGAATGTGGCTGGGGGCGGTTTTTAGCCCAAATGGCATTCTCAGGAACTCAAAATGTCCATTTTTAGTGGAAAATGCCGTCTTCTGTCTGTCCTTCTCTTCTAATTCTATCTGTTGGTATCCACTGGCTAAATCAAGCGTAGTATAGTAAGTGCTCTTTCCCAACTTGTCAAAAAGCTCATGAATGTTCGGTAGGATATTTGTCGTCAATAGTAATTTCATTAAGTCTTCTAAAGTCAATCACCATCCTGTATTTAATTTCACCAGATGCGTCCATCTTCTTAGGCACCAGGTGAACAGGGGCGTTCCAAGGAGAATGGGACTCTTGTATTACATTGTCTTTTATTAGTTGGTCGACTTGTCTGTTGATTTCATTTTGAACAAGCGGAGCCTGTCTATACGGTTTCACATATATAGGGGTTTCGTTTTTAGTCCTTATGTTATGTTTTACCGAATTAGTAAACGTCAAAGGAATTTGGTCACAGTAAAATATTTCTTTGAATTCATTGCAAAGTCTATAAATCTTTTCATGTTCTTCTTCGTTGGTATGGTCCAGTCTGAGTTTACCCAAATTGTCTTCAAGTAATTTGTCTATTTCTATATCAGTATTACTTTTAGAAAAATTAATATTACATTCATTATTTTTATATTTAGTCACTGTAAAGGGTTGTTTTATATTAAGTCGTTTTGGACTATCAGAAGAATTTTGGATAACTGTATATGCGTATCCATTTATACAATTTACTATAGCGCTGGGCATACGCAGACTATTCTCGAATCCTTGAAAATCTAGAATAGCATCGCCCGAATATTGATTGACAGGTAACTTAACTCGTTGTTCTGTTCGTGATGGTATATCAATTATATAATTTAAGTTATTATTAATTATTGGAACACGCGTAGTGCTAGTTGTTAATACTTGGTTCTTTAAGTCAATTACTGCGTCTAATTGTAATAAAAGGTCATTACCAATAAGCCCGTCATATCGTGGGTCAACGTCATACAAATAAAATTTATGCCAAGCATTAGTTACAAAAGTAGGTAAGGGAGGAATGTCCATTACTTCATCGTGTCTACTAGAAGCATGAGTGCTTACCACTTGAAAATGTTCTTTTCTAATATATTCATTGAAAAATTCATAAGCCTTTTGAGGACTAATAAAAGATCTCATACTACCAGTGTCAATCATAATTTTTGCGTCTATTTCTTGTAAGTAGATGTAGGGAAGCTAGTTTGGTTGGGTTTAGTTCTAAGATTTCTTGTCCTTCAACGAGGCTTTTTCATGAAAAATCGAATTCGGATTGTCACTCGTTGGTTCTAATTTATTATCGCCACGTTGGAATCTTTCGTGCAACCGTTCTCATAGTAATAGTTAAGGTCATTTGAGTAGTCATAGTCATAATAAGAAGGGTTAGGGGTTTGTGTATAATAGTAAGATTCGTCATAATAGGGATCAGATAAATATTCGTAATCATTCATAGTAAGTTCATTCAACATAAAGCCTTGTTGTTGCTTAGGTTGGGCCGTTCTCATAGACACGTCATTATCTTGATTTTGGGGTTTTAGTACCTGGGGAAGATTCGATACAACTTGTTGCGGTGGTTTGTAACCGAATTGTTGCGGTGGTTTGTAACCGAATTGTTGCGGTGGTTTGTATCCCAACTGTAGGGGTGGTCTATAACCGAACGGTTGAGGTGGCCTATAGCCAAACTGTTGCGGTAATCTATAGCTAAACTGTAGAGGTGGCCTATAGCCGATCTGTTGAGCTGGCCTATAACCAAACTGTTGCAGTTGCGAACCCGATTGAGGGCGATACTCGAGTACTGGCTTGAATGGTTGACCTTGACCTATAGTTTGAGGTATCTTATTTTGTGTATTTTTGGAATTATTAAAATTAAATTTAGATTGAAAGGGTAAGGTGGGTTTTGCCTGGCCTGGTTGGGTTGTCGGTGAACTTGAATTTGATCCCGATATTTGACTATTGCCATGAATTCGGTTCCGCATATTATATTGATCTAAGAAATTGACTTCTTCAAGTACGATACTCAAAGCTGCTTCTAAAGTAAAGTAAAGTAAAAAGAAATACCATCGTAGGATTTCTTTACAAACCAAAATCCTTAAACGGTAAGGTGATTCGTTAACTTTATTTCGAAAGTGATGATTTATCACATTACTGTCTTATTAAAGACTTGCCACGACTTGTTAAGAATCAAATAACAAAACACCACAGTAAACTGTACTTTTGTGATGTTTGTTTAATGTTTATTAATTCATGCGACGATCTTAGTTCACATAATTGTGGAGGTGTCGCCACAGAACTGCCTCCAAAAGGTTCTTTCATACAGTTTGAAAATTATAACAGAAAGCAGACTGTACCATTTGTTATATACGCAGATTTTGAAACAATGCTAGAACGGTATGAGTCCTGTGACCTTGATCCTACTAAAGCGAGCACTGTAACGCGACAGCGACACGTGCCTATAGCTTACGCTTACCATATTACGTGTGCGCTAGACGAAAGCCACAATCGTTACGGTTCTTATCGCGGTTCGGATTGTGTATCTAATTTTGTGAAGTCTATTTATAAAGATGCACAAAAAATTTATACTATTTAAAAAAATAATGTTCCTATGATATACTCAGATGATAATGCTCACAACTTTGAAAACGCGATGACTTGTCATATTTGTGATCATTTCTTCTTCGGCGACAGGGTTCGCGATCACTGTCACTAATTGACTGGAAAGTATCGCGGCGCAGCTCATAGTAACTGTAACCTACAATACAGATTACCAACATTTTTACCTGTATTCTTTCATAATTTGTCCGGATACGATTGTCACCTTTTTATAAAAGAATTAGTTGAAGCTCCTGGATCTATTAAAGTGATACCGAAAACAAAAGAAAACTATATTTCATTCACAAAGTTTAGTCCGATTTCACCTGAGGAAAGCATTCAGGTTCGGTTTGTAGATTCTTTCAAGTTTTTAGGCACTAGTTTAGAAAAGTTAGTTCGTACCATGAAAAAACAAGACTTCCAGCAATTAAAATCTTATTTTTCTAATAAAACACAATTTAACCTACTCACCCGTAAAGGAGTGTATCCCTATGACTATATGTCTCAATGGGATCGATATGAAGAAAAATGTTTGCCTTAAAAAAAAAAAAAATTAACTCATTGATTAATGAGTCAATTACTGACGAAGACTATGAACACGCTCGTTCCGTTTGGTCAGTATTTAATATTCGAAACATGGGTATGTACACCGATTTATATCTTAAAACAGACGTTCTGTGGCTAACAGATGTATTTGAAAATTTTCGAAAAACTTGTAAACGACATTACAATCTCGATCCTGCGTTCTACTTACAGCACCAAGTCTATCTTTTGATGCAATGCTTTTAAAAACAGGAGTTCAATTAGAATTAATTATCGATGTAGAAATTTTTTGAATGATACAACATATTCGTGGAGGTGTTTGTATGTGTTCCAAAAGACATGCCAAAGCCAACCATAAATATTTAGATACCTACGATCCAACCCGCCCAAATTCATTTATCATTTTATTTAGACTGTATCAATTTATACGGTTACAGCGTGTGTCAATCCCTGCCCTATTCAGGTTTTAGATTTATGAATAGATAAGAAATAGATTTTTTACAAGCGAATTTGACAGACATCGGTGATACTGCGGAAAACGGTTACATTTTTGAAGTTGATTTAATATATCCGCAAAATTTGTACATTGAACACAATCACTTTCCATTTTGTCCAGAAAAATGCATACCACCGGGTGGTAAAAATAAAAAACTAATACCGAATTTGTTTGATAAATATCACTATGTAATTCATTACGTTCATTTAAAAAAAATGCTTACAATTCGGTTTAATATTGAGAAGGATCCATCGCGTTATTATGTTTAAGCAAAGTTGTTTTTTAAAGCGATAAATTGATATTAACACTCAGTTACGTCAAAAAGCAGAGTCAACGTTTGAACAAGATTTTTTCAAATTATTAAACAATAGTATTTTTGGAAAAACCTTAGAAAATAATAAAAATCGAATAGACGTTAAGTTAGTAAACAAGTGGTGTGACTCAAACAATAAAACAAAAAAGAGTAATTGTGCTGAGAAATTGATAGCCAGTCCATATTTTCACAGTGCCTCTGTATTTTCTGATGATCTAGTAGCAATCCAAATGAAGCCTATGCGTGTTATACTTAATAAATGAAATGAAATGAAATGAAATTGTTTATTCTGTAAATAGGATATAGGAATCACTTTTACACGTCATATTAAAAAAATATTATTAAAATTTGCTAGATGAGTTCGGCGTTTCCTTTCCGACTACTCTGAGAAGAAAGGCCGAAACAAACTCAGAGGTCACAGTCTCTTTTAAAGTCCAGACATAATCTTGGTCAAGCCATATGAGGACCATGTAGATTAGTGTCTGAAATGGTCTTTTGAGAAAAGAACCACACAGATTTGAGTGGACCTGTCCAGTCAGTGCAAGCATTTGTCAGTAATCGTGGAGCTCAACTCAGAACATAAGGAGCTCAACTCGACGAACATACCAAAGAAAGGACATTTGGGTAGGCCGCATAAACTACTCAAACCGTCAGACCATTATTAAAACTATCTGAGAAAGGAAATAAAAAAACTGAGTTGAGAAAACAAAAAAAAAACATTAAAAATTAAAATATCCACATAGTCCTCACATTCACAATAGGTAATTAAAAAATATAATACCTTACAAAGTAATCATGTCATTTTGAATGTAATATTCAATAATATGAATGTTTAAATAAAACTGGTATATTTTGAGGATTTTACTAAATAATTCTAATGTCAAGTTTTATGGTTTTATCACAAGGTTTAGCAGAGCGAGCAGCTCAATCCCAAGCTTTTTTATCTTCTAAATAATCAGAAATTTTATAGTACCCTTTTTTACAAAGTTTGGTTTTAATACAATTTTTAAATCGTTTAATGGGTAAGTTTCGAATGTCAATGGGAAGTTTGTTGTAAAAGCGTATACATTGACCCATGAACGAGTTGCCTACTCTGTGGAGACGAGTGTGATGTACAGCAAGGTTGTGTTTATTCCTGGTATTTATACTATGAATATCGGACATTTTCTTAAAATTTTATATGTTTTTGTGTACATACAAAAGGTTTTTAAATATATATTGTGAGGCTACAGTCAGAATATTTACTTCTTTGAATTTTTCTCGAAGGGAATCTCTCGGACCTAGGTTGTAAATGGCTCGAACAGCCCTTTTCTGTAGAACAAAGATAGAGTTAATGTCCGAACAGGTTCCCCAGAGAAGAATCCCATATGACATAAGACTATGAAAGTAACTAAAATAAACAATTCTGGCTGTATCGAAGTCAGTTATCTGTCTAATTTTTTTAACAGCATAGGCGGCCGAACTTAGCCTTCTCGACAATTTTTCTATATGTGGGCCCCATTGTAGTTTACCGTCAATAGTGATTCCAAGAAAAACTGTCGACTCAACAGGGTCCAGCTCTATTCCATTTACTTTAACATTGGTAGTTAGCTGCCTAACATTTGGCGTTGAAAATTTAATGAGTTTAGTCTTTTTTTCGTTAAGGAGGAGATTATTTACATTAAACCATTGCACAACTTTAGAGAGTGCATCGTTAACTTGTTCAAAGTTGACTAACTGACGTTTGATTTTCAAAATAAGGGAAGTGTCATCTGCGAATAATTCGATCTTGTGATTATCCCTTATGTGGTAAGGTAAGTCATTTATATAAATCAAAAATAAGAAAGGACCTAGAATTGAACCCTGCGGAACGCCCATGGTGACCGTAGATCCTGCAGATCTCTTGCCATTTACATCGACCCTCTGAATTCTGTTGTTCAGGTAAGAAGTCAGAAAGTCGAGAGCCTTGTCCCTCACACCATAGTGGTACAGTTTCCTGATGAGTGTATCATGATGTACGCAATCGAATAGGGTTCACAGTATTAGAATTATCTAAAACGCATATGTGTGATTTTCACTACTCTATATCATGAAACCTTTTTATGGTAATGGAATTGAATTGTGCTATACTGACACAGATAGTCTAATCTATGATGTGCAGAGTAATAACGTTTATAAAGATTTCAAGCTCAATTTTTTTAAATATTTTAATACCTCTAATTATGACTTAAACAATGAATTTGATTTGCCTATTATTAATAAGAAGATTCCCGGACTGTTTAAAGACGAAATGGGTGGCAAAGTTATCAAAGAATTCGTAGGACTGCGCTCAAAGCTTTATTGTATTAAAACCTTCAACAAAACAATTAAAAAAGCCAAAGGTACAAAAAAAAGCTTAACGAAAAATTTTAGTATGTTTGATTATAAAAATGTTTTATACAATTGCAATGTCATTCGCAAAAAAAATGTATTGTTTAGGTCAATAAAACATGACATATTCACTCAGAACGTAAATAAAATAGCCCTTTCAAGCAATGATGATAAACGGTTGTTATCATCAGATAAAGTAACTACTTTAGCTTGGGGTAATGCAAATATATTTATGTGGTGCATTACCATAATTTTAGATGTAATTAGGAACCTACAGTAGTTACATGTTACATTTCTATCAGGTATTTATTGATTATAAAACCTATGTCATTCTAATTAGAAAGTTAGATAATCTTTCAACCTGCCTACTATTATAAAAAGTTTGTGAGGATGGATAGCTGAATGTTTATTACTCTTATAGTGTGAAATGTAATATTGTTGTGTATGTAATTCTAAAATTTGTGTATTCTTGGTGTCCCTTATACTAGCTAGTTCAAAATTTATTTTAGTAAAATATCTGTATTATTGTATATTACTTTACTTAAATAAACAATATATATTTATGTTCATAATAATAATCTGTTTCATTTCCATTCCTGATGACAAAGCGCATTGCGCTGACTGCTTTGTGCAGTATAACACCGATCAGGTGCGCGCGCATGTCTCTTCATGTCGCGCCCATCAGGTTGGACTTGTTGAAACATGAAATTGATTTATATCGCAGTTTTATGTAGTTTGCATTTCATAATAATATGATATGTACATACATCACCAGGCAGTCAGTCGGACCGGTCACATCAAAAAAAATAAAAGAAACGAAACGAATTGTAAGTATTATACAAGTACCCATCTACTTATTACATTATTTCATCATGTTGTTTATGTAATTATAATTAATTATTATTTCGTTTGTTTCAGATCATTGATAATGTGTGATTCTCCAGCTATTATCGACTTCTTACAATACGCTCAAGGTTTTCCGACTCCGGGTTTAAGCTGGCATATCCCAGATTTCCCAGAACAACAAAGACCTGTCAACAAGGAGCCTAGAGCAAGACAAGATTGTGGACCTGCCAACAAGAAGCCTAGAACAAAACGGGAGTGTCTGAAACAAAAGTCATCTCTGCCTACATGCCAATCATTCGTACAATGACAACAACAATGAGAAGAAAAAAGGTTTACGACTGATCCAGGTACAAGTGTTGGATATCAGTGATCAACAAGAACCTGCAAGTGATAATCAGGATGTGGGGTTGTTAAGTGCGCAGTATATTGTGACTGAATCGGTGGACCATATTATGGAGGAGACGCAATCGTTAATTCATAAAATATCAAAAAAACTTTGTGGGGACAGTTGTTATTATTAACTGGTGTCATTATTTTGTAAGTACCTACTTTATAAGTAAATGTGTAAGATTTTTCGTAATTAGCAATTTTAAATTATTTATTTATTAAGTAATACTTATTAGGGTATTATTATTAGGTATGTTTAACATTTATTTGTTTTCTTATTCTTTAGTGTTTAAACATCTTAGGTAGTATAAGTTTTGAAAGTATAAATTCAAATATGTAAGTTTTATTGTAATTAATTGTTTGTATTTAATAAAAAATAAAAGAAAAAAATATAATGTACCTTTATAATATTAATTTCTTTGTTTAATCTATCTAAGATAATTTTCATACATCACAAGTTTGTAAAGTTAAGTAAGTATGGAGGTACGTATAGAAAACATTAAATAAACTATTTGGGGACGGTTATTATTATTATTGTTATTATTGGGTAGATAGTTATAATTAGTATGTAATAATTGTAAATAATGTAAAAAAGCAAATAAAAATATATTCTTTTATAATTTAAATTATGTTTTATTTTGTATTACTTGTTTATACTCGAACTCTTAATTAGCTCAAGTGAAATGATATAATTATAGGTTATTCTTTCAATATTTTTTTATTAGAATAATTCGTTTAAAATCATGGTAAATTTTAATGGTAAATATCATTATGCTACAGCTAATTTAAAGCTCGTTATGTAGGTTACCCTGGTTATATTAAATAAAACACTCTTAAGTAGATAGACATTTTTTATTAACTTTTCAACACAATTATAATTAAAAAAAAATAAAAACAGACATATTATTGTCCACATACCATTTTCTAATACATACCGCATTATTTAATACACAATGCATTTTATGGTTCACACAATTAAAATCAGTTTTATTTTTACAGTACTTTTTTTTAATGTCAGTATATTAGGGCATCCCTTCTCACCTACATATGTCGATCACTTCACAACTTGCACATAACTCTTTAATCCATTTAATCTTTTTCACTCCAGAAAATTCCTCGATTTCTTTCTAACCATCGCACTTGCTTCTTTTCTTCTTTTGTTAAGTAATAAAACGAATACGGCGGTTTAACCAAGAATGTTTGTGTATGATTCTGACTGACGATGGCTACTTCTTTCACAATAAAATTATTAAATAAATCTTTAAATCCTTGGAGTTCTACAATGATGATGTTCGCGTTCATGATATCCTCTTCACAATGTTGCTTAATGGTTTGTATTCAACAATACAATCGTTGAGAATGAGACAGTATGCTGAAGTTTGATCTGGTATTTCCGAATCACTCTCAAATTCTACCCTCACATCCACAACAGGTCCAGTCTTTAGATTATCAGCTTGTCTAGAGCAATCGACTACAAACAGCGGTGCTAAATCTCTAAATTGTTTCTCGCTTAGTATGGGCTCCGAGCGACGTCCGTAATACGAGTGTTGAAATCTGGTGTATTGCTCATATAATAAAGCAATTCTGTTATTAGCAAAACTCACATTTAAGTTTTCATATGGAAAATATGTTGAATTGAGATACACTCTGACGTCTCGAATATGACAGTGATCGAAGTGACACATGTCAGAACTTGCATTGTTTTTTCTATTTGTCTGTAGACCAATAATAATATATCTTGGTTTTTCTATTTGAGATGAAGTTTTGATAGACCAGGTATGTTTTGTAGTTTTAGGCAAACCTGGATATTCGTACAGATCCCAATTTCTATATACCATTTGAAGTGGGCGATCTTTTTCTAATACTTTTAACAAACCAATTTTTTCTTTGTCTGATACTTTAACATGCGGTACGCGCCATACGATTTTGTTGATTTGAACATCATCCACAACTTCAACAGTATTAAGTTTTACTGCGTTCAAATTAGTGTTACTTCGTAACAATATCAGTTCATGTCTACTATTTATCACAACTTTTTTTAAATCCTCAGCAAAACCGAGGAGGTTACGAAGTGGTATAGAAACAGAAAATCTTCCTCCATTGATATTTTTTATGCCATCAATATTCCAGCCCCAGGCATTAGACATTTTTGATTCACTTTCGTTCATTGAAATGAGTGATTTCATGGTTGTTGTTATACCTGCATTTTTTTTTTATCAATCTCCACTCCGTTTAGCTCATATCTAATGTCTTGGAACAAGTAGAGTTGACCATTGTTCGTGAAATTGACACTATTAGCTTTGTCCTTCGTATCTTTTTTGCTAACGATAACAGTTCCTTCTAAATATAGGGTGCTAGCTGACGGTAATATATACAAGTCCTGTTGGTTGATAGGTATGCGGATTTCATCGTTCCTGTTGAAACTCGTTACATAGGGCTTGTAGGAATGAAATTCGATTCCTTCTATAGTATTATCGTAAGTCGGAGCGGATAAAACGTCTAAGATATTTATTTTAACAATCCGATCGCTCTAAGGAATATTTTATTGTCTTTAGTTAATTTTATTTTCTTCTTAAAGAGAGGTCTTATTTGATAGGTACCTCGAACAGAACTGATATTCTTTACTGGTTGAGACACATTTTTATTGTAGTCAATCATTTTTTTCTTCTAAGATGCAGAAATACCTGCACTTCTTCACCACGTAAATTGATTTATCGTTTGTTTATATCTAACAATCTGATATGTATGCAGCTTATGTTATTTTGATTGATTGGAAAGTATATTGCGTTCTTTGGGATTTCTATGATCCTGTATCCAGGTGGCACATTAAGTGCAAATTCGTGAATAATATGACTTGGTTCACCGTTTACATATGAACCGCTTACAATATCACATTCAATCCTGACTACGGTCGTAGGTAGAATGTTGACTGGATACTGTGACACATGCCATTCATTTGCTTTCAAGATTTGTTTGTTAAATCCTAATAGTCTTCTAAAAGAGTCGTCTTTGATAAAGTTAATATCTTTTGTACAGAATATTGTAGTTTTTAAAGTATTATTATTGCAATGTAGTTTGATCGCTGCATCTTTTATTTCGGATTTTAAATAATCGCTGATATCTTGCAATTCATAAGTACCTTCTGGTATTTCAATAACTTCATTAGAGCCATAATAGAACTTACTATTACTTTTATCAATGTTTGGAATAGAATTAAATGTTGAAAAGTGTAATAAAGCACACTCATACTCTCCATCTTGTTGCAACGTATTAGGATAGTATGTAGTTAACACTGACGAGTCTCCAGTTATCGACAAAGTGAGTGAAATCTTGCAAATGATTGAAATGAAAGAAAAGCATATATTTTATAATACATTTTTATTCCAAAAAGTCCACAAATAATTTAAACACAAATGACCACAATTGACTGCGTAAAATTTTTGATATCTTGTGTAGTTATAAAACACATTACAATTTTTTAAATATTGCATTAATTCCATTGGAGGTTTTAAATTTCCATAGCTATCAAAGTATTCACAGTGATTGTATACTTTAGCATAAGCTACCCAATGCGTTCCTTCGTTCTTAAAATCGTCTAAGTTAACGATACCACATTCAATGCGTTTCGACTTCCGAGGTAGTTGATCCTTCATGTAGACCCCACGAAAATAAGGGTTGTCTCTTGAATACTTGCGGATGTCTACGTTAGTTAGAGGGCGATTGGGTAGCATATTTTTCAGTTTTTTGAAGATGTTATAAACAATCCGTTACTACTTTTATACGGCTTAATGTATAAACCCTTGCCCAACACTAAAGCCTCCATTGCTTTATTATGTCGTTCTGTTTCATGCAAATTTTGTTTACTTGCTTTGTAATCATTGATGGTTTTTGCAATTCCAGCTGCACCACCAGCTAAAGTTCCTCAAGCTGATAAACCAGCAAAAATTGGAATTAAAGGTAGAATTCCTCCAGTCTTTGTCTTGGTATTACTCGGGGTACTCGAATTCGATGATGAATGTTTGGAAATAACTTTTTTGCGGTTAAGTAAGCTGCTTTTATTAAAGTCTTATTATCTTTGCATCTGAGTTTCTTAATTTTTTTATTTTTTTTTTATTTTATATTCGAAACTAAGCTTTTAAATGTTTTAATGCCGGATCCCGAATTTAGCTTCGGTTTCTTAACTTTGTTCACCAGCCAAGAGCTTAGTTTTTCACCTTTCCTTGCATCTTTTGATTTAAGTCTTTGTGTAGCCATGTTAAGTAGTTGTAAATCGGCTTTGTGACGATTTGGTAAGTCTGTATGGTTTGTATATGCAATGTCGTGCTGCATGCAAGCTTCGTCTAGCTTATTTATACCTCGTTCACCTCGCGCTAAGCGTTTGTGAAGTTTGGTTCCTGGTCCGCAATAATTGTTTCCTGGCAAATGAACTTCGAATGGTAGATTATTAATTATGCTGTTAACAAGTCCGCCCCCTTGCATTACTCCAATTACAATGACATGATTATAAATGAAAAATGTTTATATAATATTTTATTCCATCAGTCCATTATTGCAGTTTTTTTCAATCCAACTGTTTTCTGCACTGTTTAGACCTAACCATTTGACATACAATTTATTTCCTTTCTTTTTCAAAACCTTTGCTATCAAATAAACATCAGGATAATTAGATCTTTGCAGTTCTTGTTCGTAAAAAGCTCCTAATATGTTTTGCTTTCGTTGATCTTTTAGGTGATAAGTAACTGGAAAGGTTTTATATTTTACCTTTTTTATAATAAATAATTCATATCCGCGCGAGCTATCCTTGTGAGCGGACGTTTATTAATCTTTGTCAGTTTATTGAGTGCATATTTTTTTATCTTGTTTACGCGCGGGCCAACCGGTTTTGTTCCGGTCGGTCCCTGCAGCTGTTGTTTTGTTCACATGGGTGAATCAAATAGAAGTGATGTAAACATCAATTCATTGTCGAGTGGTGACGAGCTTGAGCACGGTACAATTATGGAATTGGAGGACAATACACAAATGGATCACACTGAGTCGATAGGAGGGAAAAAGCCAAGAGATGAGAACTCATCTGAAGAAGGATGGACCGTAATGAATAGAGGACGAAACAAACTGGTATGTTGTAGAGGAGACCAAGGTGAGAGGGAAAAAGAAGAGAGGATACAGGTATGCGTGACTTGTAAAGAACCTTTGCCGAAACAGTTCGCATTAGCACGATTACTTAAGACGCATAATATTGCCAGTGGCAAGATTTATAGAATCAAATACGTGCATCAAAATAAAATGTTGATTACGTTTGATAACGATATCGGCGCAGATGAATTTATAGGTTGCTCAGTGTTTACTGACATGGGGTGGTCTTGTCAAAAAACATCCGAAGTAGGTGTGTCGTACGGCCTCATTAAAGCTATGGAATTGGATATATCTGATGTTGATCTTAAAGCTAATTTGTCAAGCAAGGCTGAAATAACATCTATTAAGAGGTTAAATAAACGGTGCTCGGAGGACCCTGATGGTAACGGCTGGACTCCGAGTGAAACGATCCGGCTAGGATTTAAAGGACCTTCTCTTCCGGCTTATGTTTATATTTACAGTTTGAGGATTCCAGTGGAGCGGTTTATATTCCCAGTCACACAATGTGCTAGCTGTTGGAAATTCGGCCATTTAAAGATAAGATGTCCATCAAAGAAACCCGTTTGTCCCAAATGCTCTCAAAAACACGAAAATTGTACCATTACATCATACACTTGTGTGAATTGTTCAGGTCGTCATATGGCGTTTGATAAAATATGCCCATATTTTAAGAAAGAAAAGAAGCTGAGGGATTTAATGTCAGAATTTAACTGCACCTACAGGAAAGCCCTTACACTGTACGTTCCTCCCTCCCCTGATAATGTTCCACAAGTGGTTTCCGAACCAATGCCTGAAGTCAAACAGACTTCTACAATGACTGCCACAAATATGCTTTCTATATCAACGCTACTTCCGATTGACGAAAATGTCGGTACAGCCTCCCAAGTCGACTGCCCAGGTACATCCACAGCAAATCAAAGAACGAAGCCCTTGCCTAAACGTATCTTAAAGAAGCAAAATCGTCGGCCAGTGACCCCTACGCCTACCGAGGATATAATATGGCATCAAGTTTCCGAATCTTCAGATTCTTCAGAAAATTTTGACGCACCGTATTTAGAGAAAAACAATAATTCTGATAAGTCTTCCCATAATCTAAACTTTTGGCATTTAATTAGGAAAATTAGAAATATTATTAAAAGCAAAGAATCCCTTCAGAATAAAATTCTGCAATCTATTTCCATATTTTCAGAGTGGCTGACACATAAAATTGTAAGTAGCTTATCTATTGATTCGTTATTCGATTTATTTGTTGGAAATGCTTGATAATGACTGTATGAACTTAAATATTATACAATGGAATTGCCAGAGTATAAGACCTAAAACTCGTTCACTTAAATTACATCTCAATCAAGAAAAAATCCACATTGCCGTGTTGAGCGAAACTTGGTTGGAGCCCGACAGCTATTTTAAAATTAGTGATTATAATACATTTCGATTGGACAGAGAAGATGGTTACGGTGGTGTTGCCATTATGACTCATCGCTCTGTAAAGTCTGTTGTTTGTAGAACGCAAAGTCGCAACCCTGGTATTGAATTGTTACATATTAGAATTCTGAATTGTCAGCATATTGAGAATATAATTTCCGTTTATTGCCCTTCGACAGTATACACCACTCAAAGCGATTGGGACGCGATCTTTTCTATTGGGAACAGTAAAACACTTATCTTGGGAGATTTTAACGCGCATCATTCTAATTGGTCTCTAAGAACTGATCGGCGTGGTTCCGAAATATTTGACTCCATGTTGGATTATAATTTCATTCATTTGAACGATGGTAGCTTCACTAGAATCAGAATGGTTGATGGAGTTCTCCAGCAATCTAGCCCAGATATTTCATTTGTTTCTTCAGATCTATCTATATTATTTATTTGGAAACCAACAAACGAATCACTCGGAAGTGATCATTTAATTATTAAATTAAACTGTGTACTTAATATTTACCGTACCTACCAAAACAAAAGAAATTTAAAAAAATCTGATTGGACTTTATATGCTGAATTTATATACGATTATTTACAAAATTGCATAACTCCCCAGGATCCTCAGGAGTTGTATGACCTCCTATATAATATAATGCAAAAAGCTGCAGACAAGTATATTCCATACATTAAAATCCCTCAAAATATTTGCAACATATTTAAGCCAAAACCATACTGGTCTTCAGAGTTGTCCAGGGCTGTTGCGGAGCGACGCTTGGCTCTTGCGAATCTGAGAGGTTGTCCCTCTCCAAGGAATTTAGACATTCTCCAGGAAAAAATTAGCACTGCTCAAAGGCTTATTCGCAGGGCTAGGTGTAAATCTTTTCAGCAGTTTTGTTCATCTGTAGATGAAACCTCCTCAGCATCCGAAATGTGGCGCAAGATGAGGTGGTTAAAAGGTCGGCAAATTCCATATGCCTGTGTAGATAAGGAAAAAGCCGAGCGCCTGCTTAGCGACCTTACTCCAGATTTTGTTTGTCCCTCGCAGCCTACTTTTAATTCTAATAATCCAATGTTGGAGACACCAATTTCAATGCCAGAATTGATCAATTGTATTAAATCCACCGACACAGCTCCTGGGTCAGACCAAATTTCCTTTTCAATGATTAAACACCTTCCGCCTTCCGGTAAATATATGTTACTTTTAATATATAATCAATGTTTTTCTGTCGGTTTTGTTCCCTTGCAATGGCGTCAAATCAAAATAGTTCCAATTCCCAAGCATAGTAGTTCATCTTTATCTTTACGTCCTATTTCTCTGATATCTTGTATTTGTAAAATTTTTCATGCTATTTTGGGCAAACGTATAGAGTGGTTCTTCGAAAAACAATGTCTTTTTCCTGAGGAAATGGTGGGTTTTCGTAAGGCACGATCTTGTTTGGATAACCTTACGAGGTTGGTTTCCGAAATTCAACTAGGATTCTCTAAAAACTTGTTTACAGCGGCGTGTTTTATACATATCGAAAGCGCCTATAACAATGTTGATATTCCTTGCCTGTTACGTATTTTGGATCAGTTCGGGGTTGGGTCAAAGATCTGTATTTATTTGTGGTCCTTTTTATCAAATAGACATCTGCAAGTGGCGACGTACGATTGTGAGATTGTTAGATTTACTGGTCGTGGGTTAGCTCAAGGAGACCCATTAGCTCCACTTTTATTTAATATTCTAACACTACACATATGTAAGAACGTTGGCCAGGTTAATATATCTCAATATGCTGATGACTTTGTGTTATATTCAACAAAAAATAATTTAGAGTCTGCGTTTGAAGAACTTCGGTCTGCTTTACGATATACCAAAGTGTTAATTGATAAGCTGGGCTTAACTATGTCTCCAAATAAAACTAAGATTTGTGTTTTTAAAAAGGGTTGCTTTAGGAGGTCTGTCGACTTTGTTTTTGATGATGTTTCAATGGCAGTCGTTAATAATGTGAAGTATTTGGGTCTGTGGCTGGATAGCTCATTGAGATGGGGTAAACATATCAATGAAACCTCACAAAAGGTAATGAAATTCATGAATTTGCTTAAAGTTTTATCCGGTACGGGATGGGGACTCCATCAAAAACACCTAAGACGTTTATATATTTCTATAATTCGAAGTAGAATTGATTATGCCAGTTTTTTGTTCGACTGTAGTTGTAATTCTAAACTAATCAAACTGGATAGGGTCCAAAACCAGGCATTACGTGTTATCGGCGGATTTATAAAGAGTACCCCGATACATGTCATGGAAAGCGAGTTATGCCTACCGCCACTTCATATTCGTCGGAGATACTTAGCTTGCAAATTTATGTTAAAATCAAAATCTTTTCGTAACAATAAAACTATAGAATCACTAGAAAATCTTTCACTAGTTACAGGTTCCAACTATTGGCAGAACAAGAAGCTGCCTTTACTTATTGACATCTTTTCTCATTTTAATTCTGTTCCAATACACTCAAGCGGTCAACTCGGAATGTTTTCACTTGATAAGTGGATAAGTAGTATAAATATGTCTCATATAGTCTTTCATAAAATTCCTACTATTTCTAAAGCTAAACGCCAGTACAGTACTTTACAAATAAAAAACTTATGTACTTCATATATTCAAGAACAATATTGAGGTTATCATACAATTTTTACTGATGGTTCCAAATATAAACATTTGGGAGGCGCTGCCTTTTTGGATCCCATTCTTCTGAACCACATGAAGCTTAGGATTGATTCAGATATTTCTATTATGCACATTGAATTGATTGTGATAATGGAAGCTTTGTCCTATATTCTATCAATTGATGGCGATAAATTTGTGATTCTGACAGACTCCAAAAGTTCGCTGCAACATTTGGCTCGGCACACTTCTCACGTGCGAGGTATTCCGACAGCCTACGTAATATATGAATTACTCTTAAAGCTTCAGTCTAATTTCAAAACGGTATGTCTTTAATGGATTCCGTCGCATTGTCAGGTAGAAGAAAATGATAAGGTTGATATGCTCGCTAAACAAGCGTGTGTTGATGGAGTTCCCATGAATATTACTCCACTGTTTTCGGACTATTTTGGAAAGGCTAAAAGAAAGTGTTTAGATCTTTGGCAGGAGTATTTTGATGAAAGATCAAAAGAAAAAGGGATATGGTATCGAACTATCCAGCCAGAGATTTCTCGGGTTCCGTGGATTGATTGTGACCTCAATAAAAACCTAATTACTATAGCCTTAAGACTTCGTTCCGGACATATTCCATCAAATAAGTTTTATTACTTAATGAGGAAAGCTTTGTCTCCAAATTGTGATGACTGTGGAGTGGTTGATGATGTCCTCCATATTCTGAAGGAGTGTGTCCGGAATGAAACTACTAGAATGAATGTTTTCGGAGGAGATAAAAGATTTGATGTTGGTTTTTGTAATACCATCCTTGCTTTTCCAATATCCGATAAGGCTAAGCAATTGTACAATTTAGTTATAAGGTATCTACCTTATAACTAAATTGTAATAATAATTGTGTAATTACCAACAATTTTGTATTTTTCTGCACTGGGCGATGTGGTCGCTAAGCGACAAAGCCCTTTAAAAAAAAAAAAAAAAATATAATAAATAATTCGGTTGAACAATTAGGAGTGTAGCCTTTCTCGAAATTATGTTTGTATTTGCTTATACGAACACAATCACCAACTTTGAATTTAGGCTTCCACTGAAGTAAATCATGTTTGTTTATTTTTTTTATATTTCCTTTGATTATTTGTTAATTAAATTTATTCACATCAACCGGTTTAAATTGAATAGTGCGATGTTTTGTGTTGTTATATCTATTCAATGTATCTTCCAATGGTAGACCTAACCACTTATAGTTTCCATTGAGACTAAAATATTTATATAATTTATTTTTTACAGTTCTAATCAGTCTCTCTACAATTGATGCTTTTTTAGTAGAAAACGATGAGTAATGGTTATGTTGTGCTTTTTCATAAGCGTTTGAAAAGTGATGTTATAAAATTCTTTCCCCATATCAGTTTGTAAGTTAACAGGATTATTACGACTACTAAGCAGTATATGTTCAAATGCACGAGTAACATCAAATTTATTTTTCGATTTTAACGGTTCAGCCCAGGCATACTTTGAGAAGCAGTCAATCACTACTAAGATGAAATTATAAGCTTTGTTATACTTTTTCAGGTTTTGCATGTCCATCAAGTCTGCTTGCCATAAGTCGTGGATTCCTTTCAGAATAACAGAACGTTGAAGGAAATTTCTTCGTGCCACTTTGTGTATTTCATCTACAATTTGTTGTTTTACCATTACGGAGTTTTTTGAAGTAATTTATCTACCTCTGCTTTAGTATAAAACTTATCTTGCAAATGAGTTGAAACCTCAGGTATCCGTGCTTTTAAAGCAGCTTGAACTGTACCCTTTGCATCTTTTATGATTTGAGAACGCAAGGTACCAATCAGATTATTTAATTCTTTTAACGTGTCAGCATTCAATCGATCTACATAATCCTTGTTCACAACATCGTCTGCTTCTACTGGAGATCTAATTCCTCTCAGTCTTGATGTTTTTAAATCAAAATCTCCGTTTTCTGATTTTAACAATGCATTCTCATTAAACTCAAATAACTCTGATAAACGCATTCTTTTGTGAATGTAGTGTCCGAATTTGTCTACGTTCATGTTTAAGGTGTATTGTATCGAGAGGTTGATAGTAAAATAGACACATTTTTAAATATTTATTTATTTATAACTTTACTTTCACGCAATTCTTCAATGATAGATATAATTTCATTATCTAATCCTGTGTTGCCAGCATCTCTAGACGCAATTAATAATTTCAATCTTTCCACTAATTCATTCGGATTATCCCAGTACACTAAATCTATGTTTTTTCTCCACTTTTTCATTAACGGTAGACCCTTTCCCTGAACTGCATTCTTCAGTTTAAAAAGAGGTTTAATAACTTGCAAATATTTTTGCCCTTTATTACTTTTGATTGGCTTACTTGATTCATAGTCTCGGCGATGCGCATTTGTATCAAGTAGCATCGACTTATAATTTTGCATATCACTATCTGTAACCAAGCTTAAATCTATATCTTTCTTAAGCAACAACTGTTTTAAAGCAGGTGTATTTCGATATTTATGTCCAACCAATGTAATGTATTGATCGTTGATCGTTATGCAAGGCAGGCATTGGCCCTTACGGACCCCGTCAGTCGGTGCTGACATCTCTTTGAGGCGCGCGTGGAACACAACGCGCCGTCGACCCGGGCCTGGTCCTAATCGGACGGCGAGCTACCCATTGCCCACCGTCCGCAAGCCTGCGCCTACGGTGGCCGGAAGTCTGCTCGCGACTCCTGACGCCCGGGGCGTCTCCTGCGGCGACTAGGGGCGCGAGGGCGCGCATCTTGCATTTCCCTCGCGCGCTCCGCCTCCTCCTTCGCAAGCATTACTGCTTCGCAGAAGGAAGTGACGGCTTCCCATGCACTCTCGCTCCGGACCATGGCCTGAACCAGGGCCGGACGCGAGAGATCGCCGCTGCCGATCGCCTCGGTGAGGACACGGCGGTGCCCCGCCCAAGCCGGGCAGACCTCCACCGTATGCTCCACCGTGTCCTCCGGACGATTCACACAATGGTAACACCCGGGCGTTTCCTCCCGCTTTATCCTGAACAGGAACCTCCCGAAACAACCGTGTCCCGTGAGGACCTGCGTCAGGCGGAAGTTGAGGACGCCGTGGCGCCTCTCTAGCCACTCCTCAAAGAGGGGCCTTACCGCCGCAATTGTGGCGTGCCCAGCGCTGGGTTGCGACAATCGCACTCTCCATGCCGCCATGAGATCCCGCCGGAGCTCTGTCCGCTGTGCCGTGATTTCTCGCGGCAGCGGAGTTACACCCCGGCGTTTCGCCTCCTCGCGCAACTCCCACATGTGCGCGAGGACTTTTGCCTCCAGATCCCATGGCGGTAGTCCGGCAAGGAGGCTCGCCGCCTCACGGGAGACCGTGCGGTATCCTCTGACCAGCCTAATGGCCATGACCCTTTGGGACGCGTTCAATCGCTGGGCTGGTCGCAGCCTTAATGAACGCGCCCACACTGGTGCCCCGTAAAGGGCCATGGACCGCACGATCCCCGCGTAGAGCCTCCGGCAGGAGGCGTTTGGACCCCCTAGATTGGGCAGAAGCCGCTTCAAAGCAGCCCCAGCCCTCTGCAGTTTGGGAGCCAAACGTCGGAAGTGCTCCACGAAGTTCCACCGGCTGTCGAGGACGAGTCCCAGGTACTTCATCGTCGACTCGACACCGATGTGAACCCCTCCTGCCGTTATCTGGGAACCCGACAGTGGCGCGTTCCGAGGACCATAGAAATACATGGCCTCGGACTTGTGCAAGGCCACCTCGAGTCCCAGTTGCCGGATCCTATCGACGATTGTCGCAACCCAACGTGTCGCTAGTTCGGCCGCCGCCTCATGCTACCTCCCCTGCACCAGGACCAGCGTGTCGTCAGCGTAGCAGACCACGCTGACGCCGCTAGGGAGGTCGGCGCGCAGCACCCAGTCGTAGCCGATGTCCTACAGATGCGGCCCCAGGACCGATCCCTGCGGGACACCGCACGACATCTCTCGCCGGTTCCACTCTCCGTGGTGACCGGGGTAGATGACGGCCCTGTCCGTCAAATAGGCCTCGACCACTCGACAGAGGTAGGTCGGCATCCGGTGATACCGGAGTGCCTCCCTAAATGCAAGCAGAACCTAACATCAGTTTCCCGCGGTCTGTTCTAACCCCAAATGGAATATCTACCAACGCTTCTGAAGATACTGACCAGGTCGACGTATCACAATCTTGATTCCTTTCAACTACTGATTCATAAAAAAAGTTACTGTTGATATCGAATTCATATTTGTCTTCGTCGCTATTATCATTACTTCTGGCGCTATCAGTTCCTTCTTTTTGCAAAGTTGCGTTAGTAAACGGAATATCAGTAAAATCATCACTAGCACGCAGGAGAGGAGCTTGCATACTAGCATTAGCAATTAGGTTGAGAGGTTCTGTTACAGGTTTGAAAACAGATTCCAGTGTTTGTTTATTATTAATCTCAGCATCTCTCATTTTTCGTAGTTTTATCTTTATAGCTTCTGCCGCATCAACAATTTGTCGTTTCAATGATTTGTTCATATTGGTAAAATAGGTCGTAATTGATTTAGCGTCGTAAGATGAATAATAATGTCAGGCAGGTAATAGCCTTATATAAATATGTATTCGTGTTCTTAGTCAAAGACTACAAACGTGTCAAAGGACATCATCGGAATTTCATACATTTTTGGTCCAAATATGAAAGTAGCCAATAAAAAAATATGCTGTATTCCGTTAGAACTTGTCCCCCTGAGTATTTATTATTATGACACCAAAGCTGTAGGGTCATTGTCCTTGGTTTTATTGGAGTTCAAAAATTCAACATCTTCATACATTTTCAGTGAATTTAACTAACAAAAACAAATGATTTGTCTACCATACCTTGTTGACATTTGAACATTTTTAGTAAGATGCAGTGGTTCTTGACCTATTTCTGACAAGATAACATATATCTCATTTAAACCACTAATGAGTAACATTAGTGGCATAATCGGCTGGGATGCCGGGACTTTTTCCTAAAAAATGGCAATAACAATGGCCGCGCAGGTAAACACTCACGCGAACAACGGAATACGGTGCAGCGAGCAGATGCCCCTCTCTTTCCCGCGCACCACCGCCATCGCGCCATGCTCATTCGTTTGCTCGCATTCGCGTGTATTGTTTAGTACCGAAAGCAACGCTGCCGTGTATGTCCGTGTGATGCCCACTAGTTCTTGTGCTTTGATTTGTTTTGTTTTTGTTATCTCCGTTGTTAAGTTTGAACATTGCTGCGAGTCATGGCAAAGTTGTGTATCTCGTGCCGTGCATCGACAGAGAATCGGCGAAGGTATGATTGGGTTTCCAGAGAAATGCAACATCTTGATATCGCCCAAATAGTGATAGAAGATATAGTAGCTCGACAGTTGGAGCCTACTGCGTTCATTTGTCGACCCTGTTCCTGACGTCACATCGGACCACACACCACAACGTGATCGCGGGCTTTCCCCACCTAGCCACTCGCTCGCCGATACCTTGAGCGTGCGCACACATATCGGTCGTCTCATCTAATTGTACTCAGCAAACGAAATACAGTACTTGTCTTAAACGGAATCAAGTAGTTTTATTCAAGACCACCAGCAGCACACCTGGAGCTTGATACTCAACATATGGTCCTTCGAGCTAAAGCAGATCGCCGTTTTTGTGCTACGCACGCGCTTCCAGTGGACTTTTGACTGGCCGTCCTTACCGCGCGTTCGCCTACGCCGTAGAGGACAATTAAAGGACAGTCTACCCAGAGGGACATTATTCTGAGTGAGTCCGTTCCATTATCCTTATTTACTTTCCTGTCTTTTCACCTTTTCTATCCAGGAATTTTAAAATAGTGCTATACGGATCAGGCATACATTGATATCTTCATATATAGCTTACCTATTCAGTGGAACTTTCCATAATCAAATCATCGTCATTTTGCATAATAACTTAATTTCTTAAAACTTTGTTCGCTAACCTCACGTGTTTGCTAAACGCGTAAACAACCTCATTAGTGTTTTTTTCGATATTGTACTCATTGCACCGGTTAACTCGCCGGGCTCATTAGCAATATCAGTTGATTTTACCGTAAGCTTGGCCAGCTGTTTACGCATAATTTTATAACTTCACCTACATTGTTATTGGTTTCTTTGTCTTTGCTTGCACTTCGGACTTTTTGCTTTGTCTTACATTATGTCTGAAGCAAAATTGAGGGAACTTATAAAGAGGCGTGGTGGCTACAAAGCAAAGCTTACGCATTTTAGCAACTTTTTAAGATTATTACCTAGCACGGGAAATGATTAAGATAGCTTCCAAGCAGCAGAATTAAAAAACCGTCTTAGTTTAATGGAAACACTATACAAGGAATTCGACGTGTTGCAGACAGAGTTGGAGCTGTTGTCCGAGGATGCGGACGAAATGTATGATGAGAGGGAGCAGTTTGAGACACAGTGCCACGCGCTGGTGGCCCGCGCGAGGGCGAGCCTCGCCCCCGCGCGCGCCTCATCGCCCGCGCTTGTGTCTGCTACCTCCATCGACGATCTCCCGCGCCACGGCTCTGGCTGCAGGCACGACTTCGTTCGGCTGCCTAAGATAGACTTGCCTCACTTCGACGGGGACTATCAGCACTGGCTTGAATTCCGAGATACGTATCTTTCTCTTATTCATAACAATGACAGCATACAAGACATCAACAAATTTCACTATTTACGTGCTGCCTTAACCAGCAGCGCGTCTTTAGTGATAAAAAGCATAGATTTTAAAGCATACAACTATGGTACAGCTTCGCAGTTATTATCCGAAAGGTACGACAATGAAAGACTACTTGTTAATAATCATGTGCAAGCCTTATTTAATCTTCAACAAATTCAACATGAATCTTGTAAATCGTTACGGAATATGATTGACGTCACTAACAAAAATCTTCGTGCCTTGTCAACTTTAGGGCAGCCTTCTGAGCAAGGGGGTTTAGGGGAAACCCTTATTATATATGACACGACGGGGTATCTACTCTGTGCCGTGTCTGACTAGTCTCCGGTGTAATTCTTCGTTGATGGTAGGTATAGGTAGTTGGTTTTCAATCACACACAATTCTTAACTCAAACTCAAAGCATTTATTTCAATAATAACGTTTACAGTTTTTAGTTATCACTTTGTCACTTAATAGTTAGTTGAGTCATTGAGTTTAAGTTAGTTGGTGAAGCTAGTCGCCCATTCCAAAACGAAACTGTAGGTACTGAAGGAGAAGAACGGGCGCAAGAAACTCCTTAGACATTCTTTTATATCAAAGCATAATTACAGAGGTTCATCACGTGCCATTGTTGTGTCTGTGACCATTTTTTCAGTCAGCGGATATATAGCGTATTCCAATACAAAATCTTATTACTTAGTTAGTTCAATAAAACTTATAAATAATGCTAAAATGCTTATCAGTTAATTATTTTATAATTAAACAATGCTTATATTCACAAATACAAAGGTCATTCAGAATTAAAGTTAAATTAGAACCTTCATTACTTTTTACACTTTCATTCTTACTACTTTTGACAACACTTCCTGTGATACAAGGAATTTAATCAAACAACAGGTATTCATTAGTAAATTGCAGTGTAAAATAATCTTATTACTTTATAGTTGGTTCTCTATTATTGAAACTTATTTAGTTCTCGTATTAAATTATTACATTCAGTTATTGATCATAATATTCGCAAATCGCGACATCTTCGTGATATTAGGTAGCGCTTTGCCATAAACAAATTTACTATCAAATGACCACTTGTCAATATGACTAAAAACCCAAAAACATTAATTAAATGTTCCCTTTTAATTCCAACTATAGTTTTGGCTCCTAACATCGAAATTAGTTTAATAATTTCACTATCAGTGATATCGCCTCAAAGGACTGAGTTCACAAGTTTGGCACTAGATGGCGTCTGATCTCAAAGGAACTGATACCTTGATTAATGCTTGTGATAACAATAGGATTATGTTATAATCTTTACAGGTTGATGCCTTCGCGGCGACACGGCCATTCTGATCGGCGGTGCGCGCTCTGCACCTGCCGATGCCCTTATTGTAGAGTTGAGTAGGTGTAGGTTGTTATCTGAAATAGTGGAGATAAATTTTGTCGGCAGATTATTGTTGTTTCTATTATCCTACAATATTCAATGAATTGTAGGATTTGGCAACAGACAGTTTAGTTAACATTGAAAGCTTGTAATAGATCTGACATCTATTCAGTTTGCCTTAAATTGAAATATAGATTGTATTTATAAAACATAGCATAGCTGGGCTTAAGGTATTTTACTTGCAATTTGTTTAATTGATATTGCATGATCAGCTGTTAGCTGACTAGTTTAATTTTTGGATGCATGTAGAATGAGTTAATCGTCAGTTCTAGTTCACATTGAAATCGTATAATAGATCTGCTATCTACTAAATTTGTCTTAACGGGAATATCGAATGCATTTAATATGGAACACCTAAATAAGTACAGCTACATAGAATACTCTACTTACAGTAGGATTAGGATCAATATTTTTCCTATAACATGAGCAGGTTACAATATAAAGCTGTGTTATGCAATGGTGTGCAAAATAACTAGTGCTTCATGTCATGCCATTGAAGGCGTGCAATTTGTATTTCAGTTTATTGTATGACTAACTGTTAGCTAATTAATTTAATTTTCACATGTATACAGGATGCTGCTGCTTGAATTATCCTACAATTTGCATTGAATTGTAGGAGTTGGTAGGTAGTAAACAGTTTTAGTTTACATTGACAGCTTGTTGTAGATTTTCTGTCTACATAATTTGTTTTTAATTGAAATATTGAATGCAATGCTTTTGCACCTTGCATAAACACACTTATTAAGAATAGTGTGGAATAGGATCAGCTGCTAGCTGAATAGTTTCATTCACATACGAAGGTAATGCTCTGTGATAGACACAAACTCTTGGATTTGACAGGGGTAAGGGATAGAATGGTAATAAACAGTCTTAGTTTACATTGACAGCTTGTTGTAAATTTACTGTCTACTTAATTTCTCTTTAATTAAAATATTGAATGCATTGATGTTGCATCTTACATAAGCACACACGTTAAAAATGGTGTGTAGATTGCTGTATGGTCAGCTGTTAGCTGAATAGTTTCATTCGCTTCGTTTTTCGAAGGTAATGCTCTGTGATAGACACAGTCTTAGATTTGACAGGAGTGAGGGATAGGATGGTAATAAACAGTCTTAGTTTACATTGACAGCTTGTTGTAAATTTACTGTCTATTTCATTTGTCTTTTATTGAATGCATTGATGTTGCATCTTACATAAGCACACTTGTTAAAAATGGTGTGTAGATTGCTGTATGGTCAGCTGTTAGCTGAATAGTTTCATTCGCTTCGTTTTTCGAAGGTAATGCTCTGTGATAGACACAAAGTCTTTATTTGACAGGATTAAAGGATAGGATCAGGAACACCGCTCTGTGCTGGACACAAAGTCTTTGATTTGACAGGATTAAAGGTAAGGAGTTTTATTTATTTATTATTAGGCTCTTCAACAATGAGTACACTATTACTTTATAATTAGTATTATTATATTATTGAGTTTAGGAACATTGCTGAATCACAGGCACGACTTGTATTTGAGAGTATATAAGGAACCACGCTCTGGGCGATATTGTACGCCGTGGACCCAGCAGGATAATACGAGAGTATTGCCTATTAGTTACCTCTAGGGCTTGGTAATAGGTTATTGTTGTCATTATTAGTTACCTCCAGGGCTACTAATAGATTATTTGTTGTTATCATTATTAGTTAACCTCCAGAAACAGGAGCGCGGGCGGCATAGGCTCTATCCGCTGATAATTGACTGGTCGCACGGTTACTAGTATTTACATACGTACACCGCGCGACCTATTTACTTAAAATATGTTGTTCTTGTCATACCTTCATGCAATCACTAGGTAAATTATAACTAGCTAAATAATTTGCGTAACCGTCATCATGTACCCATGATTATTGTTTGTTATGTTTAAGTTATTAACAGTTATAAAAATATCCCTTATAAGCTTTGAAAGGTGAATCGCTAGCCTCATAGTGTCTTAATTTTAATGACTTAATGTGGCTTAGGATAACTGCATTTTTGTTTATTGAAAAGATTTGAAAATGAATGAGTTATCCTCCAGTGGGAGTAATAGTTTGGTGTCAGTATTACTTATTGAGTTATTTATCAGTTAACCCGTAGGTAAGTTAAGATACTAATAGTACTTTGCAATAGACTAGAATTCATTGCTACAGGTTGAATTGCAAAAATTAAAAATTGTAAAAATAATTCAAGAAGTACTTTGGTGCATGATATGCATCACATGTGAACATCATGTAGGCAGGTTGTTGACTTGGGTATTGTATTGAGCCTTTGACACTTGAATATTGTAGCAGTATTGGCAAGGTGCGCAGAAAGTAGTTTAAAAACTCCTCACCTTTTATTTTAGCTATTTTGTGTGGACGAGCTGGAACAGTCATCTCTGATTGGCTGTCCTTAAGCTGACTTTCATTTGCTGGGATGTCAGTTGGTTGTTACTGGGCTGGCGACACGGTCACTTTTTCAACAGGCTGCAGCGGTTCAAGTTGTTGGTTGAGTCGCCTTTTTCAGGTGACCTTGATAACAATTGGTTCGCTGAGGTAGCAGTAATTTTGAAGTACCTTTGGCTGAAAGAGATGGGGGCCCTATGGGCGGTTCATGTTCAAGAGATGAAATATGCTTCAAAGACAGTTTATGGCACTCTTTGAATGTTGACACTTTATCTTGAAGTTGATTGTATTATTCGGCTAAAACCCTGAGATGTAAGCACATGTCAGCCAGCTTATTCTTAAGGAAGGTGTTGTTCTCAAAGATGATCTTCACATCCACCTTGATTTCATCTCATTCTTGAAGTAGTTGGGTCCATAGAGCTTTAGAAGACTCAAGTTCCTTTAAGGGTGCTCACAATTTTGTTGATATCCTTGATAGTAGTTCTGCGGGTTATCATTTTCTTTTTGATATGACAATCACCTGGAACCTGGAATGTGAGATGTTATGCAGATAAATAATAATGCAAGAAAAGATGTTCCTACTAATATTTAGATTAGAAGGAACAAACAGTGATAAATAAATAAATTAATCTATTGTTATGTAATGGCTATTACAGTTTGATGAAGTTAAACAGAAGGGAAGTACTTATGAACAGTGCATTGGTTGTTTTAATTTGCATGCATAAAAGCATGTTGAAAATTATGTTTTCTCTCAATGTGTCAAATCATGTTTGCATTGTCACACAACTTCTTGTTTGGTGGTTCATACTTATCTCTCGACTTATTTTACAAACCTATTGCATATTTAAATGTTTCTGTATGAATCTTGCAACGTGTTGTCCACTATATGTTTCAATGTTTACATACTTATTTGGAAAACTCTAATCGCCATTCAAAGTTCCCCATTGCTATAAATTTTATAACGTTTGACTAGCACTATTCACATTAGATAACTTACATACCACCGTGTCTTTGGCAGACTTATTGTCTTATAAGCGTGTTTACTTCAAAATTTAAATCGCACGTAATTATATTCCAAACAATTCAACAAGACATAAAAACACATGTCATCGATTAGTGAGAGGTGCAATGAGGTTTGACGAGTGACATTGAACGATTGTATTGTAACATTTATGATTTGTTACGTCATTCACTTAATGAAATTTTGTTTTCGCTTGTGAAATTGACTTGTGATGTTTGTTAATTATTCTTGCCAAATAACTCTAATTGGGATCTAAGAATTTTATTTGTTTATTACGAATTATTTCCCTTGTTTAAAGTAACTCATCTTACACATTGGCAGAATAGTCGACATCTGCTTTGCTCGCCATTTATTAAAAATAGAATAGAGTAGAAGTTTTATTGGGAACTTTCAACTAATAAACAGGCCCTAAACATTGTTCTAAACTCAAACTATAGAGAAGTTGCGAGACATAAACAAACAGCAGTGCAAATTTCAAACGTGACAAGTCTATTGAATATTTTTTTAATTTTTTATTTTATTTATGTCAGTGCGAATGCAGCCAACAACAAATCTCGAAATTAATCAAAAACTACTAAGTTCCTAAATGTAGTGCAAACACTAATTCAACAAAACAAGTTTGAAATCCATTTCAGAAAACTTTATAATAGAATAATAACATTGACCTTGTAATGAGCTTATTTTGTGGAGTAATTTATCTGGTGTTGTTACTGTACTTCCACAAATTTCAAGCAAAGGTGTCATTAACCTTACCAGTGTATACCAATAACAATAATATTGTTATTGGTATACACTTTATGTTAAAATAATAAAACAAAATACTTCCCGGGATTGATGTTGAAATCCATTGACGGGGTGATTATTATCTTTGCCTTTCTGGTGTCAAGTCTTTGTTTATTCTGCTGCTTCGGTCATTCTGTGCTTTACATGTTGTTATGCTTAAGTGCACCATGAGGCTCATCTTGAATTTCATGATTTTGTTTCTATAAGTCATTGATTGTTTCTCCTCCTAAGGATAGCGTTTGATATTCTCATATTATGTTCTCAGCGTCAGTTGTGATCATACTGCAGTAGACCACAACATGTTGCCGTCCACCAGCTACATGGATGAGAATGCAGCCAACTCCTAGGCTACTGGCATCAGAACTATTAAGTTCATTAAGTGCGTTTTCGCTTTACGGAAAATCATTCTCTTCAGTATCTTCCTTTACATGAGTCCATTGCCACTGCCAGCACTCTTGGAATACATCATGTTCACGGTTTCAGAGAAAAAATCCTTTGGTACGCACTCGGTCACGGGAGTGCAAGCAGGTTTCGCAGTTGAACGTAATTCTTTGGATGTCCGGCATACCCATGAGCGGAAGGGGATCGCAAGTGCGATCCCACTTCTGATGACACGACGGGGTATCTACTCTGTGCCGTGTCTGACTAGTCTCCGGTGTAATTCTTCGTTGATGGTAGATATAGGTAGTTGGTTTTCAATCACACACAATTCTTAACTCAAACTCAAAGCATTTATTTCAATAATAACGTTTACACTTTTGAGTTATCACTTTGTCACTTAATAGTTAGTTGAGTCATTGAGTTTAAGTTAGTTGGTGAAGCTAGTCGCCCATTCCAAAACGAAACTGTAGGTACTGAAGGAGAAGAACGGGCGCAAGAAACTCCTTAGACACTCTTTTACATCAAAGCATAATTACAGAGGTTCATCACGCGCCATTGTTGTGTCTGTGACCATTTTTTCAGTCAGCGGATATATCGCGTATTCCAATACAAAATCTTATTACTTAGTTAGTTCAATAAAACTTATAAATAATGCTAAAATGCTTATCAGTTAATTATTTTATAATTAAACAATGCTTATATTCACAAATACAAAGGTCATTCAGAATTAAAGTTAAATTAGAACCTTCATTACTTTTTACACTTTTATTCTTACTACTTTTGACAACACTTCCTGTGATACAAGGAATTTAATCAAACAACAGGTATTCATTAGTAAATTGCAGTGTAAAATAATCTTATTACTTTATAGTTGGTTCTCTATTATTGAAACTTATTTAGTTCTCGTATTTAGGCGAAAGCCTAGATGATCTCACTGACATTTTGTCGCTAGATGGCGACACATCCACAATTTCGAACATTTTCAATTTTTACACCTAACATAGAAATTTTTAATAAACAACTTTATTCTTAGCGAAACCTAGCGCATTAACTTGATTTTTTTAGATCATCACTGTCCTTGTTAACTGGTATCATACAAAGATTAGAACATAATAATGATTTAGCCGCATGAATTTACTCTTTACACACACATGCAAAGTAAATAGTAGTAACTTCCGACTACACTAGATGTCGTTTTATTCAAACATGGTTGGAAATTAAAATGTCCAGATGGCGTTAATTTAAAGAAAGAGGACCAAATTATTTATAAGATTAATATCCTTACAATAAAGCAAAAATTGAAAACAAATATTAATTTACTAATTAAGCATACTTTAAATTACTAGAGGATTGTTATGTTCCAATCTATTTCTTAATAATATAATTATTGGGATATGCATACTTTTGTTTCTAGGCTCTTTATCAGATACCTTTTCACCATAACAAATTATTCAGATAAATTATTTTGGGTAATAAAGGTATATTGTACCTATATAGGTTGTTGTAATGTGACTGAACCTAAATAGTACCTAATGTGTAAATAAATTGTGACCTGTACTAAATAAATAAAAAAATAAGTATTCAATTGTAAAGCGTTTTATTGTATCTTACTATAAATTAACAATATTTATCTATGGTTAATATTTCCATACAAATATCGTTTTATTTACTCTCACTGCATTTACCTAAATATTTTCTGGTTGGATTCGAACCATCGACTCGTATTATAGATATTTTGATATTTACAATTATGATTCTGAATTTAGTATTAGAAAGAATTATGTACGTAAATTACAATTTATGTAACATCACACGTAAGTGTAAGTATCTTACACAACAACACACAAGTGGTTGCTAGCTAACCATAACATTTGTTTCAAGAATACCCACTTATTATACAACTTTGAACAATAAATATTCTTTTACAATTGAATTGTTTGGCTGGTACCTAAATACATGAGTGAAACATATGTACACAGAAAAATCTTATAAACTAACAAATAACATAAACTATACATCGCTACGTACAAAAATAGCATAATAATTAGTCTATAATGTTCCCACTGCCGCGCCGAGACTCAGGCCTCCTCTGAACAGTGGTGATGAAATAATTTACACAAAGCAAAGTGTCGGCTTGGATTCGAACCATCGACTCGTATCACCATACAAAGATACATAAAAAATACTACATATAATAAAATATCTTCTCTTCTACACGCTACTTTTTGCTGCGCCTCCGACGCCGCGCAGTATCAATCTTCTGCTTGTCACTTTTTACTTCCATTTATATCATTTCCGTGCGATCTGAATCAATTGCTGGGAGACACAGTTTTCGCTGCAACAAATGAATTTACACAGTTTTGTTAGACTATTCTTACTGAACCCACACCTCAGAAACCTGAGGAATAAGTTAGGAAATGAGTAAGACTTATATTTTTCATACCTTTTAATTCCTTGATGTCTAGACATTTAGCATTTTTCTCAACTCGTCTCAAAATAATTTCCGGCAGTACACATGTTTTGAAAAATGTTACCAACTTCGGCGTCATAGCGTTGATAAATTCCTCATCCCGGTTAACTTCTATGATAGTCAATGGTTGGGTGACAGATATAAAGCAAATGAAGTAACATTTACTCATTTTGGTAATTCGCAATTGACCCTGGACCTAGAATCAAAATAATAATAGCTGAGAAACAATCCAAGAAATACATTATATTTATACATACATGAACCAAGAAATAATGATCTTTGTTAATTACTTGATAATAATAATTATGCTTTTTGTTCATAACTAAAACATCATTTTCCAAATGAATTGGAAAATTTCTATTTTCTGATGCTTCTCTAATATTTTGAGATTTCCTTTTCAAGGAGGGAAAACATTTTATTTCTACAATAGTATTTTCTGCTTCTATAATACCTGTAAAAAAGAACAGTTTTTAGGCCTACGCCACTGAACCAAATTAAAAAATCCACGCGACACACAAGATCCATGGGGGCGGAACCACAGGCAAAAGCTAGTTATTTGTATATTTTTATTATTGAATAATCTTACCATCAGGGCTAGCTGCTGAGAATCCAAAGTCTTCATCAATAAATAGACCTGATGGCCTGACAATTTTGCCATATTGTTGCATAAACATGCTCTTTGCAACATGTTCATTTTGTTGTCCATACATCATATCTTTAGTACAAATATTATTTTTGTAGACAATGCATTTCACATGATTGTGACATGGTGTGGCATTACGACGTTTGCAAACCTAAAATGAACAAAGTGACAATCATAATTCTTGTACTGGCTTGAGCTGTGGCTTCTTAGAAAGTAAGAAACAATAAGAAGATGGCTGATATCTTACCATTCCAAACTGACTTGCTGTGAGACGGTCAGATCTGTATGAGAGATACTTTTCATTATCATGTTGACCCACAGTCTGGTTTTCAATTAGTACTATTTTTTGTGTATCTTCTTGGAATTTAAGCAATCTCAATTCACAGAGCCGTTTTAATTCTACCTCATTAATGTCGACAGGGTCACTTGCTTCTGGGCCATAGTCCTTATCAGGTTGAGTTTTAGTATTTTCAGTAAAAAGCCGTTTTCGAGTCATTTTCTGTTGGCGCAATCTACTTCTCTCTTTTTGATGAACATATTTTTTAAAATATTGTCCAGGGCTCTGTGTTGTCTTCTTTTTCCATGCAGTTTGATACCATTTATGTCCTACAGAATGAGACAATCCTGAAAAACCAAATCATAGTCACATACATGTCTGTTTGCAACCTAAGCTTTCATTGATGACCATTGAAAGTTCTATAAGTTGAGAAAAACCTCTTATATTCTGAAGAGAAGAAGTCATAGATCATGGGGGTTGCTAGAGATGTCATATATTGTTTTAAAATATCTATAAAAAAACTTATTTACCTGCTACATGAACACGCCGCTGATAAGAGCCTCCTTTTCCAAGACTGAGTCGTTTTCCACAGTTAAATTTATTAATGACACTCATAAAATTCTCTGCAACGTTTGTTGTCTCGTTAGACAACCGTCCAGCTTTCAAAGCAATTCTTTCATTCGCAGCATAAATAAGAGCCCAGACCTCTGGTGCTGTATTTCTTAGGATTTCTACTTGGTTGTCTTGCTGTTTATTCTCGTCAGGTGGTAATTGCTTCACTGAACAGTAATATTCCTTACATTTTTCATGCTGTCCAAATACATGAAGTGGACTATTCCTTAAATCATCAGCCATTGAACCTGGCTGACTGCTATTGTGAACAATAATCTTTCGCGCTACTAGTGTCAATTTCATCAATTTAGGCCTCAAAATATTTCGTCCATACAGAGGGAGTTTCGTATTACCTAAAATCTTAAATAAAATATAAATATTAAAACATAGGAAGAGAAAAAATCTTTTTTGAAAAAAATACAACCGACTTCTAAAAACAACAAAAAACATTGAAAATGCCAATAAAATTTGAGGTTTACCCTCAATTTCCCTGGGATCCCATTATCAGGTCCTCATTTGTGACAAAAAACTTTGACAAAGAATTTTGAAAATTGGTCGACAATTGGCTGAGAAATCGGTGGACAAACAGTCGAATTGATAACCTCCTACTTTTTGGAAGTCGGTTGAAAAAGAGAGGAACATTTATTTTATAGTAGCTAAATCCTACTTTATGTGTTTTTTTTTTTTTTATATTAAATGTATACCAAACACTGAAAAATTACTGAACGGAGATGGATGAAATTAGGCACACAGATATTTTATAACCGCGACATAGGACTTACTATACTTTTTATCCAGGTAAATATTTTAACGCGGGCAGAGCCGCAAGTAAAAGCTAGTGTAAAATAATTATTATAACACTAAGAAGTGGTTACTTATAATACCTTGTAAAGTGCACTCGTGTAGTTTTTTATAACATGATTCTTGCATTAAATTTTCTTTATTTGGTTTCCATAAGACACCTTTTCTTTCAAATTAGCAAACACTGAAGAATCCCCATCTCCTACAAAACTTCGGTACCGAAAATTATGCATATTCTCACTCTGTTGAAATCCTTCAACAATTATATCAGATTCCATCGCAGTAGATGGCCCTGTAAAGTTTTTGCAGCAACCATGACTTTTAGTGTCTGAACCTGTTCGCTCATAATACTGGCTATATAACAATATTTGTTCCTGACACCAAGAAAAAGACATTTCTTGGTTTCCTTTCCAATAATGCAGGCCTAAAATAAAAGTTCTTAGTTCAAATATTGTAAGAAATCATAAATCAAAACATTGAACATTGTGTAAAATATGTTGACAAGCAAAAGAGTACTAATGAAATGAACACAAAAATATGGTATCAAGTTGGGACTTACCATTCCAGATGAAGAATCAAAGTTGTGACCATATGACCTTTTCAACCATCCGCCATCTACATATACAGTAATGTATGGAATACCATCTGTAGAAACATTTCCTTTATCAATAGCAATAGACCTTTCTTGCTCACCAGCTTTCTTTATTTCTTCGGTCAAATGTTCATGCCATACATTGCCCAATTGTTTTTCAATTGAACGGAACGTTTGTCCGGTCATTGTTGGTATATCCATTAGACTAGTGATGTGTGCTGCTTGCGTGTAGTAACTTCCAGCAGTCACAGTTGCCCATACAAATGCAGTGTTAATTTTCTGCTTCTTCTCTGTGCTTTGCTGCCATATTTTATTACACATGCTACATTTAAATGTTAACAAACTGTGAAATCCTTTCCGGTGTTCACTAATATACTCAATTTGAGATGACTCACAAGACTGACGATGTTTTTCCATTTGAAATGCCCATTGGATCACATGTTTCAAGTCAACAATACGGTACCCTACCAAACCTGATAAGTTGTCACTTTATGTTCTTTCCACAGTTAGTTGACAAGCTTCAGTCTGTGGATCGGGTTGCGGCCAATCAAAATCAATAGTCTCTACTTGCTCTGTAACAGATTCAACTCTATTAGAGCTAGAGCTGCAGGCTATGGCTTCGTAACGAATTTGTGGTATACCACGTGAATACGTTTTGGGCGTATCTTGAGCTGTGGAAGGGTTGGATAGCTGATCATGATCTTGAGTTGTATTTGGACTGAAATAAAAAATAAATAAATGAAATAGGTACAGTTATTAAAAACAATGTTGAGAGACAGAAAAATATTGATATGTCTGTACCTACTTAAACACAACAGGGCAGTCCGCGGTTTCTTCCACAACTTTTTTTTTCTTGTTACGCCATGCTTCCAGCCGGCTGCAATTTGATAAAACTTGCTCAATACACTACTTGAAACTAACCTTATCGAGCTAGCCGTTTCTTTTTTTCCTACTGTTATCGACGAGACACAATAGATAATCAACAAGAATAATTAAACACAACAGCAAAAGTATCGTAATTATGAAATGCTTCAAGAAATTTGTATTAGTCAGAAATAACACCACCATTTGTCACCATCAATCAAGCTGTCAAGCTGTGTGTGAAAATTTGCAAAACAACTGACAGAACATGAGAACAGTGTTGCCAGTACCTGCGTCGACTTTCGGACGATTCATTTGCTGAAATGGGACGATTTTTGGACAAAAAGGAAGGCTGGAGAAATATTAATTTGTTACGATTGAATGAGAAAAAAGTATACCTAAAATGGCATGAATACTGTTATATTTTTAGGGCAAACAAATAAGCGAAAAAAAAAAATTAAGATGTTCAATATTGGTCCCGGCCATTCCCGTAGCCCCCCAACCCGGGGGCATTCGGGGCCCGCCAGCTAGGTTTTGTTTTTTTGCATGTCTTTGGTCGGCTCAAACTTCACGAAATCCTTGATTCTTGAACTTGTTGCCATCAAGGATACTAAGGTGGGTTAAAATAGACATAATATTATGGGTAATTATTGAGCTTTGTAGATAGTTATATGATATAATAATGATAGTGTAATATCACCCTGAGGGGGATAAACTCATAATATGTCTATTTTACAATTTCATTATAACTTTGATCAAAGATTTGATAGTGTACCCCCTTAGTAATGAATTCAGCTGATTATCCGAATGATTGTGGTTGTGTGTGTGCGTGGAAGGCAAGCGATACGGGATCACTGCGCGTGGAAAAAGGATGGCTGGCGATATTCGCCAGTGGTCTGAAATTAATTGCATTCACACGCCGCGCGTTTTTACGATTTTTTGTAATTTTTAAAACTGTGTTTTGTTATTTGTTATAAACGCATTATTGTAGTTGGATATTTGAAAAGGGACGGAAAAGGGACTGAATATATGAACGGACATCGAAGGGACGTAAAGATGTCTAAACGGACAAAAATCGTCCCTTTTGGGACGTTCTGGCATCACTGCATGAGAACAGACCAAAAAGAGATGTCAATCTGAGATCGATTGAGCAAAGAATCGATTTTTTGGAACAAATAAAAACGTTTTTTCAAATCGATACAGGGAATCGATATTTCACCCTAGAACATCAGTTTTTTGTTTGTTTGAATTGTTAAAAATTGTGGTGGCGGGAAAATTTCGAAGCATATCCAGTGCAAATCCTTTTGCGTAAAAATACGGATTTTTTCCAGATATGAGACTAGTTAAATTCTTTTCGCTCATCGATCGTTTTTTCGCCCTCGTAAACGTGTACGTTACCCTAGCAAGAAAGTGTCTCCTAGAGTTATATGAGTGGAACGTATAGATGGTGCCCAATCTGCTGTAAATGTGCCCCTACATAAAAAATTGGTGCCCCACAAAATTAAAATATTGTCCTAAAAAGTCAATATGTTATAACATCGGAACTCCAGCAGGAAACGCGATATCTCGAAAACCTGAAGGACCACACATTTTCTTTTTAGGTGCACACTTTGGCACTAATACTATAAGCTCTCTGGCCTTGCACAATGTTTCTCTCTCAGATCATTGGTTTAGAATTTTCCTGCTGGAAAAACGTTACCCTAGCAGGAATCGTTTTTTCGGTTTTTTTTTCAAAACGACAAGGTGCACCAATTTT